>JAZKJV010011302.1:0-411017 GCA_037367405.1 Ottelia alismoides | reverse complement strand
TAAGATTCAATCACTCGTGTGCATTCTCCCCTTCTTTTGTATATTCTCCATATCACATCGGTTCTCATACTTACTCATGTCCTATACTTAGGCTGACCAGAGCCTAAGTATAGGGAGAACCGATGCCCGCCATGTGTACATACTCATCCATTTCTGCTCTTGACCTCGTCCGCCTCATTTTTGCTCTTCTTCTACACTTATGGTGACCAGAGCCTAAGTATAGGGGGTGGATCGACTTTCTATACTTTTTATTATTTTAGTCATCCTACGCTTAGCATGAGCTATGTCTTTTTTCGCTTCTTGTGCTCTGAGGACATATCTCATGCTAAGTATAGGGGGCATGTATATATTACATATATACATTACCCATATCTCGTACTTTCACGTATTTTTGTATATATTATACAATAATTATGGGATGGGTAAAAAAAACTTTTTCAAAAAAATACAAAAAAACAAAACAAAACTTTCTTCTTATTTGCTCTAAAAAATCTTTTTTTCAGAAAAAATGTCCTTTCTTATTTACCTTACTTTCAAAAACTTTTTCACAAAAAAAATTCAAAAAAATAAGAAAACCTTTTTCTAAAAAAACTCTAAAAAATCACAAAAAAACTAACTAATAAGTTAGTTTAATCCCTGACACATTCACATTCATGCAAGACTAATAAAGTTCAAGAACACTTGGTTTATGAGGTCTTGAGATTTTGAGTTAACCATCATTAGTCATTGGGGTTTTTGACTTAATTTATTCACATTTCTCTAGTTTGAAAGATTTGTGTACTATATTGCATGCATAGTCTCTACCTTAACAATATGATGAGCACCTCATATAGGCAACTGCAGTTATGATGACATGAGTTGCAATTTCACTTGAGGAACTGGGACGGGGGATTTGAGTTTGGACTTGATTTGATGATGCTCGAGAATGGGATAAAATCAATGAAAGCTTCATGAAACCTGAGTGTCAGCATATTTAGCCAGTATGAGAACATGGTTCTTGTACTACCTCTTGACATTTACCTATGTGCCAGGGTGTGATGAAATCTAAAAAAATTGTTGATCAGTGTGCGCCAACTCTTGGTAAAAGCAGTGGAGCTAGCCAAAAAAGTAAAGCAAAGAAAAGAAATATCAATGTTGAAAGAAAAGCTCTTACCATACAAAGTCAAATATCAAAGAGCTTCCACCAAAGGCGAGCGCTCCCAACCATTTCAATGTGTCCACTTAGACCACCGCTACTAGGACCAGGAGTCGGGCTAGCACCAAAAAAGGACTCCGCATCGTAAACGCTACAAGTCTGGGTGTAGAAGGTATAATAGATACTCAAAAAGGCACACCCCGATGTACTCTTAGGAAAATAAGTGCAGACGAATCCAACTTCTCTTGACGGACACATGATTGTCCTTCCATCTACACTTTTAAGACTGATAACTAAAAGAGACGGTGGATTGGATGCAAGAATTGGTTTATTCCATAGTGTTGAGGATCGGGTTCTTAGGAGTCTCTTGGATTAAAAACTTGGGCGACGTTGCGACTCTACTCTTGGAGTCAACACTTAAGTCATATCCCTATTATATATGTATACAAAGAGAGTATGATGATTAGGGAAATTTGATACCTTTTGACTAGAGCTTGGTTCAGCTTAGAATTTTAGGATCTCTAAAACTGAGAGTTCTTGAATGGATCAAATCATGTATTCACATGCGTAGTTAGGGGTTAATCCAACTTATTCATTCTTTATTTGCTCGAGGACTAGCAAAGTTTAAGTATAGGGGGTGATGAATCCATGATTCATCATTTCACTATCTTGATCTTAGCAAAATCCCTGAATAAAATCTCTAAAAATGTCCATAAAATCAATAAATTAACAAAATAACTCTTATAAATAAAACACACTGATTATTGTATATTAGATTATACAAAATAAATTAACAATAAAAAGCTACAAAAATTAAAGGAGTTTTTTCACCTGTAAATATCCCAAAACATCATGTATTTTTAAGAATTTCATTTCAACTCCTATTTGACTAATTCTTTCGCTGACTTGTTCATAAAACTCTATACAAAAATACAAAAATACAAAAATACAAATATACAAAATAAATTTCACCTCAAATAAATACTCCTAAATCCCAAAAAGAAGAGGTCGTAATGTCCAACTTTCCGACCAAATTCCCGCTCTATATGAACTCCAAATTCACCGAACTCTCTTTTAAAGTTCAAGTTAGAAAACTATCTATCCAACGGAAGCGGTTTCACTAAAATTTGGAGCTTGTTTGTAAAATATTGGTTTGGGGACCTAGATGTACATTGTATATTATGTAAATACTCATTTTTTCTTCATTATTTATTTTTTTAATTACTAAAAAAATCAAAAAAATCATTGTTGTGTTGTATTTTGATTCTAGTATTTTATTGTATTTTTCTACTGTAAATATCTCTTATTAAAAAGAGAAAAAAAATTAGAAAAGCTAACACAAAATGTACATGTTGTTTGTCTTCTTTTGTAAATTCCCCACTATTTTTGCTTTTTTTATTTTATTGTATTTTAGTAGCCTATTTCATTTTATTACTTATTTTATTTAATTTCCATTCTCTACAATAGCCACTCATTCAACTCCATTATTCCACCATTTTTTTAACTTTTAATTCAACTCCCCCACCTTAATAACCTCCATTCCACTCCACCTCCATTCTAACCTCTATTTTTCTATATCTTTTTTGCATCCCATCCTTCTCAATTTGCACTCGATCCATCTTTATGTGAGGAGAGCCTAGTTCTCAGAGTTGAATCAGTGACAGTGATGCAACCGCAGTTGAGCAACGACAACGCTCTCTCCGGTGAGATCCTTTGACTTTTTGGCCAACATCGCAGCCGTATACGTGTACTGCTCGTGCTTCTCGTTCGCCAGCGATTGAGTGAAGATCGTGCTCCTCGAAAGTACACCATAGGTGCCGCTTCCATTGGTAATTTGTCTTTTAATTTTTTGTCATCGTTTTTACTGTTGCATGTTCTATCATATCATATTACAACCTACATAGCTCCATTTGTTCATTATCTTTACCACCATCACCACATCATTTTTTCACATCATTTGCATTCCCTGAATAACAAAACCCCCCAAAAATAAAAATTTTAAAAAATTTATTTCCAAGCAGCAAGAGTTCAAAAAAATCAAAAAAAAAAAATAAAAAACAAAGGAGGCAGTAGGTGCTGCCCCCTCCCACTTCTTCCACGGGCAGGCGATGCAGCCCGCCACCCCTCTCCTCCAGCAAGGCCCGTCGGCCTCACCAGCCTCCACCACAACCGCCCAACAATCAGCCATCGCCCCCATCCGCACACTCCTTCTCTGTGCACCTCGCATGGCGGCCTCGCCTCCAGCGGTGTCCGCGCCACCTCACTCTTCCCCCTCTGCTCTGTGGCGTCACCTCCAAGCGTGGCCGTATGCCTACAGCCCCCGCCGTGAGCCGCTTCCCCCTTGCGCAGCCTGCAACGAAGAAGTTTGGGAAGGTCAATTTTTATTTTGTAAAAATTATGATATTTTTATTTTATGTTTTTTATTATTGGAAAAAGGTCCTTGCATATATTTGTGTGTTTTATGTTCAAAGTTGTTTTCTGTAATTTGCACGTATAACCCTCTGTTTATGCAGTAGTTTGGACATCAACATTGCATCGTTTTATTCAATGAAAAATGTCATTATGTTGAGCAACTAATTGTTTACCATCTAAATATTTATTTGTAGTTTTCTGAACTTGGTGAATTAATTAAAATTGTTAAAGCCAAATTCTGCATCTTTTACCCAACTTGAGGAATTAAATTCATATCTCACTCACAGTTGCTCGAAAATTTCAGAAAAATCAGGAATGATGTCTTGACGTGTGCTTTTATTAGTTTTCAAATTTCATATTAATTGGAGTTGTCTTGTGCCTTTAATAAATTGTGGAGTGATTTTAATAAATGATTTTTATTTGAATCCACACATCATATTTTTGCCAAATTTCAACTCTCCTGTATTGTTAATCTAAATAGCTTCTTGATTGCTCTCTGGTTAATTTGTTAATGTGTATTTATTATAAATTCATTACTCATTGTCACTCTGTTTCCGTTAAAAAATCCATACAAATTCTTAATTTGATCGAAAAATACAAAAATTAGTGTAGCATCCTTGAGTGAAAAAATTATGAAAAAAACACTTAAAAAGTGTGCATTTTTAATTGTTGCATTTTAACCCTTAAAACTCCAAAAGAATGTATTTTGTATTCATCACGGGATTAGGATTTTAAAAAAATATATAATTTGGCTAAATCTGATTAATTTTTTATTAAAATTAATTTGGCCTAGTTGTGTGTTTTTCTATTGTCTTAATTTACCCGCATTTTGCATTCATCTTTGCATTAAAAAATTTAAAAAAAATCCGCGTTCGAAATCTAGACCTGAGTTTTCGAATTAACCTGAAGTTGTTCCTTTGCCTCCCTGTGTTTAACCCCGAACTTGCACGGGATATAAATTAAAGCCGAGAAACTCTTCACGGAGATATTCTCTCAGTTCTGAGTGATTCTCTAAGTATACATATTACAACGAACGTAAATTAAATCACGTGCTAAGCGAACCAATCAGGCTGGCCCAGCCCATTGCCCTTCCCTACTCCTACAAAAAAAGCATATGACGACCAGAGGATGTTGGGGACATATGGCTCAGATCTGGCACGTCAGGGTCTGATCAACGATGCTGCAAGGCTGCTCTAATGTGTGATGCAGATGAAGTGGGGACCTGAAGGGCCGTTATTAGTTAGGCATAGGAGAACGGTCCAAATCAGATCTGGCAGACGGGGCTCATCTAACGGCTATAAAAGGATGCTGGAAGAGCACAGCTCAGGCAAGCTTTGATCGGTCATAGACGACGATCCCAGAGGCTGATCGGCTCGTGAAAGAGTTCATCACCTTCTTAGAAATGCTTCGCACTGAGTGGAAGGGTTCGATGAGGTGATGGACGGTTTAATCGGTGCAGCGGTACTCCACCACCTAGAGCTGCTCCATCTGAGCAGTAGGGGATCTGATTAGGTCTTCGTGCATGTGTCTGCACCTGCGAAGGGTAAACGGACTCGGGGGCATTGTTTCGATTGGGTTATTGCATGTACTGATGAAAAGAAGCAACTGGGGAGTGGATCTTTGGTTCCCGATGAAGGCAGAGGTGTGAACCTAAACTAATCCTACTCTCGTGAGCAGGATCGAGGGGGATCAGGTCATGTTGGAAGATGGAGGGTGAGTTGGGGAATCGATCGAAGCGGACGGATGAGCGAGATTAGGCTCCGACCAACTGGTCGGAGAAAGTGGAGCGACAACGGAAGGAAATGGGCCAATCAAAGTGAAAGTGGAAATACAGACCAAGTAAAGGATACCTGAAGCTTCTGATGAACTTAGCTTCGTCAGCCGAGGTGGACTATGAGGTAGTGGCCTCGATCGGATTGCGGAAGACCTGGGAGGCGGCACGCACCGAAGGTCCGGCCACGTAGTGAGTGATGAATCTCGCATTCATCAAGGTAACATCCATATATTAAACTCCTTGCATAAATAATTCAATAAAAATCATAGATAATTACTTATTAATATCTTGTATGATATTGTACATATTATGTGTATTATTATCTTATATATACCTCTAAATAACTAACTCTATTTGTTGTATTTAATTTCTTATTGAAAACACATAAAAATTAGAGTTAATAGTTGTCTATAATTGAAATGACCTTTAAAGAAATAAAAAAATAAAAATATAGTAAAGCCAAAAAGGTTGTGTTTTTATCCCTTTAAAAATACCCCCAAAATACACTTTTGTACAAATGAGCTCTTTTGACTTTTTGTCCAACATGAAGCTTGTAGATCTCATTGAGATATGCAATTTTCATGTTTTGATATATTCCTAATTTTGCATATAATTATTTCTTTTAGATTTTTCTATATTTTTATACTTCTGAATTTTCTAATTAGGCGACGTGGCGCCCTTTGGGCCACCCATGTAACTGCCTCTTCTATCACCACCCGACACCCCCTCTGTGTTGTTGTATCACCTTTTCCCGCCTCAATCTCGATCGTCCACTTTCGCTTCTTCCCTCACCGTCAGATCTGATCTCAGATCAGATCCCAGCTATTCCTCCCGCCTCTCCCTAAGCTGTTGGATGGCTTTGCCATCCAAGTGCTGTCCTCTCACCACGTCTCCCCTTCACCCCAGCCACTCAATCTAGTAACATCTAACGACTAACCACCCTCCATGTAACCCTAACTCTCTATCCATTGGATGGGACTCCAAGACCCATTTAAACCGCCCATGCCCGCCTCAACCTTCATCGCTAGATCTGATCTGGTGCGTCCTCCCGTGCCTCCATCCTAACCATTGGATCACATTACCAACGACCCCCGCTCATCATCCTCCTCCAGCCAGACATTACACCTCGTGAGTCACCTGCTCCTTCCATTTTTAACCCTCTCCAATGTGAATCCAATTCACATCAACATTTAATTAACAAATGTAAATTACAAATGGCTCTCTCTTATATATTATAAATCACATTTATAATATATGTATGACTAATGTGGATAGTGCTATCCACGTTATTCATATCCATGATAATTAAATCACATTTAATTATCTTTGGTCTCTATTCTCATGTGCACAAATAATGTGAATCACATTCACATTATTCACATCTTTGATAATCAAATCACATTTAATTATCTTAGATAACTCTCTTTATAATATGAATCAAATTCATATTACTCATGATAATTAAATCACATTTAATTATCCATTTACTCAATGCTCGGATACATATATCAACAATAGAATTATCCATGAACTCTTTCAAGGATAATGAACTTTCTCCGCGAATACTTGGAGATAAGGACATCGCGATTGTATTGTTCCACGTATAGTGACTTGGATATTGATTACATCTCAAATCCAGATCTCGGGCCTCTCATAGATACTTGATTAAATCAAGACCGCATATCTAATCTTCTCATTGTATCTGAATCACATTCAGATTAATGTCCAACATTTGGATCAAGATCAGATTACTTCTCTACTGAGAGGAGTCACTAAAATTCAGACCCGTTTCATCACTCCCTAGGAATGGAAGCGTCATGGTTATACAATCGTATATGATCACATCACCCTCACGTATTCCCAATACCTATACATCCTGCATACTGGAAGACTCAGAATAAATCCGAAATATTAGATCAACTTTACACTGTCTATTTCAGGGTTTTATCAGTAAGTTTCTCATTTTTGATCATTGGGAGTTGGTATCGATCATATACTTTCCAAAAGCATATATCATACCTAGGTCTTGATCATATACTTTCCAAAAGTATATATCAAACCTACAAATTTAGTCAAGCTTCCAAAGCGAGACGATCGTGCGCACGGAATTTGATTCTTCCCAATATCTCATGAGTGAGCTCATGTCTTCCGGTTCAGTAGTGAACATGTCCTCGCACCATAACCCCTACCCTCCATCGTCGTTACCTCCTACATACATGCGTAACCCCCTTCATCCCTCGCCTTCACTCCCTGCCATAAAACCACTGTTGCAAATCCTCCATAACACCTCCTTATCATCCTCTACCTCTTCCTATAAAAACAACCCCTCTGCCCTCTCTCCAACCCACCCACCGTTCGTGGGGCTTTGGCGTTGCTTCCTCCACCCTCCGGTGATAGCAGAGGGCGGCGTGTCGAGGCAACGACCGTCATCCAACCTACGATGTGATCCATGGCCACTCCGGCCATGTAGCGGAGCCTCCAGGCACCGCCGATACGTCTAGCATGGCTGTCCAGATCGAGCGAAGACCCGAGAACCACCAGGCCCTAAGCAGAAGCCTCTCCCTCCTCTAATTACCCATCTCCGATCATGTACTCTCCCTCCTCACTTTTTCCTTTATTTCTTTTAATTTTTTCGACGCATCTACTCGATTTCACCTTCACCTGACCACCCGATGATCTTCACCACCCATCGATCACTCAAGCCAACACTCCCAACCACCTTCTCCCTTCTCTAAAACCCCCCTCCACTCTGGTCCGACTCCCCTTTGGTTTGCTAGAGATGGAGACCTGGTCTCCCACTCCTCCGCTCGCACGTGACCTTCGTTCACCTCACTTAACAACCACACGCCACCGTCTCGGCTATTACTAACACTTGCAGGTATACTCGTCCTCAATGGACAGATTTCTTGACTCCATTCTGATCTCAAAGAAACACTCCGCTGACGATTCACCACCTCACATCTGTAGCCTTCGATGGGGCTTTGTCTCGCATCCATCATCACCGCGAGCTCTTCAAAAGGTTGCACTACCTTCGGAAAAGTGACAGGAGGTCAGAGGAGCTTCTCATGGCTCACCAGTGCACAACCAAATCCATCGCACTAGGTGGCATTAGAGAAGAAGGACGACCTAGAGTTACCGTTCGATCCTCACGATCGGACGTACCAACTCATGCCACGTCACCTCATCCTGACCAGTAGGCTCAGATGACCAAACCATTAGGCTCGGGTCCATCAAGCCACACATCGAGCCACCATCAAATGCCATGTCAGCTTCGAGCCTAAGCGTCTCTCGAACTTGACTCCCCCACGTGCCCAACACGTGAGGGGCTGGGCAAATTGTAGAGAAGACCTAGGATGTTTTTGAAATTACATTTTTTACAAGGTGGTCCTTGCCATTTCTGGAAATTGCATAAATGCCCTTGTACACAGGTGGAAAATTAAATTACAAAGGGGCCCTACCGAG
The DNA here is from genome assembly GCA_037367405.1 of Ottelia alismoides. Taxonomy (NCBI): domain Eukaryota; kingdom Viridiplantae; phylum Streptophyta; class Magnoliopsida; order Alismatales; family Hydrocharitaceae; genus Ottelia; species Ottelia alismoides. Next base: position 402,234 of record JAZKJV010011302.1, on the reverse strand, counting down.
TTTTGGTTATTGCAAATAGGTCCCCCTAGGGACCTATTTGTGATTATTTATCATTTATTTCCTCCTATTTTTATTGCATTTATGCCCCTACCTTGTTTCTTTCATAACTTGAGCATTTTAGATCCAAATTGCATGATTCCAGTGTCATTTTGTTGGAAATTTAATTCTCTGGTGTCTATGGATCTTAAATTTTTACCATTGCTAGATGTTGCTCTCGATTTTTATGTGCAAATTGACTCTAAATCTGACTCATAATTTGTGCTCATTTTCTTTAGGGCATATTTGTAATTCATCTTTTGCATGTTTATCCTTTGCATTCATTCATACATTATGCCCATGCATCATCTTATAATTACATTGAAAAATCCACAAAAAACACATGCATCATTTTTGCATTATCTAATTTGCATTTTATTTTGCACATATGCTTGCAGACCTAAAAATTGAGAATCTATTCACACATAAATTTAATAGACCAAAATTTGATGAATATATTAAAGAAGCTCATGTCTCTATGTTGAACCTTAGTAGACTTGCTAAGTTAAAATAGTACACAACATTCAAAGATTGTGATTTTTGCTGAACCGAATTTGCCTTATATACTACGGCTATTATCGACTATTAAAGAGGTAAAATCCACGTTCATCAAATGGCATCATTGTTGGGGACACAACTCACCTTTATTTGTTTATCGAATTTTGTTGAAATAATTTTTAAGAATATTTTAAAAAATTACAGTTCTTCTCTTCATATATTTTTTGCATCATTTTTGCTGATTATTTTTCTTGCTATTTTTCAAATAGTTTTCTTTTGTGACAGGGCCCATGAAGAATGAGGATGCTTTATCTCCATGGAGGCGTGGAGTTGGGAGCTCCCATTAAGGAGGATGTAAGAGAAAAATGAAGAGTTCAAGGAAGATTAGTCAGCTCCTCATGAATTTTCATGCTGTAAAAAAAGTTTGTATCATGTGCATTTTTAGCGATCCTCATTTGAGAGCTCGTGCATGTAAAAAAAGGAAAAAAAGAAAAAGGAAAAAACAAAAAAAAATAAAAAAGAGAGTAGATCACTAGATGATCTACCCCCCCCCCCCACAAACACAACATATACACACATCTATCTCTATGTATCCACTACCCCCTCACCTTCTCTATATATTTCACACAACCCCCCACCATTTCTGTATAATCCTACACACCACCCCGCATAATATATGTAAAAATTCCCTCACTCCCCCATCTCTAAGCAACCATCTGTATAATTCAAACCCTAACCCTAACAGACTCGGACCCCCCCTCTCAAAATTCCGCGCCCTCTACTTAGGTTATTTTCAGCCTAAGTATGGGGGGACTCGACTCATTCATTCCTCCCTCCATCCGTCTTCCTATATTTATGTCATTTTTGACCTAAGTATAGGGGGACCCTCCTCCTCCGTTCCGCTATATCACCCTATACTTGACAAGAGTTATGGCTTCATATCACTTATGCTATGAGGACATATCAATTGTTAAGTATATGGGGTATACCGTATATTAATGTATATTTACTTTAGCCACAACTCGTATTTTTTTTTAAAAATTTTGAAGACTTTGAGGCTAGGGTTTAGATATACTGGTGAATTGATTTTTGTAAAAATTGAATAAATATGTTTTTAAAATTGAGGGAATAACTTTTTTAAATAAAATCAACCTTTTAAAAAAACTCATAAAATTTTGAAAAATTAAAAGTTTTCTTCAGTAGAGACTCTGTCCACTACGCTAAAAAATGAGTAGCTACTCTTCAGTGAGGGAACTTCAGTCTCCCTTAACAAAGTGGGTGGTTTATAGGACATTTTATATGGCTCCACCCTCAAGTAACACGGGTTCGTCTAAGGGTTTGTACTCACACCCACACTGGATGAAAGTAGACGCAAATATTCGTATAAGCTTGGACCGGTCATTATCTCTTAAAGAAATTTAAAAAATAAAAAGTAAAACCGATAAAAATTTGTAAAAGATTAAAAAAGAAAAAAGATAAAAGATAAAAAAATAAAAAATCACTAACCAAGGAGTTTTTGTATTCCTGACACATTTCCATTCACTTAAGGCTTGAGGATTTGAGGCACTTGATTTCTGTGCTCTTGAAAGTCTGACTTAACATACCTTAGTCATTAAGGTGTTAAACTTAATAATCCTCATTTCTCTAGTTTGAAAGATTTGAGCGTTATGTTCACTCTTCATCTCTACATTCTAAAGAATATAATCAGCACAACACATTCACAATTGAATGCTTACGAGATGAGTTGAGTTATCATATGAGGAACTAGGATTGGTGATTTGAGTCTAGACCTGATCTAATGATGCTCGAGGATGGGAGAAAGTTAATGAAGGCTCCAAGAAACCTGAGTGTCGGCAAAAATCTAGCCAGTATGTGAACAAGTTCATATGCTATCATTTGATAATTACCTATGTGCTAGGGTTGATGAAACTTAAATGACTATTGATCAGTGTGCACCAACTTTTGCTAAAAGTTGTGGAGCTAACCAAAAAGAAAGAAAAGAAAAATATATCAAAGAAAAGCGCTATCAGTACAATCAAATTCAAAAGAGCTTCCACCATATGGCAAGCGCTCCCAAACATTTTCGAAGTGTCCACTTGGACCAAGTGCTATTAAGACCAAGGAGCCGGGCTAGCATCATAAAAGTGCTCTGCATTGTATAGTGATACAAGTCTGGGTGTCGAAGGTATCTTAGATACTCAAAAAAGATACACCCCAGTGTACTCCCAGAAAAAAAAGTGCAGACGACTCCAAATTCTCTAACGGAGACATTGATCAACAAACTAAAAATCTACATGTGTTGAGCAATAAGACACTCGAGAGGCCCCTTGTTCCAATGTGAGGGAGAGAAATATATACACTATCCTATATCCTCCATCATTTGGTCATCCTCTACATTTTTAAGTATAATGAACTAATGAGAGGGTTGACTGAAGCAAGAATAGACTATTCGCTAGTGTTGAGGATTAGGTCTAGAGGAGAGTCTCCAAGACTAGAACTTGGGTGATGTCTCGACTCGACTCTCATGAATGCAGTACATTAAATTTCATATCCTTATATTACATGTACAAACAGAGAGTCTGAAAATTAGAGAAGTTGGACTCCTTTCAACTAGATCATGGTTGAGCCTAGAAATTTAGGACAACTTAAATTGAGGATCTTCTATGAATTGAGCCTTGAAATTTGCACAAGCACTGTCAGGAATTAATCCGACTCCTTCATTCTTTAGATGCTCAGGATGAGCATAGTTTAAATAAAGGGTATGATGAATCTCCTATTCATCATGTTAAAATCTACAAATTAAACTTCGTGCTTAAATAATTCAATAAAAATCACTGATAATTCCTTATTATTATCCTGTATGATATTGTACATATTATGTGTATTATTATCTTATAAATATCTCTAATTAACTACCTCTATTTATTGTATTTAATTTCTTATTGAAAAAACACATAAAAATTAGCGTGAATAATTGTCTATAATTGAACTGACCTTAAATAAAAATACAAAAAAATAGTAAAACAAAAAATGTTGTGTTTTTGTCCCTTTAAAAATACCCCCAAAATACACTATTGTACAAATGATCTCTTTTGATTTTTTGTCCAACATGAAACTTGTAGATCTCATCGAGATCTACAACTTTCATATTTTGACTTTTTCCTAATTTTGCCTCTAACTACTTATTTTAGATTTTTCTTTATTTTTGTTCTGAATTTCCTAATTGGGCATGTGGCTCCCTTTGGGCCACTGACGTGGCCGCCTCTTCTCTTGCCACCCAACACCCCTTGTCCGTTGTTGGATCACCTTTTATCGCCTCAATCTCGATTGTCCACTTCTACTTCTTCCCTCACTGTTAGTGTCATTTCCTCCCGCCTTTCCATCAGCCGTTGGATCTTTGCCATCCATGTGATGACCTCTCACCAAGTCGCCACTTCACCCCAGCCACTAGATCTAGTAGAACCTAAAGGCTAACCACCTTCCACGTAACCCTCCTCTCTAGCTGTTGGATGGGACTCCAAGACCCATCGAAACTGCATGTGCTGCCTCAACCTTCACCGCTAGATCAGATCCTAAGGATCAAATCTGGTGCATCTTCCCGTGCCTCCATCAGAGCCATTGGATCGCAAGATCCAACAACCCTCGCTTATCATCCTCCTCCAGCCAGATGTTACGCCTCATGAGTCACATGCCCCCTTCCATTTTTAACCCTCTCCTCCGATAAGCTCATCTCTCCATAACGCCTCCCCTCCATCGTTGATACCTCCTACATCTACACGTAACCCCATTCGTACCTCGCCTTAACTCCTCCGATAAATCCACCATTGCAAATCTCCCATAACACCTCCTTATCATCTGCCACCTCTTCCTATAAAAAACGACCCCTCTGCCCGCTCTCCCACCCATCCACAATTCTTTGGGCTTTGGCGCTACTTCCTCCGCCTTCAGTGACAGTGGAGGGTGGCGTGTCGAGGCAACGACCACCATCCAATCTCAGGTGTGATCCATGGACGCTCCGACCATGTAGCGGAGATTCCAGGCACTGTTGAGCCCTCTGGCATGGCAAGCCAGATCGAGCGAAGACACAAGGATCATCAGGCCCTCAACACAAGCCTCTCCCTCCTCCAATTACCCATTTTCGATCATGTACTCTCCTTCCTCACCTTTTCCTTTATTTCTCCTAATTTTTCCTATGCATCCACTCGATTTCATCTTCACCCAACCACCCGATGACACCCACCACCCATCGATCATTCACGCCAACACTATTGACCACCTTCTCCATTCTCCAAACCCCCCTCCGTTTCTCTCCAACTCCCTTTCGGATGGAGACTTGGTCTCCCATTCCTCTACGTGCATGGGGCCTACGTTCACCTCACTTAAAAAACACACACCACCGCCTCAACTATTACTAACACGTGCAAGTATACTCGTATTCAATGGTCAAAGTTCTCGACTCCATTCCGATCTCAAAGAAGCACTCCGATTAAGTTTCACCGCCTCGCGTCTATAGCCTTAGCTGGGGCTTTGTCTCGCATCCATCATCTGCGCGAGCTCCTTCAGAAGATCACCTTACCTTTGGAGAAGTGATAGGAGGTCAGAGGAGCTTCTTATTGCTCGCCAGTGCATATCCAAATCCACCGCAGGAGGAGGTGCTAGAGGAGGAGGACAACCTACAACTACCATCTGATCCTCACGATCGGACGAACCAGCTCACTCCACGTCGCCTCGTCTTGAGTAGTAGGCTCAGATGACCAAGCTATCATGCTCGGGTCCATCGAGCCACACACCGAGCCACCATCATACGCCACATCAGCTCCGAGCCTAAGCACCACTCGAGCCTAACTCCCCCACATGCCTAACAGATGAGGGGCTGGGCAAATTGTAGAGAAGAACCATGATGTTTTTGAAATTTCATTTTGGTCCCCAAGCGCGTGCCTCACATGCGCGTCTAGGTATTTTACAAGGAGGTCCTTGCCATTTTTAGAAATTACATAAATGCCCCCGTGTACAGATGGAAAAATTACAAAGGGGCTTATCGGATTTTGGTTATAGCAAATAGGTCCCTCCAGAGACCTATTTTGTGATTATTTATCATTTATTTCCTCATATTTTTATGCATTTATGTCCTTACATTGTTTCTTTCATAACTTGAGCATTTTAGATCCAAATTGCATGATTTCGGAGTCATTTTGTTGCAAATTTAATTCTCTATTTAATGGCATATTTAGTTTTCAGATTAGACATAAATTAAAATATGATGAATTTTTGATGTCTATAGTATATATGGATCTTAAATCTTTGTCATTAGTAGATGTTTCTCTCGATTTTTATATGCAAATTGACTCTAAATCTAACTCATAATTTGTGCTCATTCTTTAGGGCTTATTTGTAATTCATCTTTTGCATGTTTATCCTTTGCATTCATTCATACATTATGCCCATGCCTCATCTTATAATTACATTGAAAAATCCACAAAAAAACACATGCATCATTTGTGCATTATCTAATCTACTTTTTATTTTGTACATTTACTTGAAGACCTAAAAATTGAGAATCTATTCACACATAAATTTATTAGACCAAAATTTGATGAATATATTAAAGAAACTCGTCTTCCTATGTTCTACCTTGGTAGACTTGCCAAGTTAAAAAATTCCACAACATTCAAAGATTGTGGTTTTTGCTGAACCGAATTTGCCTCCTATACTACGATAATTATGGACTATGAAATAGGCGAAATCCACATTTATCAAATGGCGTTATTGTCGGGGACATGACTCACCTTTATTTGTTTATTGAATTTTTTGAAATAATTTTTGTGAATATTTTTAAAAATTCCAGGTTTTCTCTTCATGTATTTTTTGCATCATTTTTGCTGATTATTTTTCTCGCTATTTTTTTAATATTTTTCTTTTGTGGCATGTTCCATGAAGATCGAGGACGCTTGATCTCCAAGGTATGGAGTTGGGAGCTTTCGTTGAGAAGGCTGTAAGAGAAAAGATGAATAATTCGAAGAAGATTAGTCAGCTCCTCATGCATTTTCATGCTGTAAAAAAAGTATGTATCATGTGCATTTTTAGTGGTCCTCATTTGGGGGCTCGTGCATGTCAAAAAAGGGAAAAAGGAAAAAAAAGAAAAGAAAAAAGAGAGTAGATCACTAGATGATCTACGCCCCCCACACACACCAACGACACATACACGCATCCATATCTATGTATCCACTCCCCCCACCTTCTATGTATATTTCACACAATCCCCCCCACCATTTCTGTATAATCCTACACACCACCCCCCGCATAATATATGTAAAAATTAACTAACTCCCCATTGATGAATATCTGATTCTCACTCTTTATTCTTTTATTCTAGATATTTATCTTAGCAAAGCAACATGTAAAATACATGTAAATTTAATAACTTCTCATTCTGCATGCATCTGTTCATATTGCATAATTAGTAAAATAAAAAATTATCTTACACTCCTAAAATTATGTTGTAAATAAAAAAATATAAAATAAGGGTATTTATGCAAAAATAAAATAATAAAAAATACTTGTACATAATAGATATGTATATTATACCTGTATATAATACTATATATTGTATACACACTAATTTATTTTTCATAAAAATAATTTTAAATTACAGATACATTATTTGGAAAATAATAAATATTTTTTATTTTATACATTTTTAATTTGAAATCACTTATTATTTTTAATTTAATTATCTTTATTTTTACCCTTATTTTATCCTCTAGCCTATTTTGTCCTCTTCCTTCGTCGCTTCTGATGTTGACCACGATCAACAAACCCCCTGGCACTTTTTCGCTCGGACCAGGTATGCCTCCCTTTTTACTGAATTTTCTCAACCCGATCCGATCGAGCCTTGATTCGACCAATGACTCCGATTAGAGAGGCTGGATCCAAAACCCCCGCTCGACGCCTATCCTATGGATCCGCCCCTTGGTTTGTGTGCTCCAACTCCTTCTTTCTCGGACCCTACCACATATAAAACCTTTTATAGCTCCTCCTTCTTCTGCATCTTTGGTTGATGTTCCTCGTCCGATGAGCTCCGACATCCTTCTGTGAGTGACAATGCGTGTGAGGCTTCGTGCAGAAAGGCATGTGAGTAGTGAGACCTTAGATCTAGCAGTTCCTTCGACGTGCTTTGTCATGAGGTGGTCTAAGCCTCTGGGGCCGTCGACCCATCAAGGCCATGACCCCCAAAGGTCCCCGATCACCAGCCTAGACGATTTCCTCCACCAGGTACCTTAGTTTTAGCTATTTTTCACACTTTATTCGGGCATTAGAGTCACAACAGAGCTTCATCGCTACCTCCGATCACCTTGGCCGGATCATACCCTTACCATTCCAAGACCCTAACCATCTCTATCAAACTCCTATCTATGTTCTTCTCCCCTCCATTCATCTCGGTTCTCCTAGGAACGAGAACTCATCCCTCCTCCGCTGCTTCGCCGGAGGGTCACACAACGACTCACTAGACACCCTTTTCGTGCTTTAACGAGTCAAGGTACTTTGCCCTTGAGCCTTTTATTCAGCTGTGCAGGTCATAACGTAAGAGGGCCTTATCTGGAGGTCGAGGTTTCACGCCTCACCAGGACCTCATCTGTGGTTCTTGGACCTTTTGAGCACCCCCATAGCTATAGACTATCGTCCGGGGCATTTCCCCGATCTGAGCAGCTCCGGAGGATGCCTGACCAACACGTAATCGTCGATCGAAACTCGCCGGAGATGAGTTCTTCATCGTTCTTCTAGGTGTCGCCTCCACCATCCGATCGGGCCCTCTCCCAGATATAGTAGTCACAATCCACCGTCGGAGGGGGGGGGTGTTCTCAATCGTTTAATCCATCTGAGGATTAAGCAGGAGCCGTCCATCGTCGAAGAGGTATCCCCATATCCTAACCGTTCATTCGTTAATGGATCTTCCTCGTCTATTGGATCATGCTTAATAGAGGGTAATTTGCAATTAGGCCTTCCATATTTTGCTTTTATCTCCAAGTAATGTACATATTTATCACAGTTATTTTACTTTGGATAATTTGCAGACAAACCCTTGCATTTTTTTGATATTTGCATTTCAGTCCCCCCTTATGTGTAGCACGCGGACTTAAATGTGACCTTCTAGGTTAATTGCAATACTGGTTCTGGATTTTATTGTTGTTATGGAATGAATGTTTATTAATAGTATTTGCATTTATACCCTTGATTTCCTGACTCACGTGTTGTGCGTGTGTTTAAGTGGGCTTTTTGAAATTTGGGCCCTACATTTCTCCACTATGTTATCGTTTGGCCTAAGGTTTTATCTTAATTACAAGAAGGTCCCTGTGAACTTTCTGTCTAGTTCCTAGTTGAATAAATACCAAATTGACCCCAAAAAGTTTATAAAAATTACTGTTAGCTCCTGCTAAACGTAGTATTTATGGCAATTTTTAAGGTAAATTCAGTTATCGTTTGCTAGTTTCTAAAAATAAAAAACCATAAAAAATGTACTTTCTGTTTTGGAAAATACATAAAAATTCTAAAAATCATGTTAAAAATTCTACAAAAATAGTGCCTGCGTGTTTCTATATGCTTTGTTTCCAGAAGAATTTTTGTTGAAAAAACTCTTATAAAAATCATAAAAGATATAAAACTTATAAAAATCATTTAAAATTCTACAAACTTCAAAAAATTGTCATTTCAGTTCTTGTTTATAGACTTTGCTTTCTAGTTTATCATAAAATTACTTTTCAGAACATTAGGCATTTTTAGCATTTTTAGTTTCCAATTTTGTTCTGGCTATGCACTGTTTGTATTTCTATCCTTTGTTTGATTTTTATAAAATCACAAAAAAACATCATAAAATCTCCAGAAAATCATCAACAACACTTTAAAATTTCAAAAAACAAAAAATATTTTCATTTGATATTTTGAGCATTTTTAGACTTAAATAAAAATTAAAAAACTTGTGGTGTGCATTGTTTTTTATTTGCTTGTTCTTATTCATTAATCAAAAAATATTAAAATATGCAAAATTAAAATTAATAAAAATATGAATTTTACTTTATGAATTTCGAATACTTCGTACATTTCTGTGCTCCTTGTGTTCGACCATGGTTGTTATATCAGGTTAAAATAAATAGCGGAGACCACTTACATTGTTTTGTGTGCTTGATTAATTATTTGATTGTGTGGTTCTCTCTTTTTCTTGTTGATTGTGTCTTGTGACCTGGGTCGCAACGACATTTTATTATTGATTTCCTAACCTATATTGCTCAGACACGTCATTAGAATGGCGCCGTTGCTGGAGAGCACGACTTAGTAGTCGCTTTTCAGCTTTTTATGTATCTTTATCTCTATCTGATCTAACTACTTTCTGACCTATTTCTGTTTCACTTTCTGTGCGAGGAACCGCCTGAGGACACTTTAGAGGAGACCCACACCTGAGGAGGAGTAGAAGATAATTATAACATTTAGAGTAGATTAGTTGACCTTTCAACAGATTTATTATTGTTATTATAATAATTATTGGACTCTTGAACTCTCTTTTAATCGAGTTTTTCGCGGTTTTGTTTTGATCGCCTTCTTTCTATTCGATTCTCGCAGATTTGGCCCTTAGACTTAGGATTTTTGATTAATTATGATGTAATAATTTAAGACTCAATCCCTGATTACTTGCCTGCAACTATATAGGTAAATGGACCTTATTAATAATTAAATAAGAAAAAGTTAGTTTAATTGGATCTGAGACCACGTGCCGTGATCACATACAATGCTAGCAAGACCCGTTGTGTCGGGCACCGAGTGATTCTCAAGATCGAACTCTGGACTCCATTTGATTGACTAACTATTATCCTTTACGATCATTAGAAATTGATCATCTATCAGTTCATGCGTCATATAGTTAGTTTTATTCATGTCTTTTAATTTATGCACGGATCACCCTACATGTAAAGTACTGGAGACAGGTACGCCTTTACATGCATCATAGTGTTTAATCGCGCATCGACTTATTCAACTCTTCCCCCTATTTTTTTGGAATAAAATAGACAAAGGAAATCAAAAAATTTATTAGGTGTTTCATTGAAAATATCCAAAAAAATATAAAATAAAAACAAAAAATTGGGACTGCTAATTGAACTCAACCATAAAATTCAACGTAACTGATTCATCATTTGGGAGAGCAACCCCCTCATTGTCTGCACTTTTAATTGCTCGCATATACACTAAGGAGTAGAGCCCAAATCCCATTAAACCTACTAAGTGTTTGTACAACTGTTGTATGGTCACCTAAACTCTAAAAATTTGACAAGATAATTGATCGAGTCTTCACGGTCTTCACATTGCGTTAAGTAGGTGAATCGAGGATTTGCATTGTGTTTGTATGTGACTGACATGAGTTGGTTATGATCATCTTCTCTGGATCATTAACAGTCACCTTATGTCTCCTTCCTTGTCTTCCCTTCGTCTTTCTTATCCCTCCCTCCCTCCCTCCCTTTACTATCCTTCTTTCCTCTCGTCAAGATGGGCCATACTCCATTTCAATCAGATTTTATGGCTTCTTCTTTTCATTCCCATCATCTTCGATAACCTTCTAGAGAGGACAGAACACCGATCAAACTCTTGTCTCCTTCTCTTTCTTTCCCTTCTCCATTCCCTCTTTCTACTAGGTATGCTGTGCTTAACGCCTGTGGAGATCAGACTGAGCAGATGCGAGACCCTGACGATTTTGTTGTTGGGATGAGAGTGCATTCCATAGGCAATGACATGGAGCAGTTACAAGTTTCAGATGAATTCTATGCTAGGATAATGGATGAGAATCCAGATCTGGAAGCACAGTCAGCTTCTACATTGAGTCCCTTCATTTTATACTTAGAGCTCATTCAACCACTGCTGAAGTTTTCTGAGGAAGTGCACGAGGAGCCTTATCTTCATCTTTCTGAGTTTGAGGAATTTTGTATGACCCATGTATATTCAGATGTCACTTGTGAGGAGTTGATGTTGCAAACCTTCCCATTTTCACTTCAGGGTAGAGCTATGAGATGGTAAGACAATTGGGAAGGAAATTTGCTACATGGGGAGGCTTACACTTAGAGTTCTTACAGAGCTTTTACCCCCAACTTAGAGCAGATATGATGCGGTATTTCATTAAAGATTTTTAAGTAGACCCATATAAGCCACTGCATGATGCATGGCTGATATTTCTTGACCTCTTGAGGAGATTTCCGGATCATGGATTTTCAAGGATTGACCTTGTTTAGATCTCCATGAGGGGGATGACCATAGAGCAGATAGCACTGGTAGTGACCTCGTGTGGTGGTTCACACCACAATTCTGACATGGATATACTTCAGACCATCTTGAGAGTACTTCCAATTATTCCACCTTCACGAGATGCATTATTCAGAACAACACACGAGGGTGATGCGGTACCAGTTGGGTGTGTTACACTTCATGAGAACTCAGCTGCTACACACCAGCTAGAGGACATGGATTCTGCTGCAGTATAAACGATAGACGAGATGACTGCCACTGTGAGTTTTCAGATCCAGAGACTGATCGAGTTCCCATTGGTCTTCCAGCCAGAGTTCGAATTAGTCCTGTACCATTTCAGTTCAAGAGTCTTGGATATCAGATCTTATGATATTCCAAGATTGGGAGGAGGAACCCATGCTTCTTCAGTCATCAATCCAGCCATTTCAGTTTCCATTCCCAACTCATTCAACTTCTACTCTTCAGTGGTACTTCTCTGATTCAAATAGATATCTTGATCCAGTCCAGCAACTAGGACTTGATGAGAGACACCACTTTGAAATGTCAGATATAGATAGTCCTATATTTGAGCCTTGTGTCCTCCAGTTAGATGAGATTGATACATTTCGGGATAACCAGATGTTAGCCAACGTTTCTGCAGATTGAGGATCAGTTTTAGACATTTCTATAGCTTTTGCACTATTGACTCGTACCATTTCCTGTTTCCAGATTATTCAGAGGCCGTTTTCAACTGATGAGACCTTTTTATGCGAGGAGTGGATGATTGACAGTGGCGCAAATCCCTAGTTATATTCTGATTCCTCTTTCTTCACCGATGATTTAGCATTACTCCCCGAGGGTTATCTGTGGGAGGATGTTGTTTGTTCTGTGAACTCAGTTTCACTTTTTGGGAGTGTATCCGATCTATCGGATCACGATACCGAGTCTTCTGATATTTCTGATCTTGTTGAGTTTGACTTTTCTCTCTTGACAACCCTTAGAAGGATGATCCGATCTCTGAGATATTCGATGACGTTACTGATATTTATCCATTATATGTATCAGATATCAGTTTTCTTAATGAGTCTCCTCCTGATCATGACCTTCTTGAGACGATGATTAACAAGGATGATTCCATGACTGATCCTTCTTTCTCCATGTTCGACTTCTTCGACTCTATCCTCCCACTCCCTTTTAAACTTGAGCTGATGAGTTCTTTTGTGCTATCGGAGCCCGATTTCATTTTCCCATCTCTGTACCCAGTAGTAGACACCCGCCTGATTGTTTATTTTGGTATCGTAGTTTACACAGTTGACCTCGTTGTTGTTCTTCTACTAAGATTACAACGACAGTACGGTATTCGCCTCACAAACGCCATCATGAACCTAGATACTGTGTTATCCTAGCTCTTACACCCAGCTAGGGGTATGAACTCTAGCGCTTGTTGAGAGGTACCTCAACATTATCTTCTTGTATAGATCCATATGTCCACATCACACATTCTTTTGTCTAACACCCCATCTTCATCTTATAATTATGCTATACTTAGGGTGTACTTTACCCTAAGTATAGGGGGTGTCAGATTTTGATTATTCTTTTGGTCATTTTTACCTCTGTTTTGCTGTCTACACTTAGGGATACTTTACCCTAAGTATAGGGGAGGTAAATCGTGTACATTCTAACACTCGATTTTCCACTTATGTACAGTCTTCTATACTCAGGGTTACTTGATCCTAAGTATAGGGGGATCACCGATTTCTATTCATTCTATTCTTTCATTCATCGTTGTAGTATAGCCTTTCTTTTCACTTCCCAATAATAAGCAGGAGTTATGTCTTCTTCATCGTTTTTTGATCACTCTGAGGACATCGTTCAAACTAAGTATAGGGGGTGTTGTATATGTTACATATATACTTTAGCCATAACTCGTACTTTATGTGAGTGTGTTAATAAATAAAATGTCTAGAAACCACAACTAAAAAATCATAAAAATTTTAAAATTCTTCATGTACATAAAAGCCGTTCTTTCACATACATGTATGTAAATAGCTATTTGTAAAAACTATTTTTGTACATATATTTGTAAAAATGGTTTCATTGTAAAATGTTTGTAAATATTTTTGGATCAAAATTATGTATATAGTACAAAATTTTTGAAAAATATTTGAAAAATAAAAGTTCGCAAAAATTTGTTTGTAAATGTGTGTAAATAGTTTGCAAAACTTCTTCATTCTTGCATCAATCATTTTCAAAAAGTTTGCACGTTCTGAAAATTGCATAAAAAGATTTTTGTACATATTGTCTATTCTTCGGAATCATAGTAGACATTTAAACTAGTCTGGAATTAAATTGAAAAATGGAGTTAGATTAAGACCTTAATCCATCTAACTCTCAGAGGAATCTTATAGGATTTGGGGTTAAGAATTTTCATGTCCATTAGTGACTCAATTCTTTGAGTTCACTAGACTATGTTCACATGTTATCTTGATGAGCCTAAGTAGAACACTTAACAACGCACGCATGCCTCTCACAGACAATGGCTTTACTTGGACCATCACCTTACACCTAGCTCCACATGGATGAGGTTGTGAGGAGGTAGAATCCTTTGGCTTGGGGTAGCATACGAGTGTGGTACTCCTAAGCGGAACCTCCTATCTTCCTTTAGGGAGGGATGCGCACCTTAACTTGGTCTAGCAGTGTTGAGGTCTAAAGATAGGAGTTGTGGGTTGCAATAATACTTCAAAAGAGGGATAGTCTACTGGCTCAAGAAGAAAAGTCCTTATGTATATATCGCATCATGTAGATATGTTGTACATATGCACATCAAAAAAATGTGAAAAATCAATAAAACCTCTAAAAAAGTGGTCAAGACTGAAAAATAAAATGCCTGAGAGAGTGTATATAGCCAAATAAAGAAAAGCTTATGTATTACACCTTCTCATCTCATGAAGCTTGCATCGGGAGACTTAGCTACACTGGTTGGGCTCCCAGGGATACATGGCTACACTAGCCACGTTCCATTCTCTTCTTTCCCCCTCTTCTTGAGCAGGTTACACTTAAACTTAGAAGAGAATACCCCGCTCCTCGAAGAAAGAGCTGCTAGACTGGGGAATTAGAGTTACCTTGTTGAGGGAGGTTGTTTCTTCATCATTTCTGACGTGGGGAGCTACATATCACTTACATAGTACAAAGAAAGATGCATAGTCATTAGAGTTTGCGTATGTAGACTTGTTTTGATTTGGATTATTGAGGAATCTTGACCATAGAACGATGGAACTTAGAGGTTGTTGAGTCTTAAACCTATATCCCAATAAGGTTCTGACAAACTAATAATCCAAAGGTCTGACTGAGCTCCATACTTCAATTTAATGAAGATAAGTTTAATAATCAACCTTGATTCTCCTTCTTTTTCTTTTGTCTCATTTTCACTTCTTTTTCAAATAAGTATTTACTAAGGGACTAGCAATGGTAAAGTATAGAGGGTGATGAATCTCTGATTCTCACTCTTTATTCTTTTATTATAGATAGTTATCTTAGCAAAGCATCATGTAAATACCTGTAAATATAATAACATAGCATTCTGCATGCGTTTGTTAATATTGCATAATTAGCATGTTTTTTTTGTAAAAATAAAAGAATAAAGGAAGACGAAAAAGGGAGGCATTTAGAATAAATACAGAGTAACCCCAAGAGAAGGGTCAAGCCTTGACCTGATCGCAAGATAAAACAAGTAGAGAGAGATAGGGTCTACTTTGTGTAGAACATACTACCTATATTTGTAAATAATTATTTTTGATAAAATAAACTTTAATTTTTTACTCCCTTGTATATATTTATAAAAATAATACAAAACAAAATAAAAACAAAAAAAATCTTCCATACATTGTACAAAACACATGTGTATTTATCATATCACTATTTATTATATACCCCTAATAATATGTAAAAACAAAATAAAAATTATCTTACACTCCTAAAATTATTTTGTAAATAAATAAAATATAAAAAATAAAATAATAAAAATACTTGTACATAATACATATGTATATTATACCTGTATATAATACTATATATTGTATACACACTAATTTATTTTTCATAAAAATAAATAAAAAATACAATAAACTTCTTTGAAAAATAATAAATATTTTTTTTATTTTATACATTTTTAAATTTGAATCATTTATTATTTTAATTTAATTATCTTTTATTTTTACCCTAATTTTGTCCTGTAGCCTATTTTGTCCTCTTCCTCCGTCACTTCTGATAGGTCCACCTTAGCGACGTTGACCATGGTCAACTAACCCCCCCAGCACTTTTTCGCTCGGACCAGGTATGGACCGCTTTTCACCGAATTTTCTCAACCTGATCCGATCGAACCTTGATTCGACCAGCGGCTCCGATTAGAGAGGGTGGATCCCAGACTCACGAATGACGCCTATCTATGGATCCGCCCCTTGGTTCACGTGCTCCGACTCCTTTTTCAGATCCTACCGCATATAAAACCTCCTGGAGCTCATCCTTCTTCCGCATCTTTGGTCGTTGTTCTTTATCCGATGAGCTCCGACGTCCTTTCGTGAGTGACAGCGCATGTTAGGCTTCGTGCAGAGAGGCGTGTGAGCAGTGAGGCCTTAGATCTGGCGGTCCCTCCACCGTGTTGTACCGCGAGGTGGGCCAAGCCTCTGGACCCATCGACCCATCAAGGCCATGACCCCGGAGGTCCCCGGATCTCCAACCTAGATGATTTCCTCCACCAGGTACCTTAGTTTTTGCTATTTTTCGCAGTTGATTCGAGCTTTAGAGTTATAATAGAGCTTCATCGCCTAGCTCCGGTCACTTTGGCCGGAGCATACCCTTTCCATTCCGATACCTAACCATCTCCACTAGACTCCTATCCACGTTCTTCGCCCCTCCATTCATTTTGATTCGCCCTAGAACGAGAACTTAGCCTTCCTCCTCCGTCACTTCACCAGAGGGTCACACAACGAATCGCCATCCACCCTTTTCGTGCTTTAATGAGTCGAGGCACTTTTTCCTCGACCCTTCTGTTCAGTTGCATAGGTTATAAAGCAAGAGGGCCTCATCTGCAGGTTAAACAATCTAGGCACAACAACTCCAGGTTTTACGCCTCGTCGGGACCACCTCCGTGGTTCTGGGACCTTCTGAGCACCCCCATAGCTGCAGACCACCGTATGGGACATTCCCCCCATCTGAGCAGCTCTGGAGGATGCTTGATCAACACGTAAACATCGATCGAAACTCGTCGGAGGCGAGTTATTCATCGTTCTTCCAAGCGTCACCTTCACCGTCCGATCGGGCCCTCTCCCAGATCTAATCGTCACCATCCACCATCAGGGGGCTCTCGACCATTGGGCTCATCTGAGGATCAAGCAGGAGCCATCCATCGCTGAAGGGGTATCCCCCTATCCTGACCGTCCATTCGTTAGTGGATCTTCCTTGTCCGTTGGATAGTGCTTAATAAGGGGTAATTTGCACTTAGGCCCTTTCATCTGTTTGCTTTTGTTTCCAAGTCTTGTAAATATTTGTTGCAGTTATTTTACTTTGGATAATTTGCAGTCAGACCATTTTAGTTTTTGATATGTGCATTTCAGTCCCCCCTTATGTGTAGCACATGGACTTACAGGTGACCTTCGTGGTTAATTGCAGTATTAGTCATGTATTTTATTATTGTTATGGAATGAATGTTTATTAATAGTATTTGCATTTATACCTCTGGTTGCTTGACTCATGTGTTGTGCGTGTGTTTACCTGCAATTTTTCAATTTAGGCCCTATATTTCTCCAATGTGTTATCATTTGGCCTGATTTTATCTTAATTGCAAGAAGGTCTCTATGAACTGTCTGTCTTGTTTCTAATTGAATAAATACCAATTTGACCCCAAGAGTTTTATAAAAAATTATTATTAGCTCTTGTATTACTTAATACGTAGTATTTATGGTAATTTTGTGGTTAATTCATTTGTCGTTTGATATTTTCCAAAAAACAAAAACCATAAAAAAGTGTACTGTCTATTTTAGAAAAATACATAAAAATTTGAAAAATCACTTTAAAAAATCTACAAAAATTGGTACTTGCGAGTTTCTGTATGCTTTATTTTTAGTAGCATTTTTGTTGGAAAAATTTTAACATCATAAAAGACATAGAAACTTATAAAAATCATATAAAGTTCTAAAAAATTCAAAAAATTGTCATTTTCATTCCTGTTTATAAGCTTTCTAGCTTATTATAAAATTTCTTTCCAGAACACTTGGGCATTTTAAGCATTTTTAATTTGCAATTTTGTTCTGGTTATGCACTGTTTGTATTTCTAGCTTTTGTTTGATTTTTATAAAATCACAAAAACGTCATAAAATCTTCAGAAAATCACCAAAACACTTTAAAATTTTAAAAAAACCTAAAAATATTTTCATTTGAATTTTTTGAGCATTTTTTATCTTAAATAAAAGTTAAAAAGGCTTGTGGTGTACATTGTTTTCTTATTTGCTTATTCTTGTTCCTTAATCAGAAGTTATAAAAATCTGCAAAATTAAAATCAATCAAAATATGCATTTTATTTTCTAAATGTCGACTACTTCATACGTTTTTTAGCTCCTTTTTTTCGATCATGGTTGCTATACGAAGTTAAAATAAATAACAGAGTCCGCTTACATTGTTTTGTATGCTTGATTGTGTGGTTCTCTCTTTTTCTTGTTGATTGTACCTTGTGATCCGGGTCACAACGATATTTGATTATTGATTTCCTAACCCGTATCGCTCGGATAGGTCATCAGCCATCTCGAAGCAATCATCTGTATAATTCAAACCCTAACCCCAATAGACTTGGACCCCCTCCCCAGCTCAAAATTCCGCAGCCTCTACTTAGGCTATTTTCTGCCGAAGTATAGGGGGCCCGACTCATTCATTCCTCCCTCCATCCATATTCCTATATTTAGGTCATTTTTTATCTAAGTATAAAGGGGCCCTCCTCCTCAGTTCTGTTATATCACTCTATATTTGACAAGAGCAATGGCTTCTTATCCTCACTTATGCTATGAGGACATAGAAATTGTTAAGTATTGGGGGTATATCGTATATTACTGTATATTTACTTTAGCCATAACTTGTATTTTTAAAAAATTTTGAAAACTTTTTGGCTAGGGTTTAGATATACTAGTGAATTGATTTTTGTAAAAATTGTATAAATATGTTTTTAATATTGAGAGATTAAATTTTTGTAAATAAAATCAATTTTATAAAAAAAAACTCATATAATTTTGAAAAATTAAAAGTTTTCTTATGTAGAGACTCTAACTATTAGGCTTAAAAATGAGTACTACTCTTCAGTGAGGGAACTTCATTTTCTATTAACTGAGTGGGTGGTTTAGAGGACATTGTATATGGCTCCGTCCTCAAGTAACACGAGTTCGTCTAATGGTCCGTACTTACGTCTATATTGGCTGAAAGTAGATGCAAATATTCATATGAGCTTGATCTAGTGATTATCTCTTAAAGGAATTTAAAAAATTAACCGATAAAAAATTGTAAAAGATTAGAAAAAGAAAAGGAAAAAATATTAAAAAAATAAAAAAATCATTAACCAAGGAGTTGGTGTATTCCTGACATATTCACATTCACTTAAGGCTTGAGGATTTGAGGACACATGATTTCTGTGATCTTGAAAGTTTGAGTTAATATGCCTTAGTCATTAGGATTTTAAACTTAATAATCCACACTTCCCTAGTTTGAAAGATTGGAGCACTATATTTCACTCTTCATCTCTACGGTCTAAAGAATATGATCAACACAACACATTCACAACTGAATGATTGACGAGATGAGTTGAGTTATCACCTGAGGAACTAGGACTGGTGATTTGAGTCTAGACCCGATCTAATGATGCTCGAGGATGGGATAAAGTTAATGAATGCTTCAAGAAACCCGAGTGTCAGCAAAACCCTAGCCAGTATGTGAACAAGTTCATATGCTATCATTTGATATTTACCTATGTGCCAGGGTGTGAGGAAACTTAAATAATTATTAATCTAAGTGCCAAGTTTTGGTAAAAGCAGTAGAGCTAGCCAAAAAGAAAGAAATGAAAAGAAAAGAAATAAATATGTCCAAGAAAAGCTTTATCATTACAGTCAAATTCAAAAGAACTTCCACCATATGGAGAGCACTCCCAAACATTTCAAAGTGTCCACTTGGATCAAACGCTATTAGGACCAAGGAATCATGATAGCATCATAGAAGGGCTATGCATCATATAGTGATACAAATCTTGGTGTCAAAGGTATCTTAGATACTCAAAAAAGATACACCACGATGTACTCCTAGAAAAACAAGTGCAGACGACTCCAAATTCTCTTGACGGGCACATTGATCAATAAACTAAAAATCTACATGTGTTGAGTAATGAGGCATTCGAGAGGCCCCTTGTTCCAATGTGAGGGGGAGAAAAATAAAAACAGTCATATACCTTCCATCATCTGGCCGTCCATCTACATTTTCAAGTCTGACGAACTAATGAGACGGTTGAGTAAAGCAAGAATAGACTATTTCCTAGTGTTGAGGATTAAGTCTAGAGGAGAGTCTCCAGGATTGGACCTTTGGGTGATGTGTCGATTCGACTCCCATGAATGTAGTACATTAAATTTCATATCCTTATATGTACAAACAGAGAGTCTGATAATTAGATAAGTTGGATTCCTTCTGACTAGAACATGGTTGAAATCAGAAATTTAGGATAACTTAAATTGAGGGTCTTCTATGAATTGAGCCTTGAAATTTGCACAAGTACTATCAGGAATTAATCTAACTCCTTCATTCTTTAGATGCTCGAGGACGAGCACTGTTTAAATATAGAGGTATGATGAATCTCCTATTCATCATGTTAAAATCCACGTATTAAACTCCTTGCTTAAATATTTCAATAAAAATCATTTATAATTCTTTATCATTATCTTGTATGATATTGTACATATTATGTGTAGTATTATCTTACAAATATCTCTAATTGACTAACTCTATATATAGTATTTAATTTCTTATTGAAAACCCCATAAAATATATAGTGAATAATTGTCTATAATTGAATTGACTTTAAAAGAAATAAAATATACAAAAATAGTAAAACAAAAAATGATGTGTTTTCATCCCTTTAAAAATACCCCCAAAATACACTTTTGTACAAATGACCTCTTTTGACTTCAACATGAAACTTGTAGATATCATCGAGATGTACGACTTTCATGTTTTGACTTTTTTCCTAATTTTTCCTCTAGCTATTTCTTTGAGATTTTCCTTTATTTTTGTACTTCTGAATTTTCTGATTGGGCCACGTGGCGCCCTCTAGGCCGCCCATGAGGCCTCCTCTTCTCTTGCCACCCGACACCCCCTGTCCGTCGTTGGATCACCTTTTCCCGCCTCAATCTCGACCGTCCCCTTCCGCTTCTTCCCTTACCGTTAGATCTGATCTCAAATCAGATCCCAGCCATTTCCTCCCGCCTTTCTCTTAGCCGTAGGATGGCTTTACTATCCAAGGATTGACCTCTCGCCACATTGCCCCTTCACCCCAGCCACTCAATCTAGAAGCATCTAATGTTTAACCACCCTCCACGTAACCCCGCCTCTCTAGTCATTGGATGGGACTCCAAGACCCATCTAAACCGCATGTTCCCGCCTCAACCTTCACTGCTAGATAAGATCCTTTGGATCTGATCTGGTGCGTCTGCCCAGGCCTCCATTCGAGCCATTAAATCACAAGATCCAACAGCCCCCACTCGTCATCCTCCTCGAACCAAATGTTACATCTCGTGAGTCACTAGCCCCCTTCCATTTTTAACACTCTCCTCCGATCACCTCCTCGCTCCATAACGCCTCCCCTCCATCGTCGTTACCTCCTACATCCTTGCGTAACCCCCTTCGTCCCTCGCCATCACTCCCTGTCATCAAAGCACCGTTGCAAAACCCCCATAGCACCTGCATATCACCGCAACCTCTTCCTATAAAAACGACCCATCTACTCGCTCGCCAACCCATCCACCATTCGCGGGGCCTTGGCGTAGCTTCCTCTGCCATTCGGTGATAGTAGAGGGAGGTGTGTCGAGGCAACGAATGCCATCCAACCTCCGGTGTGATCCATGGCCCCTCGAGCCATGTAGGGGAGCCTCCAGGCACCGTCGAGCTGTTTGCATGGCTGGCCAGATCGAGCGAAGAACTGAGGACCACTAAGCCCTCAGCACAAGCCTTTCCCTCCGCCAATTACCCATATCCGATCATGTACTCTACCTCCTTACTTTTTTTCTTTATTTCTCCTAATTTTTCTGATACATCCACTCGATTTCACCTTCACCTGATCGCCCGATGACCTCCATCACCCATCGATCACTCACGCCAACACTCCCGACCACCTTCTCCCTTCTCCAAAATCCCCTTCCTCTCTGCTCCAACTCCCCTTTGATTCGTCGGAGATGGAGACCTAATCTCCCACTCCTCCGCTCGCATGGGACCTCTGTTCACCTCACTTAGCAAACACACGCCACCGCCTCGGCTATTACAAACACTTGCAGGTATACTCGTCTTCAATGATCGGACTTCTTAAATCCATTCAGATCTCAAAGAGACACTCCGGTGAAACTTCACCACCTCACATCTGCAGCTTTCGTCGAGACTTCGTCTCGCATCCATCATCTTCGCGAGATCTTTCAGAAGGTCACTCAACCTTTAGAGAAGCGACAGGAGGTTGGAGGAGCTTCTCATGGCTTGTTGATGCGCAACCAAATCTGCCGCAGGAGGCGGTGCTAGAGGTGGAGGATGACCGACAGTTACCGTCTGATCCTCACGATCGGACGGACCAGCTCACGCTATGTCACCTCGTCCTGACCAGTAGGATCGTATGACCAAGACATCAGGCTGGAATCCATCGATCCTCACACCGAGCCACCATCAGATGTTGTGTTAGCTCCGAGCCTAAGTGCCTCCCGAGTCTGACTCCCTCACGTGCCCAGCACGTGAGGGGATGAGAAAATTGTAGAGAAGACCCATGATGTGTTTCAAATTACATTTTGGTCTCCCACGTGCATGCCTGGGTATTTTACAAGGAAATCCTTACCATTTCTGGAAATTGCATAAATGCCCTCGTGCGTAGATGGAAAAATTACAAAGGGCCCTGTCAAGTTTTAGTTATTGTAAATAGGTCCCTCCAAGGACCTATTTGTGATTATTTATCATTTATTTCTCACATTTTTATTGCATATATGCCCCTACATTGTTTCTTTCATAACTCGAGTATTTTAGATCCAAATTGCAGATTTCAGTGTCATTTTTTGCAAATTTAATTCTCTATTTAATGGCATACTTATTTGTCTGATTGGATACTGATTAAAATATGATGAATTTTTGATGTCTATAGTGCCTATGAATCTTAAATATTTGCCGTTGCTAGATGTTGCTCTCAATTTTATGTGCAAATTGACTCTAAATCTGACTCATAATTAGTGTTCATTTTCTCTAGAGAATATTTGTAATTCATATTTTGCATGTTTATCCTTTGCATTCATTCATACATTATGCATGCCCATGCATCATCTTATAATTACATTAAAATATCCATAAAAAATACCTGCATCATTTTTGCATTATCTAATCTGCATTTTATTTTGCACATTTGCTTGAAGACCTAAAAATGAGAATCTAATCGCATATAAATTTAATAGACCAAAATTTAATGAATATATTAAAGAAGCCCGTGTCCCTGTGTTCGACCTTGGTCGACTTGCCAACACAACATTCAAATATTGTGGTTTTTGCTGAACCGAATTTGCCTCCTATGCTACGACAGTTATTGACTATTAAAGAGGTGATTTTCGTCATCAGTGAGCTACGTTCGAATCAAGCACCTGATCGAGTCCAAATGGCTCTCCGAGGAGCTGTCACTCTCCTGCAGGTGGTTAAGGGATTGTGGTGGCGTGAGAAATGAGCTGCTGGCCAAGGCAAAGTGAAGAATTTATAGGGTTCTTCCAGGGTCTGGAAAGATCGGACGAGGGAGCGAAACTCTACAAGATCCGACCCTTCCTAGGGATACGAGGATCATGGATCCTTGGAGGGGAATCATGCAATGGAATCGGGTGAAAAGATGGTCGGACCCAGGCTGGGGAAAATGGAGAATCAGGTCCAACGAAGCCCAGCCAGATCTTATTTGGAATGGGGAAGGGTTGGCCCGGGTCCGTTCCAATAAGAAATTTTGAATTTAAAAATCAAATAAAATGTAAATAAAAAAGTAAATGAATTAAAAATTGAAATGATAAAAATGAAAAATGTTTACTATTTTTCAAGCTATTTTCCTATGATTTTAATTATTTTTATGAAATATATATAATATATATACAATATGGGATATTATGTATAGGTATAGTATACATGTATACTTCATTATTTAATTTTTATTTTATTAATTTTATACAAATATATTTTATTTTATATTTTATTTATGTACAAAATAATTTTAGGAAAATGATTTTTAGTTGATTTTTATAAAATAAATAAGTATATTAAATAAAGAAATGGTGTATTCAATATACAGAAGTATGGCTTTTATACAATGGATTTTTTATTTGATTTTGTTTTAAAATTTTTATTTGATTTTTATTTTATTTTATGAAGATGTACAAGTTTTTAAAAATATAATATGCAAACAGTGTGAATTAAAATATGTAAATATATACAAGTATACGTATCCTGTACAAGATACCCTATCTCCCCTACTTTTTTTCTTTGGTTATCGGGTCAGTTACTGACCTTCTCTTGGGGCCTGCGTATGTCAGTATTTATTGTATAATTACCTCTTTACTTTCTTTGTTTTCTCTTTATTCTTTTATTTTAGAAAACATGTGTCAATTATGGTATATTAACAATGACATGCATAGTGTTAACTTATTGTATTTACACATATTATGGATGTTTTTGCTAAAAGATAAAACTACAATAAAAGAATGAAGAATGGGAATAAGATATTCATCAATAGACTAAGAAGAGTTGTCGTTGGAGCCAGACCAAGTGAATGTTGTTCCCTTTCTCTCATGTCCCTTTGTGTATCTTAACCTAAACATCTCTACAGTGATAACTTAGCATCTCTACATTGAGTTTCAGTACATCAATATTTACAGTTTGATTTTATTCTATAGTTGTTTTATATCACAAGTATTTATATATGGGGTACGAAAAGCATGCAAAGGTTTTCTTTAGCCAGAAAAGGGGGAAACACATGTAGGTGTCCGCCCCAATAAATTAAAATAACAGAAAGTGATTACAACGTCCATAACTCAAGGAGAGTCCGAGCATGATGGACTACATTAAAGCATGCAAAGGTGCATCATGTCACAAACATCTATTTTTTTATTTTTTTCAAAATGAAACATTGAGGAAATTAGATCACTATGTATTGTCGTGATGTCATTTCAAATTCAATTTAATTCGAGACTTATATCCCATTCGTTAAGAGCATCAAATTTTAACAGTTTCATAATTGATGAAAAGGACCCCTTCTAGATGGACATGACATGAATGTTTGTGTTACACGAATTTTGAAACACATATTTTACTTATCATTCAAGTAAATCTTTCAAGATGTCATTTCTGAAAAATAGAAGAAGAAAAAAAGATACTTGTGATAATTATGCAAGTATGCACCTTGTGCATACTTCCAACTGATTTGTATATTTTAGTTTTCAAAGCATATTATTTGACTTTTCCACCCGTATAATATAGTTAACATCATTAAATAGAAGGAAGCTTGTGAAGATACACCATTCGGAATCTGTGAGAGAGAGAGAGAGCAGATCCTTTAATATATCCTTATAGGGTCCCCAAACAGTTATTAAACTTCTACTCTCACTGAATATTTTTCAACACAATGACGTGATAATATTCTCAAAATATTAATATCTGCTCCTTACAGAAACTTATATACATGCCCAACTGTCTAGAGAGAGAGAGATGACTGCTGACTCTTGAGATGCGAACTGTCGGTGAGGGTGACTGAAAACCCTAGATTAATGCGGGCATCATCAGTGAGAGAAGCACGCAATCGTACTCTGCTTGGATCTATACATGAAAACTTCCAGGCATGGCCATATTTTAACAGAATCTGGATTCTGGGCTTCTTATTAGACCTATAATTTACTTGTTGGAAATATGTGTGGGGGCATAACAGTGGAATGTGCCGAGAAAGCGACCAAATTCCATGGATGGATACGTACGCCTGAAGAAGATGGATAAGGATTCAAGCGATTTGACTTGCATAGAATCTTAAGAATTATCTCTCAAATTTATGCACCACTGACCTATAATTAATCCGATATAGGTACATCACTCAGAGAGTATACATACTTTAGGCAAGGATGATATAGTTTTATATGGCCTGGTCTTGTGTAAGATACAATGTATTCCAAGTTGGTCTCTGGATGCATACTTTGACATTGTTGCGGGCCTTCATATTCCAGTCTCTATAATGCATGTAAATTATTGTATCAAGACACGCTGACGATGGCTGGAGCCTACAAAAACCTTTGGGATCCGCTTGGTAATTGGGTTACTCAGGTAATCCGGTTTACCCCTCTCTATTCTTGAGTTGGAATTCCATCACAAATCATAGTGATATCACATCACATTCTTTATTCCAACCCTCATAATCATCCCAAACAGCTACTATTCATATCAGGTTACCGCAACCCAGCAACCAAACAAACCCTTGGGGCTGCTCGTTTGAGGGGTAGGAGGTCATTAGTCCTTGTTAACCCTAAAAGTTGCTATCCCTATTAAGATGGTCAATGTTTAGGCCCGAGTCAAGATGAGGGATATAATTGGTACCCATTGATCCCTCTATCGAACCACTTATCTAACCTAACCGACTTATATCTCTTATCCCTTTTTATCCAATCAAGTGAAAACTACACAAAATCATATCCATGCAAATGAACGTTAATGAGGGATACAACAACTTAATCACTCCTTATCCTATATCTTGCTACCAAATGACGCCTTTAGGAAAATCATGACATATACTAGTAGAGCTTGCATTTCGAATCTAGACCTATGTTGTTATCCCGATAGCCATGAAAGATACTTAAGCCCAACCTTTGACTTTGTGATTGTGATGCTGAAACCTACAACAAAGTGATGTTTATATATATCGACTTTTTCTAAATATACAATGATGGATATTGTCTGTTGTTAAGTTACTTCTTTTATACTAGGAATTTGCGATGAAAGTCATATTTTTTTTGCTATATATGCCATTAGAATCTCTCAATATAGCAATATTTATCTGTTGCTATTTTTCAAAATTTGAGCTAGTCATCTCTTGCTGCAGTGATCGCAGCTTCATTATGCAAATAGTTATCTTCCTCCCTTTTATCATCACAAACTTCATTGTGGGCTTAGCCTATGAGTTTGTGATGCTAAAATCTTCTTAAACTTCTTATATAAGTAGAAATTCATTGCGATTGCATTCCATTTACTCTGGTCTAGCCATAAAAAGCAGGCCAATATAAAGCTTTAAATTTGAGATCAACCCTCGAGACCATTTCATAATGTTCCAGTTGATCTATCCATCACCACAACAACCATTGTGATGTTCTTTTAAATATAGTGACAATATTATTGAATTTTTTATGTCTTTGAAATTTAGCAATGAATATAATTTTCATTGCTATATCATTATTGATGATCTATATAACAAGGTTTTTTTATATTTTTATTTTTCAAGAATTTTAACTAAACATCGCTAAAATTTGAACTTTTGTTGGAACTCTGATGATGTTAGTGAAACTAAATGCAATTCCTCTGATAAAAAATTGTAAAGACATTGAAAAGCAACTACCGATTACACGAGACTGCTTCTATTTAAAAATATTTTTATTGGAAAAACGGTAAATCGTCGAGAAGATAATTAACAACATCATTTTCTACATAGAACCTCTACATTAAATTTCCAAAAGAAAACACCACTTATGGAATTGTTAGAGCAATAATAAAGAAAGTTCGTATTTTCTATGTAAATCACTTGAGGCCATAATTAACATCTGACCTAACGTATGTGCATAATATAGTGCTGGAAGTTTCAATAGCATATGTTAAAATCTCCCGAGTAAATTACAAAGTCCCTGATCTATGCACCTGATTTCAATGTCATATCTGAACTTTAATAC
Source organism: Ottelia alismoides (assembly GCA_037367405.1). Taxonomy (NCBI): domain Eukaryota; kingdom Viridiplantae; phylum Streptophyta; class Magnoliopsida; order Alismatales; family Hydrocharitaceae; genus Ottelia; species Ottelia alismoides. The sequence continues at coordinate 374,236 of JAZKJV010011302.1, read as the reverse complement.
TTAACAATGCGGTGCCCGAACTTTAAGATTCGTCTCAATTTGATCCTTGACTAGTGAAATTTGATGTTAGAAAGACAAAATGATCAATTAAATTTCAATAGTCAAAAACCACATTGAGAAAAATCTTAAAGTTTGACTACCACATTGTTACCTATCAAAATTTAAGTATAACATTGAAACTATATGTACAATTCGGGAATTTGTGTAACTTACTCAAATCTCTTTGATCATAAGAGATGGATAAATATTCGATAATTACGATTTAATCAAAAGCATGGTCGGAAATTTCAGGAGAAAAAGATCACATGACAACAATGATAAGACAACAACTGCAAAAATGAAGTTGTTTCAAGCTTAATTAATGGCTGACTAATGATTTAATGTAGATATAGATATAGATAGGTATACTACAAGAAACTGAACCTAAGGCAGCGAATAATTTGAATATTCGTTGTAATATCTTCCGATGTTAAAGATATAACAACAAATATTATTTGTTGTCAAATGATATTATGTACTCGTAGTTAGCAATGAATATCATATTATCATGATTTTTCTGTTGAATTATTCGTTAAAATTCATACTAATTGTTGTCAAATTTAGAACGATTAGAAGAAAAAATCAACAAATAAATGTTGTTACAAGATTTGTTACGAGCAATATAACAACAAATACAAGTATTTGTTGTGAATTTAAAGAAGTAAATAATGAATAATATTCATTATTATATATTTAATTACAGAATATATAACAACGGATATTAAAATTTTCATTATCTTAGGTCAGTTTTGGTAGTTGTAGAAGAATGAAACGTTGAAGTCTTATGGCCCAAATATTCTTAAATCCCATTTATCTAATCACACGACTATGATGGAGGGGGAAAGAAAAAGGCATCTATTAGTTATATGTCATGTCCAATAATATAACACATTCAATTCAAACAATGCGATCAGGCATCGGCATCAATCGCATTTAATTCCAACTATAAAAAAGGCCATTAGGGTTACGTCATATTCTGCATGGGACGGCAGACGAGTGATGAGATACCTGTGAGCACTTTCTTAGAAATAGCACTTTGATTGATATGTGTGTGTATCACATCAATAAATTTAAGTGGCATAATTTGGTACCTTACCTTCCTATTCAAGTCCTAATATATAAGTGGACCTAATGGACATTATCATGATTATAAAATAATTAAGCTATATGTCGCTAAATATATTGTGATTTTTTTATACTTGAAATTAGTGACGCATATCATTACTGATGGTAGATGCACTTTATCTGTTGTCGTTTTTCAAATATTAACTAATTGTTACTAAATTTTAAATTAAAAAATTTGCAACGACTAAACAAATATTTTGAAAAATAACAATAGATAAGCATCAGTTTATTCCCTAATGATTTAGCACATATATGATGTTCGATGCTAATTTTAAGTATAAAACATTATTTCACAGTAAATAATATTGTCATTATATATCTAACAATGATGGATTTAGTGTCGGATAGCAAAAAAGCATCGATATAGTCCAATTTTGTTGCAATGGGGAATAAAAAACTGTGATATGTTCTATGTACACTGTCTACGCGCGAGCATGTGTGTATTAGGTTTCTTAATTTCACTACAGTAGCTTACTTCCACTACAAAGAAAATACGTTGTGGCTACAGAACTATGCCCACGGATGCGGGGTTTGTAGCAACAGAATTGGGCTCCGACCACAACATGTCGTGGCCAGTAGCCGTAGCTATGTGTCTCGACGCGAGAGTGTCTAACCACGAATATGTCGTGGCCACTACAAGTGACCGCAGAACTTGTTGTGGCCACAATTCTTGTATGAAGACTTTGGCCACGGATCGTAGCTACGAGAAACTAGTGACCACAATTATCGTGGCTACAAGTTTCCGTAACCACATTCCGTGACCACAACTCATTTTTCTTTTAGTATTTATACAAGAAAATGATAGTTTTGCAACTTTATAATATGATTTTGAACATGTTATACATTTATCGAAGATTCAAGAGTAAATTGCACAAAAGTCCCTAAACTGATTTCAATGACGTACATGCATTGTAAAAGGTAATAACCTTTAAGATAGCCTCGGCTATTGAAATTTAGTTGACCGTTTGATCTTTCTAACCTTAAATCACAATAGCCACGGATCATATAGAGAAAAATCTTAAAAATCAGGTATCACATTGTTACCTTTTTAAGTTCAAGTACAACATTGAAATCAAGTCAATAGATATGTGGAGGGAGGCCGCCATCACAGGGATCGAGTCAGAAAACTGTCAATCTTTCTGACATTCTATTGAGTCGTCGATAAATGGCCATAACGGTGCAAAGATCCAGTCAGCCGCAACCCTTTGGGCGATTTGGCTTGCGAGGAATGGGGTGTCTTTTAGGAGAGAGCGATACTATGTTGAAAATGTAATACAACATGCCAAGATCCTCCGAGATTCTTGGACCCTGTAACTATGATGCTTAATTTGTGAGTATAAAGTTTTTTGGGTGCTTGCTTCTACGGTAGTGCACCCTTTTTTCCTTTAAAAAATATTGAAATCAAGTGTATAACTCAAGGACAATTGTGTAATTTACTCAAGATGATGCGATCATTTTAAATCATGTTATTATTATAGGTGTTCCATTATCATGTTATTTTTAGAGGATAGTGTTATTTTTGAACGGTATAATATATATCCATCAAGGAATATACATATGACGCAGTATGATGGTTGCATGGAATAGAATCCCATCATATACATGGGCTCATATTGGCCTTGATTGGAGTATTAAGAGAAAAACAAATAACAAAAAAATAACAATAAATTGGTTTGTTCCCTTCGCTCTGACCCCTGTGAACATTTTCAATGCGTGGATTGGTTGGGAGGGAAAAAGATTCACTGGCACAACAACCACACAACCTGTAAAGGTCAACCCTGCAAAACCCTAATTCTTTATCCTTCATGGCCATGCGCGATCCCTGTGAATGCGGATCCACGCACCCAAGAGGGGATGTCTGTCCCACATTCCCAACCATACATCACATGCATCCCATGCACATGTGTCACTCGACATGCCAAGTCCTTCCTCCCATGCAGCCAACCGTATCCATAATCATGCACAACATTAGCCATCCACATCCATATGCACATTTTCCACTTGCATGTGTGGAGACATAGGTTGACGTTCCAAAGTGTATCGAGAACTATATATTGTAACTTTTCAGGCTTAGGTCATCGATCCGTTATCGAGGAAAACTGACCTTGACAACTTATTGAGTTCGGATCCATATAGATCCGTTGACAACCACCCAAAATGCTTAAGCTTAAGTTGTCAAGTGGCAATCCCCATCACTTATAACACACTCTCACACTTTGTGAGTTTTAGATGTGAGACTATCTGAGGTATGAGTGTTACAACCTCCTCTACTTATATTCACAATGCCCTCGTTACAACATGGCCCATCAGGTATTACCAGTGATAGCAGCGGCTGCACGCTCCCAACTTAGATCCCTTCGAGTAACCCTTTTCATTATCAGAGGGAACCCTCTCTAATACCATCTGTAACATCTCGAACTTAGGTCCCTGGTCTGTTATCGAGGAAAACTGATTTTAACAACTTGTTTGGTTCGGATCCAAATAGATCCGTTTACAACCACCCAAAATACTTAATATTAAGTTGTCAAGTAGTAATATGCACCACTTAAGACACTCTGACACTTTGCGAGTTTTAGATGCGGAACTATCTTTGAGAGGTATAGGTATTACATGTATATTTAGCAAGCGAATATTAGACTTGCGAGAATTACACAATAATTCATGTTTGTTTTAGTCTGTATTTGGATGAGGTATGACGAAGACGACGATTCAGTATATGGCTGGCTGGATACAATTAATATCCATTTCTGGCTTTTTTTTATATTCTAACTTATTTGGGCACATGCTTTGTTGGCTGTCAAGTCATGATATTAGATGTTTGGATATGCAAATCAAGAATATTAATAACGATGTCTGGGATAGGTATACATCCAAATCTATTTTATCCTTATGTCTAGAATATTGGGCAGGCTATTCTTATGCTTGACAATCGCTTCTATCTTTAGACGGTTTTTTTTCAACCTATAATATGGTATAAAATCAATAAAGTTATGGTGCCAACCACATCTTCCACATCGGTTTTCTACTTTTTTTTCTCTTGAGCGACTCAAGGCGTGTATGCTTCGCCATTTGGATTGACAATTGTAATGCCGTCTCTGCTGTTATTTAAACTGACGGTCCATTAACTAATTCAAGACTGATTACTCAGATATTGAAACATATGGACAATCCAAACACCAAAACAAACCAAGCCGACAAAAATTGTTCACTCAATTTCACAGCGACCCCAATAACGCTGTTATGAAGGTCTGGTCACTGTACTACAATCAGGAATTATATAGAATATCCATGTTATGAAAGTATCATCAGAGACGAGGAAAAACCCTAAAATAGTCACTATACTCCTGCAAAGCAGATATATCATATACAAGTCTTCCCTAAAAATTTTGCATTATCATGTCAAAAACAGCATCCAAGCTGAAATTTTGCACCATATAAATATTTAAACATCGCAGCCAGGTTTTTTTGAGGGTTTCCCCTCATAATGGAGGGCTACCCTTGTTCTCATCCTGGATGGCTCCACCACACAAACTGCCAACTCTTGGGGTCCATTTGGTAACCTGGTTACCCCAGGGTAACCCGGTTCACCCCTCTCTATTCTTGGGTTGGAATTCCATCACAAATTATAGTGACATCACATCACATTCCTTATTCCGACCCTCTCCAACCCTCATAACCATCCCAAACAGTTAATATTCAAATCAAGTTATCCCAACCCACTCCAACACAGTAACCAAACAAACTGAAGCAACAAAGGATGGAGTGCGCCTTCAGTGCCCCTTTCCCCCGTCCCATCATTCTCTTGAATCTCTTCTTTCATGGTTTCATACAAGCAAGAGCAAAAAGTCACCAGCCACCTCAACCTATACACTACCCTTTGTTTTAATCAAAGGGAAGTAGAGTATCTAAGTTATCCCTTCATCTGCACCATAGACCAACCATACAAGAATAAAAAGAAAACCTCCCACCCCTAAACATCCACTTACCTTAGAGCATGGAAGGACATATCGATATCAATATCGATATCGGTATCATGTCGATACCGATATATCGGCGACATATCGATGCCATATCGTCGACATCGGACCGAATCTCGCCTTTTTTGCATGTCGATACCCGATATCGGCTATATCGGCGATATATTGGTGACCTGTCGATACCGATATATCGCCGATATATCGTCGATATCTCGCGATACGGCCTTCCATGCCTTAGAGGACAACCATGAACTGGAGCAAATGTATTTACAAGGGCAAGTGTTACCTTCAAAGGATCCCTTAAGAAAACCTCCATTGCATCCTCAGCATACAGCTATTGCATGTGTTGAGAAATAAACATGCGGAAGCGTAACATGGAAAAATGATAAAGAAATAGAAGAACAACGGGACGTGGAACCCTACTCCGTGAGGAGCGGGATGAAACCACGAGAGAAGCCCTCAAATAGGGCATGTTTGTCTATTGACTTTCTCAATGGATACAGGAGGTCTGGGGCTCCTTATATAGCCTCTCCAGAGACTCCAAGTCCCACCACTAGACGATGTGGGACTAAACATATGGATGGGGTAAATGGATCTTCTCCAGGATCCATTTACCCTGCTACAACTCAATGGGCACACAACCAAATACTCTAACACTCCCCCTCAAGCTGGAGCATGCAATGCTCCACTTGGACAAACAGAAAGAAACTCCACTCAACGCTACAAGACACTATGAACAATATCAACCCAATGCGCACATTGCTGCAGTCGAGGACGTTGCTTCTCATGCCGTGCATGTGAGGAGGACGAACGGGCTGGAGTGTGAGTCTTCTGAATCTCCTCGTAGGAGAGCATGCGCTTTAAACTGCGCCCGTCAGAGTTGCTGCAAATGGAAAATGAGTCTCCTCGTCGGAGTACTCTGGCCCACCACAATAATGTGGACAACTGCTCCATCTCTGAGAAGGGTCGAACGGAAAAGGCCGTGGTTGTGCAATCCTCGTCGGAGTCCACGGTCGCTGGAGAATGGAGTCTGAAAATAGTCTCCTCTTCGGAGAACTGGCTCTCTCCCATCTGGCTCAGAGAATGGTGCACTACTCTGGTGTACCTATGATACCACATGAAAACCCTTTCCAACATGGCATAGGGAATGGTCCTCTACTCTGGAGTCCCTATGGCTCACATGAAAACTCTGGCCTACAAAACAAGAATAATGATGGGGACCTCGAAACTGAAGATGGAAAACATGTGCTCATCCAGATATGACGGCACCCATGTGCGTGTCTGAAACTGAGTCTCTCTCTGGAGAACTTGAAAATGGGCCTCTCATCATGGAGTGCCTTGATTTTGGACTCTGACCAATCTGTCGAGTCTGAAATTGCGCATCCATGTGCGTGTCTGAAACTGAGTCTCTCTCTGGAGAACTCAAAAATGGGCCTCTCATCATGGAGTGCCTCGATTTTGGACTCTGACCAATCTATCGAGTCTGAAATTGCACATCAAAATGGGACTCGGAGTCTGAACTTCGAGTCTGGAATTGCGCATGAAGAACCTTCATCTGAAAATTGTAGAGTCTGAAAATCTAGATGGTCTTGAAGTCTGCATCTGAATCTGGAAAAGACCTGCGACTCTACACCATACTCCCCCTTTCTCCCATACTTGTCGGAAAATGAACATCGACAAAGCTGGGAGAAGACAAGATAAATAGGGGGTAAACAACAAGAACATGAAACTTGCGGCTTTTGTCAAAAAAAAATTTATAAGCCGTTCCATCGTCATTTTTTCCGACTTTTTCATCAAACAAAATCTTCTGCGTACGACTTTTTATTGTACGCATCTTTTTCCGTTTTTTTCCCATTTTTTTGTAACAAATGGCCAAAATCACGACCGAAACCGTGGCCTACATATGCAACGTTTTTTTTTCAACCAAAGTTCTCCCCTCCTTTTTTTAATCAGGCTCCCCTTTCCTTTTTTTTTAATAATTCTCTCTCCTGGGCCCAACCTCTGTTGAATACACAGCCTCTCCCCCATAATTTTTTTTAAATAAGCCGGCTCCTTAGGGTTCCCGTTGGAATCCTTTCTCAAAGACCACCCGCCCCGATGGGGGGCCTTCTTCACGATATGGCGTCGCCATTTGGAGGGTTGATTAACAGGGGTTTCCGCCTGCAGGAGCCGCCGCTATGGAAGACGAGGGCTACGGGGGTTGGATCTGGAGTCGCGTGCGCGGGAGAGGAGAATCACCTCCGCCTGAAGCCCTTCGGGCGAGGTGGAGATCGCCTTCTTCCTGGAGGCTTCTTGCGGCCTGGAGATGGGGCCTGCACGTTCTGCCTGGAGCTCACTAAGGAGGTGCGGCGTCGCCAAGGAAAAAGGGGCTCGGAGGAGCGACGATGGACGATGGGAATCACGCGGGTGAATGGCGCATGAGGGGCCCCCGATGTCTTGCGCGTCGCCGCAGAGGAGAGAGGGGACCTGGGGATCACGCGTTGGCAGGAGAGCTCGCCTCGAGGAGGGGGATGGCACGCCGCCAGCACCGATCTGGAGGGGGATTGCGCGGAAGCCTGCACCGCCATCTAGGTCTGCTGCGCACAGGAATGCGCCTCCTGCGCACGATGCGCACTGCCTGCGGGTTTTGGGAGATCGCTTGGGCCTGGGCTTTATCGAACTGGGCTAGTTGATGGAGGCAGCCTGGAGGAATCGCGGGATGGTGCACTGCCAGATCTTCAAGAACGAACAAGACTAGGGTTTCAGAAAACCCTAGGAAAAACAACACTCGACCAGATCTTGGAAAAGATCACAAATTAACCAAGGACTAGAACATGCTTCTGCTAATCAAATCTGGAAAAGAATAAAACAATAAACTTGAAATCCTCGAGAATCGACCCGCTCTGATACCATGTTGAGAAATAAACATGCGGAAGCGTAACATGGAAAAATGATAAAGAAATAAAAGAACAGCGGGATTTAACGTGGAACCCTACTCCGTGAGGAGCAGAATGAAACCACGGGAGAAACCCTCAAATAGGGTGTGTTTGTCTATTGACTTTCTCAATGGATACAGGAGGTCTGGGGCTCCTTATATAGCCTCTCCAGAGCCTCCAAGTCCCACCACTAGACAATGTGGGACAAACCATATGGATGGGGTAAATGGATCTTCTCCATGATCCATTTACCCTGCTACAACTCAATGGGCACATAACCAAATAGTCTAACAGCATGCGCAGAGCACATATGCAAGTGATTTTACTTAATAAGCCCAATCTGATAATGCACAAACACAACACACTATATTAAGAAACCCAGCAGATAGAATACAAGAGAACCAAGGTCATGGCCCTGTGATCAACTTATCTGAATTGAACTCTTAGAATAGCTTGAAATGCACAAATTTAGATCACATAAAATCAAGCGTCTCCATATTTCACGAGAACATGCACAAGAAGATGAATGGGCAATAAAATAGAGAATATGTTTCCAACTCATCACAAGATCAAACATCTAATTCTCTACAGTTTCACATCAGAATTTTTGGGATGTATACCTCTTTTATTCTACGTATGTACTGAATTGCACATAACTTTTAACATATCACGTAGCAGCATATAAACTAAAAACCTTGCACTGGATAGATAAGCAAAGACTAACACAATTGAAGACTATCAACCTAAAGAGAGAAAATAAATCAAAATCGGGCAGTCTGTTCAATGTCAGACCTCAGTTTGCTCGGTGAAGACGATGTGCACAGGCAGACGGCATTTGAGAAGCCGAACTGGCTAGTCAATATCATTGCGAGATTAAAAAAACTCAGGATGTGATGGAGAAATGAACAGTAAGGGAGGAGCAAGAAGCTTGCTTGAATACAGAATAAGTTGTTAGATACTGGCCTGATTGATGAAAAGAAATAAGATGTGAAGAGAAATTGAATTGAATGCTGCATTCCGCCACCATGCTCTATGATGGAGAAGAGAAATTGAACTGTATGCCTGTCTTTCCACGATCATGTTCTAACTGCTTGAGGATGTGACAGAAGTTGATCTGAAAAAAATGATAGCATTATTGGGACAACTTGCAGTAGGAGATAAACCAGGAGTTCAAATACATGTAAAAAGTGACTAACCTCCATCCGGAAGAGCTTTGTGGGAATGACAATGCCGAGGCCCACAGAACTTCTGAATGACATTAAAAAATCTCTCAGAGAGAAGTTCTTGTATTCATTTTCAGTTAACTTTGTCAGATTGCCCGCAGATACAAATGTGTGGCCATGTATTCCAGACTCCCTGAGAATCTTTATAGGTAGGTCAAACGAGAGATCAGCAAAAGCGGTGATAGCCAGATCTCCTCCGAGGACATCCCTACCAGGAGAGTTCGAACCATCTTCATTAGAATTACTTGGAGACTGCCTGCGCAAGTCGGTTGGACCTAGTCCTCTGGTTTAAACCCTAAACAAGAGAATGGCCCTCCATAGGCACCAACCAGAGAGGACTGACCACCCATATGGAAGCGGTCAGAAACAGGTGATGCAGAACTCATGAACTCTTTACCCAACGGGAGAATGACACCAGCTGCTATGCCGAAATTGAGTGCAGAATTGTAAAAACCCAAAGGAAGAGCAGCTCGAAGATGAAATTCCTGTTTGAAGTCGCAGCAAGACAGAAAAATCACATCTAAAACAACCAAAATAAAATCAGAGAACAAGGAACAGAAGCCAGAGAAAACTAGTTTTCCTCACAGCTATGGACAGAACTTTTGGTTCACCAACAAAAGGAAATAAAACAATGAACACCATTCCATGTAAAAACAAACTGTATGTCTAAGGAAGAAATAGCGTGGCAGGCTTCAGACTATCTTTTTACCAGTGCCGGGAGATCAATTTTCAGAACATCATCATGATGGAAGCAGTTAACTATGTTCATTTGAAGACATTTGATATTAGCATGCATTATTCCAGATTAATGTATTAGTGATAGAAGAATGATAGATCGGTGAATGAAATTATCTAACTAAAAAGTTACGTGCACCAGTTCGGTACACAAAAATTCAAAGCAAATTGGAAAACATATCCACGGGTCCCATTTGCTGATTTGCAAATACTTTAAGCTGGAGTGCAAGTCAGCCAAATACTTTAAGCTGGAGATGCAAGTCAACTATGCAAAACTTGCAGACTTCTCTGTGGAAAACGGATCTAATGCCCAACAGTATCCATTCGATTCCCATTATCCACACTGCAATAGGCAGCATTTGGATACAAACTAAAGCCAACTGTAATAATATCTTAACTTGTGAATGCTTGCAAGCCTTCTTCCACTGTAATAACCTTAACTTGTGAATGCATATCCATAAAATTAACGACGGAGACTGCACAAAGCTGTGAGCTAGGAGTTGGACTAATTAATTAGACAGCTAAGCGCTTTCCCATTCTCAGTGGGCAAATTATCTCATTTCATGTTCAATCAACCCAAATCATTGACTGGAAATATTCAAACTACCTACCTCGTGGAAGAACAAGTTTCATTCATGGTAATATGGGAGGCCTTCCAACTTTCTCAAGGCACACAAATATTCGGGCATAAGCAGTGTTGTTAAAACCAGACCAGACTCTGGACGGCCAGTAATTTGTTTGTACCAGTTCAGTCAAAAAGTTTGATTTTCGATCTAATGTCTGATTTAATAACATTTTTCATCCCGATTTAACCTAGCTCAACTGACATTGATTGCAAGTAATTTGAAATTCAAAATAAACGACAGGTCGGGAGTTGAACCCATGACCTGCAATAACCTACTGCAAACCTCTAACAAACTACTCGACCACAAGTTGTACTATTAAATGGATTTTACGCATAACTTAAACCATCTCATTCTATAGAGCATATTGTTTAAAATCATCTATATTTATGTGTATAACATTTGATGTTGCATGCTAAAAATATATTTACATATACTACAAGATATATAAATTAGATGTGTAATTTATATCTATTTCAACTATATTCAAGTATGTATTTTGTACATGTTTTGATTGATTCGGTTCGGTTAGCCGGCTCAACAATTTCTTTCCCACCGGTTAAGTTAAATCCAAATTCTTTGAATTATATGGATACCAAATGGTGAGTCATACTATAAAAATATGGGAATGTTTGATCGAAATAAGGGAGAGCAAGTTTTCAATGTAAAAGAAAATCAATTCAGAGCCATGCCAGATCGCTCAACTATTGAAGCCATCCACTTGCTGCAGAGAACTAACAGATTTATAGAGCTAAAAGAAAGAATCCCCATATGATTTTTATTGATTTGGAGGAGTATGATTCTGTCCCATGAGAGATTTATGGAGAGTTTTCAAGAAGAAGACATATACATGTCATATACATTAACCTCATAAAGGATGTGTATGATAGGGCTTCATCTTATGTAAGGATTCAGTCTAGGAAGACTGACTATTTTGACATCAACATTGGTCTGCATCAAGGTTCAGCTTTGAGTCCATTCTTTTTTTACTTCGATTATAGACAATTTGACTAGTCACATTCAAGATGAGATACCTTGGTGTACGTTATTCGTTGATGATATTGTGTTGATTGATGAGACTAGAGATGGAGTAAATAAAGAAGCTTGAGGTTTGGAGTCATATTCAGGATGAAATACCTTGGTGTATGTTATTCATTGATGATATTGTGTTCATTGATGAGACTAGACATAGAGTAAATGAGAAGATTGAGGTTTGGGAGACATGTAATAGAGACTAAAGGATTTCATATAAGCAAGGCTAAGACTGAATATATGGAGTGCACTTTTGATGGAAGCAATAGTAAAGGAATCGATGTGAAGATGGTGACGATAACATTCATAAGAAATATTCTTTAAATACTTGGGGTATATTTGCAAAACGTGATGGGAAATTGATAGAGATGTTACTCATAGAATAAATGCAGGTTGGCTAAAGGGGAGAGGAGCTTCGACTATTCTATGCGATAAGAAAATCCCTATAAAAACCAAAAGAAACTTTTACAAAGCAGTCGTGAGACCGGCTATGCTCTATGGATCTGAATGTTGGCCAGTGAACCAGACATGCGCAGAAAATGTCAGTTGTAAAAATAAACAACGCTAAGGTGGATGTGTAGACATAAAAATGTCCATTCCTTTTTACTTTGATTATGGACGAGTTGACTAGTCACATTCAAGATGAGATACCTTGGTGTATGTTTTTCGTTGATGATATTGTGTTGATTGATGAGACTAGAGATGGAGTAAATGAGAAGCTTGAGGTTTGGATACAGATTCAGTATGAGATACCTTGATATATGTTATTCACTGATGGTATATGTGTTGATTGATGAGACTAAAGATGGAGAGCAAATGAGAAGCTTGATGTTTGGAGACATGTAATAGAGGATAAAGGATTCTGTATAAGGTTAAGACTGACTATATGGAGTAGCACTCAGAGGAATGATGCAAACAGAGGGAAAGTAGGTGTAGCTCTGATCGATGATAAAATGCAATAAAATCGCTTAAAGTGGTTTGGTCATTTATAAAGGAGGCTAGATGATGCACTAGTTAGGAGATGTGAATGTTGGGATGTTGAACCAACTAAGAGGCAAGGAAGGCCTAAGTTGTTGGAACAAGACTATCCGAAGGGGTCTTAGTTTTTTGGATCTAAGCCCTAAAATAACCCAAGAGAGATCTGAATGTGGAAAGGCTTTGTTGTTGTTCTTGTATGATGTCAACATCTTCGATTGAACTACTTTTATTCCATAATTCAACCCAAATCTGACCTTTTCAGTCAGGTTTTCGGTTCAGGCTCCAGTTCGGTTTCAAAAACATGGGACATAAGCCCAACCGCGCACGAGAGCTTATGATTATTTTGCATTTAGATTAAAAAATGAATTCGAAATGATGGGTGAATGAACATGGTCACTAGCACCTAGAACGTGGGTTTACGATTAGTCATAAAGTGCTTATTTGTGGGAAAGACGTGGCATCGATCTCAAAGAGCTTGTTTGTAGCAAAGATGTGGCATCCATTTCCAGTTTTTTACATAGTAAAGTAATCATATGATTAAGGTTGCAGAAGTCGATAATCGGTACTCGGTCGACCAAGTCATTACTGAGGATTAATCGTCAGTCAGTAGACTGATCGGATTTAGCCAGGAATTAGTCGATTTTGATTTTTTTAGTTATTTTCAATATATAAATCAATTTTAATACATATATTGTCAATATATAATGATAGATATGCATAGATAGCAATTTTCATACTAATTAACATAACCCTAAAATAATATAAGTATAATTAAACTCTCCAACAATAGCAATAACAACAAAATGACAATGAACATGTAATAATATATAACAATTAACATGTAAAACAACTCAAAAAAAATACATTAATACGAAAAATTGTATATTTCCATAGGTTATATCATAACATTTGCAACTTAACCTAAAAGTTAAAAAAGATCGATGACGACAGTTGCATATATATATATATATATATATATATGGGTCATATGTGGCTGCCCCCTAGGGGCAGCCAACATGGCTGCCCCCGCCTTATTTGGGCAAAATTTTTTATTTTTTTTTGAAAAATAACACCATTTACATTCATCCTATATCCCTCCTATATACCATTCGAATTTCGTCAGAAACAGAGACTCCTACGGCCTCCATCCGACAGTAATTTTTTAACGGTAACAGGGATTTTTTTAAATCGATACCATCGAGATGGAGGCCGTAGGAGTCTGTTTCTGACGAAATTCGAATGGCATGTAGGAGGGAAATATGGATGAATATACATGGTTTTATTTTTCAAAAAAACGCCGAAAAATGGGGCGGGGGCAGCCCCATTTTTTCCTATATATATATATATATGACAAAATCCTAACACTCCAAGTTTCCAACAAATATCCTAACATTTATAACTTATATCCTAACAATCAACAGGTAACCCATCAGTTGCAATGGAAAGCTACGAATAGTAGAACACTTGTGAACATTATTACATACTCATCCAAAATGAGTGTTCACATAAATGAAGCATATAATGATACATACAGTAACTATCAACAATAGACTGATAATGGGGGAGTAATAAATGGAAACTGTAAAAAATTGGAGAGCAAAAAAAACCCTAATGGGTACCTCGATCCTTTAATTTGGCGGAAGGATGGGGAGTTGGGATGGAGAGGAGAGCATGCGGTAAGGACCATAGATGTCAAGGCGCAAAAGCACCTTGCTTTTATATAAAAAGGCAAAAGGCGTACGTCTTGGGCCGCCTGGGCGCCTAGGTGTGTGCCTTTATCGATTACCCTAAGGCACTTGGAGCCTTCAGTCTAGAAGAGATGAATAGTAAGGTGCTTCTCTCTTGTTAATTTTAATAGATAACTTATTAGTAAATATTTAGCCAAGTCTTGGAAAGATGTGACATCCTTTTGAGATACGTTGTGCCTCAACCACAGGTTCATGCTATAGTTGATCATGTGAGGCATGAAAAAGGTTATGTGCTATGTATTTCAGGTTAATTACCTCAAAGAATTTGGCCTGAGTGTTGCTGAGATCGGGCGTTTGCTAGCATACAAGCCTCAATTAACTGGGTGCAGCATCGATGAAAGATGGAAACCACTAGTAAAGTACCTGTATTATCCTTGTAATTCACAAAGATGGCAAGAGGCAAATGCTTCCACAATTATCTACTATCGGCACATATAAATCATTCAAACTGACTTTTTAAGGGTGGGGAGATTTTAGCTCTATCAATTTACAAAACTCTGCGGCAGTTTACAATTATTGTTCTTTTATTTCGTGAAGGTGTGATTCTTACAGGATATAGGAATTCAAGAAGAAGCAATTGGTGCTACCCTTGTCAAGTTCCCTCTTATATTTATGTTTTAATGCTGCTACTGCAAGTAGTATTCACTCAGAGAACCTTGAACTGTAATGCATAGCTTTAGTACTATTACGTACTTGGCACAAGATTGAGTTAATTTTAGGAGGTTAAATATGTTTACTGGGGACAAATACAGTTTATTAGGTGTTGAAAGGGTTAGATTTGGCTTTAATTGGTAAGAAAGGTCATAGCACGTGTAGCCCTTTTTGAGTCCTTGAACATCCTTGAACAAACACTTTTGATTGCAAGTTGGAACTTGGGATAGCTTATCTTGACCACAAGTCGAAATCTGTACTACATCATCACAATCAAAAGCATGGGATACACAAAAAAAGGTTTTCTCGGGAAAACGCCTAGGCACCCAGGTTTAAACCTTGTCGCCTTGCCGCTTAATAACCATGGTAATGACCAACGCGCGGAGGAGTTGCCGCAATGTCACCGGCGAGGGCGATGGGAGGGTATTTCAGTAGGGGTGGAGGGGCTCGAAGGAGTTCCATGTATGACTGGGTTTAGGAGAATTTGGGGTTATTGGAGCACAATAACCCTTAAACCCCCAAATCAGGTATTCGGGCTTAATGATACTTTTGGATCTAGAATCCCTATATAAAAGGCAGAAGATTACTCGGCCGATTAATCGGGTCCACCAGACTAACGACCGATTTGTCCTAGTCGAGTCGGTACCCTACCCGACCGAACTAATCGGACTTACTAGTTGGGTTAGTCGACCTATTTTTACAACAATGCATATGATTCATGGACTTTCTAAGCCGCCTTCCTTTTTACACAAGTGCCGAAATGAATACCTTAAACTTAAGCCATCTCCAGAAGAAAACTTGTAAAATTAGGCAAGCATTAACATGCCCCTACCGCTCATATCATCACTACTGACAACCAAGGTTGAAAAAATCGGTAGTCGGTTGGGTCACTGACTAAGGATTAATCGGAAATCGGTGACTAATCGGATTTAGTAGAGCTTTAATCGGCATTAATTTTTTTAATAAATATATAAATCATTTTTATACATATATTCTTAAATATTTACATAGATTTGTACATTTATATTATCATAATGAAAGAAAAGAAGTAACTGAATTTAAATAAAACAATAAGCATATTAGTATAAGTTTACTTACAAAAAGCAAAAAAAATAAAAAAATTATGGTATCTCAAAGCAAAAATCCATCGATTAGTCGGTCTAATTGGAATTAGTCAATACTCGATCAGCCAACCCATCGACTAGACTAATCAGACCTACTAGTCGGGCCATTCGCGGGACTTTTATAATAGTGTTGACAATGATCGACATTTCTATTGGACCACAAGGGGTAGATCCATGAGTTCAAGTCCTTACCATTACTATTTATTTTACTAGTTTGAATAACCACTCGAATCACGAATAGTCTTATGACTCTAATTTCATAGTATATCTTTTAACTAACCGATCAAATAAAAAAACTTTGAATATTGAATGTTATACTTTCCCTTTATGTTAAAAAAAGTTTCTAGTGTTAATTAATTGGATGATACATGGACTTTTACCCATCTTTATCGAAAGAATGCCTCCTTAAATAGTTATGGTCGGTGTCTCTAGGTTAGACAATATAGGTTGGTAATGACAAACTGTCCCTGTTGAACGGAGAGGAAAGGTTACCCTTACCCCAGTAAGAGTACCAGACTCATTGGCATTTTCTTTCTTTGTAAATTCCCGTACGCATGTAAGTCGGATTTGCCGGAAGCTCGGCTGTTAGAGCTATTTTTGATGTTCACTCATTTATTTTTGAAAGGGAGAATGATTGGTGCAGGTATGAAGAAAGGGGTGCCCATTTAGTTTAGTCCATGCTTAATCCGGGATTCAATCTTCTCCTTTTTAGGTGCCTTGTAACACTAGCGCTTAGGATGCCCTCTTTAGGGAAACTTCCTCGAGTCCTTAGCTCCGTCCCAATATTCAACTAGAGTGTGATGCTAGTCATTATTATCTTGTTCTTGTTGATGACTATTTTCGTGCCTCTTGGATATTCTTGATAAAGAATATATCTAAGGTTTGTTGTCTTATAGTCAAATTTATTAATTAAATAAAAACTAATTGTCAATGTTAAAATTCATCAAACTACTTGTGCCCATATTTAATAGCAGAATGGGATTGTTGAACATAAGCATCGGTATATTCTTAATGTTAATTGTATCCTCCTCATACATTTCCATGTTCCCAAATCATAGTCGCCTTTATAGTTAACTACAAGCCCTCTACTTCCATTGATGAGCATGTACTCATTAAGGTCCTTTACATGAGAATAGATATGTTACATGTTCCTTCCAAAGTATTATAGTATTACTTTTATTCAAATTCTTGATCATGTGAGGGGCAAACTAGTTGCCACAACAGTCAAATTTGTGGTATCGTGCCCATTTTCATTTTATGAGCAACTGCATACCTTCCACTTCTATTGATGAGCAGGCGCTCATTAACGTCCTTTACCTGAGAAGAGATATGTTACATGTTCCTCCCAAAGTGTTAAAGTGTGAGCTTTTTATAAATAATTACCGATTTAGTCCAAATTAAATAAATAGGTACGAATTTTAAATAATTAATATTTTATGTATGAATCGACACATTTAGTGCCGATTAAAGAACCCAAAACGAAAACTCATGAGCTGATATGGGAGGGTATTTTTCACCCATACCTAAGCCATTTTACATCTACACCCTTCTCACAAAATTCTTATTTCAAATAATTATCTAAGATAAATTACTAAAAATATGTATATGGATACAAATATGGAAACATACCACAGCTATTGACAGATATGAAAATATGGTACCATATCCGCAAAAAATGTATATATATGCTAAACAGATACAAATCAAATATGGATAATAACATAAGTATTATGTAATATTAGCTTAAATATACATGTAGTGGATAAGTTTATATATATATATATATATAATATAATATAAATACGTAATGCATTTATTCCGTAACAGTTATATCAATTATAGTTAAATAAATTATACAATTATGCATCGTATACTTAGAAATAAATCTACAGTAATATTTATATATAATAACATGTATGTGAATGTCGATACAGACATCTGTGACTATCAATTAAAAATGCGTATTCATATTCATTTTAAAACATATATGGATACATATGCCAAATCTTTATAACGGAAGCAATGGTTGATCGGATATGGGTATATCAATATATGTTTGCATCTATAATTTTTATTATTTTTGCATATACAAAAAATGAATAAGAATATCATTTTAATTTTTTGGATAAAGATATGGGTAGAAGTATCAGTTGTAGGTTGATTTATGTGTTAGCCACTATCATAACGAATACAACTAGATCATCAATATACATTAACTATCATATCCATTTTTAAGCGAATATAGATATGTATATTTATTTTATAATTATGAATACAGATAAGAAAATCATTTTTTACAAAGATGTGGATATGTGTATCTTTTGATTTTTTAGGATATTGATCCGGATATTGAAAATTACAAATCAAATATGCATATTTTCCCCTATTATGTGTCGATATGTAATATATTCAAGTATATGTTTATACACACAATAATATATCTGTATAGGTATATGTATCTAAAAACTTAAATATTTGTATCTGCAAAAATAATAAAAACTAGGGATGATGGCGAAGACTGCGGAACACCTCTTTTTCACTTGTGCAGCTTCAGCCAAGGTTTGGAGGGAGTTGGGGTTCTCTTGGGTGGTGGCTGACGACGTAGCGGGCTTCTGGGATTCGGTGAGGAACGTAGGAACCAACTCCGCTGACGGCATCGCTAAGCCATTTGCGGTGCTCTGAGCCTTATGGTTGGAAGAAATAATCTTATTTTTAAGAATCAGAGATTTTATTCGGAAAATGTGGTATCTCATTGCAGGTCTTTTACGAGCTTTTGGGAGTCAAAGTAATACACAAGGTTGCAAAAGTCGATAGTCAGTACTCGGTCGGTCAGATCACTGATTAAGGATTAATCGACAGTCGGGCGATTAATCGGATTTATTCGGGCTTTAATCGACTTTGATTTTTCAAATATATAAATCAATTTTATACATATAATATTATATATTTGTTAGATTTATATATTTTTTACTATCATAATGAATCAAAAGAAGTAATTGAATTTAAATAAAACATTAAGCGTATTAGAATAAGTTTGCTTTTAAAAAAGTAAAAAATATATGGTATCTCCAAGCAAGAATTGGTTGACTAGTGCACCTAGTCGGAATTAGTCGGTACTCGGTCGACCACCCCACTGACTAGACTAGTCGGACCTACTAGTCGGGCTAGTCGGGTGACTTTTACAACATTGTAATACATCATGTATTTTTCTTTAGTATATTAATATAATTTTTGCGGTGACTCCCATCTCGAGAGTTCACCCTCTTTTCCATCAAATAATAATAAAAACAATGGATGTAAACTTATATTGATACACCCATATTTGATCTGCCATCAAATGTGTTATGAAGAATTGGCACTCGTATCCAAGGCCTTAATGTCGGTTTCGGTCACCATTTCGGTGACTAACCGAAACGGAATTGCGGTCAAAATTCGATTGAAATTTTGCTCATTTCGGTCATTTTTTTGTACTATGGCCATCATATTTCGGCCATTTCGATCGAATTTCGATTTCGACAGGATATCGATATTCGACAGAAATTCAACCGAATTCCGCTGAAATTTAAGGCCATGCTTGTATCCATATATGTTTTAAAATGGATGCAGATACACATCTCAAAATGATGCCAAAGCCTTCTCCCATTATAAGTGGGGTCGGCTACATGGATTCTTACTCAAATCCATGTTGAAAGATTCGGCTATTTTTTATGCTGGCTGTCGATGACCTAGTGCAACCCCCACAAGGGACGATTTGAACCATGTTCTTTTGGGTGGTAGGCACACTGGACTATTACCAGACACATTTTAAATTGATATCCACAAATATATGTATATCCATTCGCATATATGTTTTCATATAAATAATTACTATAGATTTATTTGTAAGTATATGCAGCATAATTGTATAATTTCTTTAACCATAATTGATATAACTATTACAAAATAGATTCATTTGGTTTATATTATGTAGAAGTTATCCAGTACATTTATATTTAAGCTAATATACAGAATACTTCTGTTATTATACATATCTGAATAATATATGTTTAGCATCTATATACATTTTTTAGGATATGGTACAATAGTTTTATATCCGTCAATAGTTGTAGTAGAATGCGCATCCATATTCATATCCATATACATAATTTTAATTGTTTATATTAGAGAATTATTTAAAATAATAACTTTGTAAGAAGGGTATAGATGTAAAATATCTTGGATATAGGTGGAAATTAACCTCAAATCAACACTTGAGGTGTTATTTTGGGTTCTCTCCCAAAATCAGCATCTCAGGTGTCGATTCATGCCTAAAATATAATTACTTAAAATTCATGCTTATTTATTTAATTTGGATTTGATTATTAAAAATAAAGTCCTTAAAGTGTTACTTTTATTCACATGGTAAAGTGAGGAGCAAAATGGTTGCTACAACAGTCAAATTTGTGTTCATATCGTAAGTAGGAATCAAAAGGGATATTGTTGTTACGATCCAAGGTCATGGAGGCACTATAATAGTGTGGATGTTACATTTTTTAATCTATCCCAATCTTTAGTACCGATACCATTTCAATATTAACAGGAGATAACTTCTTTTTGAACCAACACTTGCTCCTTCTAATGAGGTGAGTCCTTAAAAAAATTTACAAACTGAAAGTTTGACTGCCTCTGGTGATACTATTACCGATACCAGTATTGACACCAGTACTACATCAGATGGCACATGAGACAAGGACACTCATTGATATGACATGTTTTATCATAGTCGATAAAAAAGGTAACTGATAGTATACCATGCATTGCAACAGCATCCTCAACCTGGACTTGTCCTACTCAGAGGCATTGTCATCGATAGGGACTCCTAACAACCTTGTCAAGGCACTACTCGATTTCAGACGATAATAAATCATAAAAGTGGAGATAGGTTCTCTCATCTCCTATGGGATATGGCAACTTGTAGATCCACATGCAGATGGCACGATGGTTGGGTCGAAATGGGTCTTTGCAGTGATACAACCCGCATGGCAAGATGAGATAACGCGATGACGGAACCTCCACAACCAATCAGAGAGAATCTTCGCCACAGCAGGGATCGCCATATCGCGATATATCGTCGATATATCGGCGATATATCGGTATCGACAGGTCACCGATATATCGCCGATATGGATGATATCGGGTATCGACAGGAGAAAATGCCTAATGGATACCGGGTTTCGGCGATATGCGTCGATATATCGCCGATATATCGGCGATATATCGGTATCTACATTGTATCGAAACGATATCGATATCGATATTTCCTTCCTTGCGCCACAGTGTCATAAATAGCATTTGAAATTCACAACAGACCTCCCATGGGTCCTCAAGATTATCTCCTTTCTTCCATTTTTTCTTCTTCCAATCTACATTACAATATGCTAGCACCGCCATCTTCTTCGTTAAATGCGGCACTACATAAGAGGTTGTTAATAATTCAATGATCATGGTATTTTGGCAATGTCGCTGTATTCAAGATCAATGACGCCAAGTCAGCTTGTCTCTTGATTTTCTCCCTAACAACTAAGCTTTAATGGGAGATTTCAACTCTTCAGCCTCATAAGAGAGTCATGTTATCACTCTGGTAGACCGGAAGACGGACGGTCACTGTACCACTTTAAAAGGAGGCTTGAGCATTCTTCAACTTAAGTATAAAGCCCTTTTTTCCAAGTTCATCCTTCATATTTGAGGGAAGGATGATGATACAACGTGTGGCCTCATTTCTATAATACACAAAGCTCATTTAAACCTTTATGTGGCAGCTGAAGATATCAGATTCCCATCCAACTTCTGGTGTAGGATTTACATTGTTCTTCCCAAGAGGATCCTTCAAAATTTGGGGAAGGAATAAAGTCTTTTTGTCCAAGTGGATCCTTCAAATTAGGGGAAGGATGATGATACATTTTATCACCTCATTTGCATGATCTACTGACAATTTAAAATTTTTAACCTCTCTGTGGTATCAGTTGAAGATATCAGATCCCCATTCAATTTCTGGTGTAGGATTTGTGATCTTCACAATTTGAGGTTGCAAATGAGCACTGTGGTAGGGCAATAGTGAATCCTTCATGTTCTGAAAGGACAACTGGACAAAGGAGGTCGTGTTACGCGTGCAATTTACACAACACTTAGACCTGGCGAAGGATTACTACACAACACTGGCACCGACCTAGTCTAGTGAAACATAGGCATCTTCAGTGTCATGTTTGCCTAAGCTGACTTCCTAATGGAGATTGGGAATCCCAGTGTGGGTAGTGACTACAGGAGATGGGAGAAAGTTCACTATGTGAAAAAGGCCTTTTCAACCTTCACTTCTTCACATATTGCAATTAGTAATTTAGAAATAATTGGACTTTATTTACACAATTGAGAGTACAGATCTTATGGTTGCTGAGAAGGGGACCCTTGCATACTAAGTCAAATCTAACTAGGCTTCTTCATATTGGAGATGCCACTTGTCCGCAGTGTTTTATTGTCAAGAGGACGATGAATACAAGTTCTCTCACGTGCTTAAATTCAATATAAGTTTCATGCAAGTTGTCATTTCGAGTGGCTTGAGATTGCCATAACTTTGACCTTCTAGGATTCCCTCAAGTCTACCTGCTCTTGCACTACAGATGGTTGCCTTTGACCGCTAGCCATCATTTAAGTGATTTCACTAGCTAGGAAATGGGATCTCTTCATCACGAGCATTTTTATGCCGAAAAAGCGTCCAGTTGGTCATTTGTATCCCATGTTGTGAGCATTGTAAAAGTGCTTAGGGTGTCCCCCTTCAGGACCCCAACCTTTTCCTTCAAAAAACTTGCAATCGGCCTAAAGTCCGCAGCATGTGGGGCAACATCCTTCTTAAACAACAAAAAATTGAGGGCCCTATGAGTTTGTCAAAGCCATAATTCCCCCGTCTAAACTCCCTGACAAGATCTATAACATTACTCCCCACAATTCTCCATAATTTCACGAAAAGAGAATGGGGAAACCATCCAACCCAAGGAGGTCATATGCATTTAGATCATCGATTGTCGAATGAACATCATAGAAGTCGAAATCCCTCATTAGCACCAATGGCTTATATTTCGAATTTCAATTTTATTCGCTAAATCCGGAAAGAGAAATTTTAGAGAATTTTGCTAGAATTGTTGGAAATCTTAAAAAGGACTTTAATTAAACTTGACTTTTTCCAAAAAAAAAGTTCATAATGTTGCTAAATCAATAAATAGAATATAAATATACTCATATTTCTAAAATAAAAGTGTAAAGATAAATTTTGAAGTAATATTATCGTATTAATTATCCCATGTTGATATATAGTAGCAATTTGTAGCCTAAATTCAAAACTGGATTCTGAGCTATAAGTAGAAGCCATGCTAATCACTTCGTCAACAAGAATGAACAAGAATGAGGTGAATCAGGTGATGCCTGCAATAGCTATTAAACAAAACATATATATGTATATATCAAAATAAAAAAGAAAAGAAATATAAAGCTATTCGGTTACAACTTGAATTTATCTCTTGAAGCGTATTTGTAACTGATATAGTTTGGACTCGGACATAAAATTTCGAAACTAATTAAAGAAACTTCTTCAAACAAAATAAATCTCTCTAAGAACTCAACGCATCGACGAAGAAATAGTTGAAAAACCATTTCACCAAAAAAAAGATCCATTACCCATGGAATTTTGTTGACATGTAGTCCACATTTTACCAAAATCCTAGAAAAGAAAATAAAGTAGCATTCCAACTATGTTGACATAAAGAATTGAAATTTTCGGGGAAAATAGATAAAATTTCGTTGAAATTTGAGGCCATGATAAATTAATGTCTCAACCAACTCAGAAAAAAATCCAGCTAGCACCATGGCCAAGCCAAAGACACTTGTAGTAGCATATGCACCTCCTAAACTCTCGATAATGAAAAACCATACCCACCCCAACCTCCTACTCATCATGGAGCTACTTTGTATTAGCAATGATAACGTGGACCATGTTTCTCTTCCTTTTACTAGCAGTTTTATGGAAAGAACTTCATGTTTGCATCCCCCTCCCCAAGCCATTGTTGCTTCAACCTCTATCTCCACTCCACCTTACGTTTTGCCTTCTTCACTGCTAATTCTATACCCAGTAGTCCTCCACTCCAACTCCCTCAAACCATCCTCAAGCAACCAAGAATACTCAAATCTGGAAAAACAAAAGGAACGACGATCATCTCCCAAATCCCAACAAAAAAAGAGTGATTAGATCTTGACTTCGACAGTGACTTCATTGTTAGAAGCTGGAAAAGTTGCATCAACTCCACCAAGACGGGAAAGCCATAAAGACGAGATCTACAACCAACCAGTGTTGCAAAAGTCAGCCGACTAGTCGGTCCGACTAGTCGAGTCGGGGGGGGTATCCCACTCGACTAGGCCAAATCGGTCTATAGTCAGGTTGACCCGATTAGTCGCCCGAGTAATCAGCCTCGTCGGCCGACTAATCAGCCGACTTTTGCATAGAAGTTTTAAACAAAAAACCCAGAATCCGAATATCCGGTTAATGATGGATTTAGGTTACTGCCGAACAGTAACCCTCATCCCTCAAACCCCTCGAGCGAAAGATTACGGATTGTCGCACTCCATCGCCCAGTTGCTCCCCGCATAGTTCTTGAGCTCTACGGTGTTGTCACCCCCTCCTTCATGTTGTCGGTGACGAGTCGGCAACTCCGCTGATACGCCTTCCTTGTCGTTGACTCGCAACTCCCTCGTCCCTACCTCATTCCAACAGGAACACGATTAGGGTTTTTTTATTTCAATTTTTTTTGCATATTATACTTCTACCATGGTTGAACTTTTACCACCACCATCGTTTACGAACTGCATCTACTTTATTTCCATAATGAAGAATCATGTTAGGTTTTTTTCAGAGTGAAAACTTGATATTCTTGTTTATTTGCATGTTGATTAGCTTATATAAGGTTAGCTTTATGTTTATTATGCTAAACGTGGTACATCAAATTATGTCAATAACTATAATGTTAGCTAATTATTACATCTTTTATTTATCTTTTGTGATTTGTTGATTAGCTTTGTGATTGTTAATTACAATGATTAGTAACATGTAATTTGGTTGATTAGTAACTTGTGAATTTGGTTAGCTTTGTGTTTGTATGTATTAAAATTGCTAAATTTGCGCTTACATATATATATGAGAGTGTATGTATTAAAAATTAATTTATATATTTAAAATAATTAAAAAATCAAAACCGACTAATACCCGACTAAATCTGATTACTCTCCCGACTGTCGATTAATCCTTAGTCAGTGACCCTGTGATGAATCCACGATTCATCATCTCAATATCTTGATCTTAGCAAAATCCACGAGTAAATTCCCTAATAAATGTATATAAAATCAATAAATTAACAAATGACTCTTGTAAATAAAATACATGAATTATTGTATATGAGATTGTACAAAATAAATTAACAATAAAAAGCCGCAAAATCAAAGGAGTTTTATACATGTAAATAGCCCTTAACTTTATGTATTTTTAATAATTTCATATCAACTCCTTTTTGGCTAATTCTTTCTCCAACATGTTCATATCAATGTATATAAAAATACAAAAATACAAAACAAATTTTACCTCAAATAAATACTCCTAGATCCCAATGGGAAAAAGCCGTAAAGACCAACTTCCAAGCTAAATTCCCGCGACGTATGAACTCCAAATTCACCAAACTCACTTTTAAAGTTCAAGTTAGAAAATTATCTATCCAATGGAAGTGGTTTCATTAAAATCGGAGCTCATTTGCAAAAGTTGGGTTTTGGGACCTAGATGTACATTGTATACCTTGTATATATGCATTCTTTCTTTAATTTTTATTGTATCTTTCATAATTACTAAAAATACAAAAATATCATGATTGTTTTGTATTTTAATTATATTATTTTATAGTATTTTTCTGTTGTAAATATCTCTTATTAAAAAGACAAAAAAATACAAAAAAAGCAAACAAAAAAATGTACCTGTTGTATGTATTTACTTGTAAATTCACCACTTTTTTCCCTCTTTATTTTTTGTTGTATTTAAAGTAGCATACTTTATATCATTATTTATTTATTTATTTTTTCCCATTCTCTACAATAACTTCTCTACCACCAACTTCTATTCAATCCACCATTTTTAATAACTCCATTCCACTCCATATTCTTCCACCAACCTCCCATTCAACTCCACCAATAATACAACTTCCCATTCAACACCACCACCATTCTAACCTCCCTTTCTCTTCTCTTTATATTCTTTTGTACATCCTCATTTTTTCCCCATCCACCATTCTTATAGAATAAGGAGAGAGCTTGGAGTGTTTTGTTGGTGACAGCGGCGAAGCGTCTTCCTCGAGCGACGACCTCCTTCAGGTGAGATCCGCGGAGCTTCGCCCTGCGTCACGAGTTCCCCATCGAGCTCGCTTAGCTTCTCCGATTTTATTTCGCCAATCGGATCGAAGCGACGACAGGAGTTCAGCGTAGCTGCTCCGCAAATCCGGCGAATCTCAGGTAAGTATTTCTTCTCATATCCTTTATTTTGTTTCCTTGTATTTCATTATTTCACCCCATCATACCATAAAATCCCCTTCATTGTCATTTTTTTCATTTGCATTCCTATTAAAAAAATATAAAAAAAATAAAACAAAAAATCCTTTTTACAGCAGTTTTTTTAATCAAAACAGTAAAAAAAATAAAAAAAATAGCAGCAGCGCCCCCGCCCTTCCCCCTCCACACGGGCAGGCGGCGCCGCCGCCCTTCCCTCCTCCGCCCCCTCATCTCCACCCGCGCGAACCCCCCCTGCCTGCGCGCGCCCCGTGCCGCCCCTCACGCCGCAACAGCCCGCCCGGCCTCCCCTCTCCGCGACCAGCGCTCCAGCTCCCCGCGTCGCCCTCGTCGCCATCACGCCGCCGCCTGCGCACCCGTCGACCCCCGCGCGCGGCTGCGCGTGGCTCCCCTCCTCCGGCGGCCGCCAACCCCGTGCCCCCTTTTGGGTTCATTTCACCGTGCACCTGTGGAGAAGAAGGTCCTTTCATTTGTTTATTTTTTTTATTGTAAATATTGCATTTTTACCTGTAAAGTTTATATAATTGCATATTAGTCCTTGTACATATTTTGGCATTGTAATTCCAGTTTCTGTATTTGCACAAACATCCCTGTGTTCACCTGTTAATTTGGACATCCATCTTGTAACTTTTTAGTCAATGAAAAAGGCCTTTATGTTGAGCAACTAATTCTCTACATTGTGGATATTTATTTATATTTTTGTGGTCTTTGGGTAATTAAATTAAATTATTCAACTGAAATATTACATATTTTACCCAATTAGTGATATTAAATTTATATCTCACACACCATTGCTCTAAAAATTCCACAAAAATTAGGAAAGATGCCTCGATATGTGATGAACTTACTGTCCAAATTTCATTTAAAATGGAGATGTCTTGTGCCTGGAATAATTTATAGAGTGAAATTCATATTTGATTTTTAATTAAATCCACGTACATCTTTTTTGCGAAATTTCAGCTCTACTGGATTGCTTATCTAAATATCTTTCTGAAATAATTCGCATTCTGATTAATTTGACAATGTGGATTTATTAGAAATTATTTACTCACTGTCACTCTATTTTCACTAAAAAATTCATAAAAAATCCATAACTTGTCAAAAAATTCCAAAAAAAATATTGTAGCTTCCTTGCATCATATTTTAGTTCCAATATTTTTTTCATAATTTTTGCTTACTGTTTGTGTGATAAATTATGAAAAACCCATAAAAAGTGTGTATTTTTAGTTGTTGCATTTTAACCCCTAAAATTCTTAAAAAATGTGTTTTGCATTCATCACTGGATTAGGATGCTGGGAAAAATATAATTTGGCTGAATTGGATTAATTTAACATTAAAATTAATTTGGCCTTGTATGCTTTTTTAGTGTCGTAATTCAACCGCATCTTGCATTAGCATTTTGTTTTACATTAAAAAAATATAAAAAAATACCGCATCGGATATCTAGACCTAAGTTTTTGAACTAAACCAAAGTTGTTCCTTTGCCTCCCTGAGTTCGACCCCGGACTTGCCCGGGATATAAATTAAAACCGAGAGACTCTTCACGGAGATCTTCTCTCGGTTCTGACCGAATCGCTAAGTACACGTATTACAACGTGACCAAATTAAATATCGTATTTAGCGACTCGTCAGATGGCGTCGTTGCTGGAGAGGCAAACGACTTAGGGATTAACTTAAAAATTCGGATTTAGATTTTCATTTACTCGGGTAGTCTGACCCCCGAGCCACTTGTAATTATTCCATTTTCCTTTCAATTATTTTTCTTCATATTCTTGTATATATTTTATTGTTTATCTCTCTAATATAAATCTCATTTTCCTTGCGAGGGCCCGGTGGACTTGGAGTACATCGGAGGTCGACGGACGCGACGCGTGCCGACTGCTGAAAAGCTAGGAGAATCTATTCATTCCGAGAGAAATTTTTGTAAATTGTTGTAATAATTTAGGTAATTCACACTTTCCAGCGGCTCTTGTTTGAGAGCTCGCGCTTGTAACTGGACTGGACATTTGACCCGCCCATGGTTGTTTGGTTGCTTGACGTAGATTAGGACTTGCACTCGCGGCTCTTAGAGCATACTTTATTAGAATATCTGTATTGCTTGTGCTCGTAAATTTTTAGGACCACACATCACATTTAACGAGACGTACTTAGACCGCAGAGCTATTAGTCAAATTTAACTTGTTCATCACTCGCTAATAGAACTGCCTGTCTAGGAACGGTTTTCTCGTTTGCATTCATTTAGTATAAAATTTCAATTATGCCTTGCATCCCGCATGTAGAGCACGAGGATCACTGTAAGTCTCCTGAACTGGGCATGCATCATTGATTTCACTATTTGCATCGGTTTTTCGACTCCTTCCCTCTTGGTTTTTGAAACCTAGGTTAAAAGGAAATCGGGACTGATCGTTAGGCGTGCTTTGTTTGGTGGATTAATCAAGTGATAACCAAACTTAAAATCGGGACTGCTAATCAGAGTTGACACAAAAAAATTGACTAAAACTAACACTTGTTTTGGGAGAGCAAAACCCACATTGTATGCTTGGCTAATTGTGATTGTTGAGAGGTGAGGACGCATCCCTATGATAGTGCCCAAAACCTACTTTTGAGCCTTGCGTAACCGGATTTATATCTTGATTTATCACCTAATTAAAACTGAAAAGATAAATGGTCGAACTTTTGCGACCATCACTGTGTTGAGTAGGTGAACTCAGGGTTTGCTCTTTTGTTTGTTTGTTTTGTGTGTTATTCGGTGCACTTGCATGCTTTCTTCCTCGATCTGCTTCATTCTCCCATCTCCCTTCCAAGATGTCAGAATATTGGTCATCATATCCACGTCACTCTTCTTCCACCATATTTCGACCATCTCCACCCTCTTATTCCTCTTCATACCCACATCCTGATCACGAAGTCAGAACTTCAACTGACTTCCCCACTTCTTCATCCTTCTCACCTAACCCATATTCCTACACCCCTGCCCCACAACCACCCTGGATTGGCTCACCATATTCTCGTCCGCTTGCTGAAATTAAGGAACAAAACAAAGAGCAAGCCACTGCTGAGATGAATGATTGGCAGAATCAGTTGACCCCACATACCTCATTCTCATCTCGAGTAGGGACCGGACAAGAATTGATCTATACACATCCTGACTTGAACTTTGAGTACAACACGGTCGATCAAACTAACCGAATGGAGAGGCCTACACCAAACGATCTTCCTGACTTAATTGACCTGAGTGATAGAGATCACATTGACCAACCTTCATATCACCCATTCGGAGAGCCGACATATACAGGGGATTGGACTTATGAGACCGATCTACAAACCCCCTGTTTACTGACTCCACCTTATGAGGCTCCGACCAGCATTTTCCACACAAATGGGTCATACTCAACCCAGCAGTACACGCCTGAGTCAAGATGTGTTGAGTATAAGATCCCAAGTTCTCAGCAGTATCCTCCAAGTGAGCAGACTTCTCTCATGATGTGTCATGAGAACTTAATGGAGGATGACATTTGTAGATTGATCAAGAGTCCAGCTAGAAATGTGGATCATGGATCTTGCGGATTGAATTTCGAAAACCTGGAAGACACCGGATTGACCACACATCATGTACAGCTGGAGTCCCATCTACCTCCCTCTTCTACTAACCACTTTCCCTCCAAACCAGAGTCTGTACATTCTCCTAGTCCTCCTTCACCTAGCAAAAAGACCAAAAAAATTGAAAACTCAGAAAATACCATAAAAATTGAAAGAGGAAACGATCTAAAAAAATTGGATCCTGTGGTTAGGGAAGCACTGGATAGAAAGTTGATTTTTGAGCTTCCCTTAATAATGGCCATTGAGCACTTTCCCGACCTTAAAAGATTTGTGAGAAGTAAATTGATGCCTAAAAGGTCGGGCAATAAGAGAACAAGGACTGAGATACATATAGTGTCTATGGCCACATCTTTGATGATAGGGAGAAAAACCAAGAGCCGCAGAGTAAAGCGGTTACCTAGATTTGATTGTGAAATCAAAGATACCACATTCACCCATGCAAGAATCAATGATGACTTACCGATTAATATCCTCCCGACCTCCGTGTTTGCCAAGCTCAAACTCGGATCTGCCAAGAAGTCAAGAGAAATCATTCAGTTGGCAGATCTTACCATTAAACGGTCGAGAGGAACCATTTCAGTCATCGTCACTTTCCATGGTGCTCTACTGGAGATAGACTTCACGATCATTGACATTGAGCACCGAGGAGAGTTTACCCAGTCTCCGATCATTCTTGGGAAGCCGTTCTTAGCCTTGGCTAAGGCAACTATAGATTGTGAGACTCGGGAGATCAATTTCTCTGCATTGGGAGCACTCCGACCTCACCCGATCTTTGACGACACACGATATTCCAAGGTAACCCGTAGAGTTGCCGACAGTCGTGACCTTCGAGAGACAGTTGAGTCCCGTCTCTCTACTACACCTGAGATACCGACTGTCCAGACGACCATTGGTTTAGAGACTCCTTACAACCACACACCGCCTACTGCTTGCACCACCACCGCGACAGCTTCTACAGAGGACTCACGACCAGAAGCTATCATTGAGTCGGACATGACCTTTATGGATTGCCTTGATCATTTCGATAATCCGACACAAGAACCCAACAATGTCAAGCCAACTGAAAACATTGTACCTTATCAGAGACGTGTGCTGATCCTGCAGGAGTATTACAATGCATATGGTGACTCATCTGATGATGAACCTCTGGTCAGAACCTCACACACACTACATCCAGGACATACAGCAAAGGAGATAACTGGGACCAAATTGACCAATCTTGATAAATCGGTTGCTCCATCCTCTGGTCGGTTATCTGGTAAGAAGAAGAAGAGTATTGATTCCTCGAGGTGTTCCCCCGAACCCCTCAAGGCTTGTCAATTTCCTCTTCCTCTTGATGCTTCAGGTTCTAGAAAACCGACTAAGAAGGTTACCTTTGATGTTCCAGAGAAGGAACTTTCTGAGGAGTCTTCATCAGGTCCGGATGAGGTGATCTACATGAGTGAGCTTAGTTCGGCTGTTCTGAAGCCATATTTGAGCAAGCAGCCATGTGTCGACCCTCGTTGGACGTTCCCCACACCTCACTATTATTCCTCTACGAACGATTCTGACAGCGACACATATGTATACTATCCACCCCCTCGCTCCCGCAAGAAGGTCCGTCACAAACCTTCTTGATCCCTGTACAGATTCAATCACTCTTATACATTATCCCCTTTTTGTATATTCTCCAGATCACACCGGTTGTCACACTTACTCTTGTCCTATACTTAGGCTTACCAAGAGCCTAAGTATAGGGGGAGCCGATGCCCGCCATGTGTACATACTCATCCATTTCTCCTCTTGACCTCGTCCGCCCCATTTTTGCTCTTCTTCTACACTTAGGCTGTCCAGAGCCTAAGTATAGGGGGGGCGGATCGACTTCTATACGGTTTATTATTTTAGCCATCCTAAGCTTAGCACGAGCTATGTTTTTTTCTCGCTTCTTGTGCCATGAGGACATAGCACATGCTAAGTATAGGGGGGCGTGTATATATTACATATATACTTTACCCATAACTCGTACTTTCACGTATTTTTGTATATATTATACAATAATTATGGGGTGGGTAAAAAAAACTTTTTCCTAAAAAAAAGTTTTTTCTTATTTACCTATCTTTAACAAAAAAAATTCTTTGCCTTTGTTTGAAAAGAAAAAAAACCTTTTTGAAAAAAAAAACTTTTTTCTAAAACTTAAAAAAATCAATCAATCATCAAAAAAATCACAAAAAAAACTAACTAATAAGTTGATTTAATCCCTGACTCATTCGCTTTCACACAAGACTAGTGATGTTCAAGAACACTTGGTTTATGAGTTCTTGAGATTTTGAGTTAACCAGCCTTAGTCATTAGGGTCTTGGACTTAATTATTCACATTTCCCTAGTTTGAAAAATTTGTGTGCTATATTGCATGCTTAGTCTCTACCTTAAGAATATGATCAGCACCTCACATACACGACTGCAGTTATGATGAGATGAGTTGAAATTTCACTTGAGGATCTGGGATGAGGGATTTAAGTTTGGACTTGATTTGATGATGCTCGAGGATGGGATAAAATCAATGAAGGCTTCATGAAACCTGAGTGTCAGCATCTTTAGCCAGTATGAGAACATGGTTCTTATACTATCTCTTGACATTTACCTATGTGCCAGGGTGTGATAAAATAAAAAAAATGTTGATCAGTGTGCGCCAACTCTTGGTAAAAGCAGTGGAGCTAGCCAAAAATACTACAAAGCAATGAAATATCAAAGAAAAGCTCTCATTCCACAAAGTCAATTATCAAAAGAGTTTCCACCAAAGGCGAGCGCTCCCAACCATTTCAAAGTGTCCACTTGGACCACCGCTATTAGGACCAGGAGTCGGGCTTGCACCAAAAAAAGGGCTCTACATCGTAAATGCTACAAGTCTGGGTGTAGAAGGTATAATAGATACTCAAAAAAGACACACCCCGGTGTACTCCCAGGAAAACAAGTGCAGACGGCTCCAAATTCTCTTGACGGACGCACTAATCAACACCAAAAAAATGCGTTGCGTAATAAGGCACTCGAGAGGATCCTTGTTCCAATGAGAGGGAGAGAAGAAATGACACAATCCTATGCCCTCCATCAACTGGCCTTCCATCTACACTTTTAAGTCTGACAACTAAAGAGACGGTGGATTGAATGCAAGAAATGGTTTATTCCCTAGTGTTGAGGATCGGGTCCTTAGGAGAGTCTCTTGGACTGGAACCTTGGGTGACGTTGTGACTCTACTCTTGTAACTGCGGTCAACACTTAAAGTCATATCCCTACTATATATGTATACAAAGAGAGTCTGATGATTAGGCAAATTGGATACCTTTCGACTAGAGCTTGGTTCAGCTTAGAATTTTAGGATCTCTAAAACCGAGAGTTCTTGAACGGATCAAGTCTTGTATTCACATGCACAGTCAGGGGTTAACCTAACTTATTCATTCTTTATTGCTCGAGGACTAGCAAAGTTTAAGTATAGGGGGGGAAGAAGGGGGCGACGGCCGTCACCTGTTTAGTTGTGGTCCATAAAGATGAAAAAATCTGAATGAAGCTCATTAACGGGTGAGGAAATATCCTCTAATCTCGAAACAAGCCCTCCAAGAAGCCGCGACCAGTTATTAGCCACCAGAGTAACGATGAAGTCGTCGTCTACCAACTAGGGGTGCTAAATCAAATTGGATCATTCGAATTCGATTGAGATTTGTTAGACAAAAACTCAAAAAAGTTTGATTCAAAACAACATGAATTGAGCTTGAATTTGGCGTGTGGACTCAATAGAATTGAATTTGAATTAACTTGAATTCATTCGATAATAAATCAATTCGATTTGATATTTATATACAAAAGTATAGAGTCTATAGACACACACACTATATGTATATATGCATGTGTATGCGCGGACATATAATTATTCCAGTTAAAGACTGAGTATCCAACTTCATAGAATCCTTCATGTTCTGAAAGGACAACTGGACAAAGGAGGTTGTGTTACGCGTGCAATTTACACAACACTTAGACCTGGCGAAGGATTACTACACAACACTAGCAACGACCTAGTCTAGTGAAACATAGGCATCTTCAGTGTCATGTTTGCCTAAGCTGACTTCCTAATGGAGATTGGGGATCCCAGTGAGGGTAGTGACTACGGGAGATGGGAGAAAGTTCACTATGTGAAAAAGGCCTTTTCAACCTTCACTTCTTCACATATTGCAATTAGTAATTTAGAAATAATTGGACTTTATTTACACAATTGAGAGTGCATATCTTATGGTTGTTGAGAAGGGGCCCTTGCATACTAAGTAAAATCTAACTAGGCTTCTTCATATTGGAGATGTCACTTGTCCGCAGTGTTTGCATTGTCAAGAGGACGATGAATACAAGTTCTCTCACGTGCTTAAATTCAATATAGGTTTCATGCAAGTTGTCATTTCGAGTGGCTTGAGATTGCCACAACTTTGACCTTCTAGGATTCCCTCAAGTCAGCCTGCTCTTGCACTACAGATGGTTGCCTTTGACCGCTAGCCATCATTAAAGTGATTTCGCTAGCTAGGAAATGGGATCTCTTCATCACGAGCATATTTATGCCAAAAAAGCGTCCAGTTGGTCATTTGTATCCCATGTTGTGAGCATTGTAAAAGTGCTTAGGGTGTCCCCCTTCAGGACCCCAACCTTTTCCTTTAAAAAACTTGCAATCGGCCTAAAGTCCGCAGCATGTGGGGCAACATCCTTCTTAAACAACAAAAAATTGAGGGCCCTATGAGTTTGTCAAAGCCATAATTCCCCCGTCTAAACTCCCTGACAAGATCTATAACATTACTCCCCACAATTCTCCATAATTTCACGAAAAGAGAATGGGGAAACCATCCAACCCAAGGAGGCCATATGCATTTAGATCATCGATTGTCGAATGAACATCATGGAAGTCGAAATCCCTCATTAGCACCAATGGCTTATATTTCGAATTTCAATTTTACTCCGCTAAATCCAGAAAGAGAAATTTAAGAAAATTTTGTTAGAATTGTTGGAAATCTTGAAAATGACTTTAATTAAACTTGACTTTTCCCAAAAAAAAGGTTCATAATGTTGCTAAATCAATAAATAGAATAGAAATATACTCATGTTTCTCACTATAAAGATGCTGCTGCCCCCTAACTTCGACAATTAGACTGATATAAGAAATCGGCCCCTCTCCTCGAGGACCTTGAGGATTCTCGCAAGTGGACCAATAGTGGGTGGGCACTTCACTTTAAAGCTCGCTCGACATTTATATGAGCTGAAGAGAGAGCGATCCGCGCACGAAAAATGAAGTGTAAAGATAAATTTTGAAGTAATATTATCGTAATAATTACAACATATTGATATATAGTAGCAATTTGTAGCCTAAATTCAAAACTGGATTCTGAGCTATAGGTAGAAGCCATGCTAATCACTTCGTCAACAAGAATGAGGTGATGAATGCAATAACTATTAAACAAAACATATATATATATATCAAAATAAAAAAAGAAAAGAAATATAAAGCTATTCTGTTACAACTTGAATTTAACTCTTGAAGCGTGTTTCTAACTGATATAGTTTGGACACAGACATAAAATTTCGAAACTAATTAAAGAAACTTCTTCAAACAAAATAAATCTCTCTAAGAACTCAACACATCGACGAAGACAACAACAACAAAGCCTTTTCCTGCAATTAAAAAAAAGATGCAATACCCATGGAATTTTGATGACATGTAGTCTACATTTTACCAAAATCCTAGAAAAGAAAATAATGTAGCATTCCGATTATGTTGACATGGAGAAATGAAATTTCCGGGGAAATTAGATAAAATTTCGTTGAAATTTGAGGCCATGATAAATTAATGACTCAACCAACTCTAAAAAAATCCAGCTAGCACCATGGCCAAGCCAAGGACACTTGTAGTTGCATATGCACCTCCTAAACTCTCGATAGTGAAAAACCATGCCCACCCAACCTCCTACTCATCATGGAGCTACTTTGTATTAGCAATGATAACGTGGACCATGTTTCTCTTCCTTCCACTAGCATTTTTATGGAAAGAACTTCATGTTTGCATCCCCTCCCCAAGCCATTGTTGCTTCAACCTCTATCTCCACTCCACCTTACATTTTGCCTTCTTCACTGCTAATTCTAGACCCAGTAGTCCTCCACTCCAACTCCCTCAAACCATCCTCAAGTAACCAAGAATAATCAAATCTGGAAAAATAAAAGGAACGATGATCATCTCCCGAATCCCAACAAAAAAGAGTGATTAGATCTTGACTTCGACAGTGACTTCATCATTAGAAGCTGGAAAAGTTGCATCAACTCCACCAAGACGGGAAAGCCATAAAGACGAGATCTACAACCAACCAGTGTTGTAAAAGTCGGCCGACTAGTCGGTCCGACTAGTCGAGTTGGGGGGGTGTCCCACTCGACTAGGCCAAATCGGCCTATAGTCAGGTTGACCCGATTAGTCGCCCGAGTAATCGGCCTACTAATCGGCCGACTTTTGCATAGAAGTTTTAAACAAAAAACCCAGGATCCAAATATCCGCTTAATGATGGAATTAGGTTTACTTCCGAACAGTAAACCTCATCCCTCAAACCCCTCGAGCGAAAGGTTCCGGACTGCTGCACTCCATCGCCCAGTTATTCCCCGCATAGTTCTTGAGCTCTACGGTGTTGTCACCCCCTCCTTCGTGTTGTCGGTGATGAGTCAGTAACTCCACGGATACGCCTTCCTTGTCGTTGACTCGCAACTCCCTCATCTCTACCTCATTCCACCAGTTTCACAGTTAGGGTTTTTTATTTTAATTTTTTTTGCATATTATACTTCTAGCATGGTTGAACTTTTACCACCACCATCGTTCACGAATTGCATCTGCTTTATTTCCATAATGAAGAATCTTGTTATGTTTTTTTCGGAGTGAAAACTTGGTATTCTTGTTGATTTGCATGTTGATTAGCTTATATAAGGTTAGCTTTATGTTTATTATGCTAAATGTGATACATCAAATTATGTCAATAACTATAATGTTAGCTAATTATTACATCTTTTACTTATCTTTTGTGATTTGTTGATTAGCTTTGTGATTGTTAATTACAATGATTAGTAACATGTGATTTCGTTGATTAGTAACTTGTGAATTTGGTTAGCTTTGTGTTTGTATGTATTAAATTTGCTAAAGTTGCACATATATATATATATATGAGTGTATGTATTAAATTTATATATTTAAAATAATTAAAAAAATCAAAACCGACTAATGCCCGTCTAAATCCGATTACTCTCTCGAATGTCGATTAATCCTTAGTCAGTGACCCTGCCGACCGAGTACCGACTACCGACTTTTGCAACCTTGCAACTAACACTTCTCCAAGTTTAGTTATGGTCCATAAAGATGAAAAAATCCGAATGAAGCTCATTAACGGGTGAGGAAATATCCCCTAAACTCGAAACAAGCCCTCCATGAAGCCACGACCACTTATTAGCCATCAGAGTAACGACGAAGTCATTGTCTACCAATTAGGGGTGCTAAATCAAATTGGATCATTCGAATTCGATTGAGATTCGTTCGACAAAAACTCAAAAAATTTTGATTCAAAACAACATGAATTGAGCTTGAATTTGACGTGTGGACTCGATAGAGTTGAATTTGAATTAACTTGAATTCATTCGATAATAAATCAATTCGATTTGATATTTATATACATAAGTATAGACACACACACTATATATATGTATGCATGTATGTACATATTACATACATGCAAGCATACATACGTGTTTCATTTATGTATGAATGTATGCATACATGCATGTGTATATGCGGACATATAATTATTCCAGTTAAAGACTAAGTATCCAACTTCATAGAGCTTATAAAGGAAGCTGAATATTCAATCAGTAATTGCTATAATTATACACTGGGTATACATTAGATCGATTAGGAGTTAAATGTTGGTTCACAGCCGTCTTAGCTTTTCCTTCCAACATGTCGAGTTAGCTTCCTCCTTAATGGTCTAGTGGTCGTACAGTTTGTCTACCACACAAAAGACCAGGATTCAAATCCAACTCTTGCAGTGGTCGTGTTAGGTAGTCGACGGTAGCGTAAAAAATAGTCGAATCTTTCAACATGGATTTGAGCAAGAGTCCATGAAGCCGACCCTACTTATAGTGGGAGAAGACTTAGTACATTTTTTTATGTTGAGTCAGCTTCCTCCTCTCCCCTATTGTTGTAAAAATCCCCCGACTGGTCTGACTAGTCTAGTCGGTGGGGTGGTCGACCGAGTACTAACTATTTCCGACTAAGGCCAACTAGTCGATCGATTTTGCTTGGAGATACCATATATTTTTTATTTTTTAAAGCAAACTTATTCGAATATGCTTAATGTTTTATTTAAATCAATTTCTTCTTTTCTTTCATTATGATAATATAAAAAGTGTACAAATCTATGTAAATATATAAGGATATACATACAAAAATGATTTATATATTTAAAATAATTAAAAAAAATCAAAGCCGATTAAAGCCCGACTAAATCCGATTAGTTGTCCGACTGCCGATTAATCCTTAATTAGTGGCCCAACCGACCGAGTACCGACTACCGATTTTTGCAACCTTGCTCTCCCCATTCTGTTCTCACCCTCTGCTCAATCTTCTCACATTATTTATATTGTCAAAATTACTTATCTATCTAACACGAGTTGGTACTTAAGATGTCCAGTAAGTTAATCAAACAAAAAGTGATTAGTTCCTCGTAAGTAAACTCTCTGGACGTATGGTACGAGCACTGGTCTGAGAAATTGAAGTTTAGATTAGACCTTTAGTGGAAATCATCAAATTAGATTTTTGTTTAGGGAGATCCCAGATTGGACACATCCTTCCTCTGGATTAGAAGAGGTCTCGGAAGGAACGAGGAGTTACATGAGCAAGGCTAAAAGCGACAACCCATACTTAACTTAGCATTAGACATACAAGGAGCTCGCTTAGAGTGAGGGAAAGGACATATATTAGTCGAGCTATAAAGGATGAAAGCAATCATCGATTTTTTTTGAAAAGAAAATAGGGTGCGCCCTCACCACAGATTGCATTGAGTATTAGAAAGATGGGTTACATTACGGAGAGGCTCAAAAGTTATACAAGGCCTGAAAGTGAGAGACAACATTCTCAAAGTAGAACCTCCGATTTTTTGATATGAAGTCATTTCGCCCTAACCATAGGGCCCACAACACTGCAAACAGCTTGGAGCAGTCATCTGACGAGCCCATGCCCACAGAGCGGAGCGACCTCCAGAACGGCCTGAAAGTGAGAGACAACATTCTCAAAGTAGAACCTCCGATTTTTTAATATGAAGTCATTTCGCCCTAACCATATGGCCCACAACACTGCAAACAGCTTGGAGCAGTCATCTGACGAGCCCATGCCCACAGAGCGGAGCGACCTCCAGAACGGCTCAAACCCATTGGTCTCAACCCAAGCGATCTTCGAGCCCTCCAAACTTGCCTCGACATCGCGCATCCAAAGAATAAATGTTCCGCATCTTCCACATAGACCTCACACCGGTCACACCGCGTGTCGTTGATGCCAAACAATCTTCCCCTCCTGGCTTTATCGCATACGCGATTTCTTCTGAGACACCAAAGGAAAATCTTCACCATTTGTGGGATCCTTGTCGCCCAAATGATCTTCATATCCTGACACAAATCCTCATCCCGCTCCTGCGCCGCAACCGACCCCATCATTGCCTCGTATGCCTTCTTTACGGAGAACATCCCCCCTTCCCACTCAAAATAGTCCTCCTGAGTCAGCTCCCCCGGCAGTGGAATCTCTGCCAACATCCTCACGAAGTCCTCGAGGCATTGGTCCGAAAGTTCCGCGACGAATAGCGGTCCCCACACCCCGTGATCCACCACCTGAGCAAGAAGTGCATCTTTCGTTGCCGCTAATGCTTCCAGCCTAGGAAATCTCCCCCCAAGAGCACCCTCTCCCGTCCAGTCATCTCTCCAAAATCTAAAAGTGCGGTCGTTCCCTCAAATTTCGGCAAAATTTGGTCGAATTTCTTTCGAATATCGATATCCAGTCGAAATCGAAATTTGACCAAAATGACCGAAATATGGGGGTCCTAGTACAAAAAATGATCGAAATGACCGAAATTCCGCCCGAAATTCTGTTTTGGTCGATACCGAAATGGTGACCGAAACCGACATTTGGGGCCTTAATCTAAGTGCAATAATCGGTAAAACGGCGCGTATTCTGGCCCATAGCGGCGACACGAATCTTTTCTTGTCGGCACTTAGCTCCCCGTTGACATCATATATACTCCTCAATAATCTGGCAGCTAACGAGGTCGAGGAACCCCAAATCTGAATCACCCACTTGGCAAGCAAGGCCTTG
This sequence comes from Ottelia alismoides, assembly GCA_037367405.1. Taxonomy (NCBI): domain Eukaryota; kingdom Viridiplantae; phylum Streptophyta; class Magnoliopsida; order Alismatales; family Hydrocharitaceae; genus Ottelia; species Ottelia alismoides. Next base: position 333,453 of record JAZKJV010011302.1, on the reverse strand, counting down.
TTCATGGATTCGACATCTCGGGCACCAAAGCCACCATCACAATGTCCCTTCGTGGCATCATCCCAGCTCACGAGATGCAACCCGGATCTCTATTGTCTTCCATCCGACCCGAGAAACTTCTTCATCATAGCCTCCACCTTCTTCCTCACCCCAACCGACATCAACCGAGTCGAGTAGAAGAAAATAGGGATGGTAGCAAGGACATGCTTGAGGAGGGTCAACTTCCCACCCCTAGACAGTGGGATCGCTTTCCGTCCAACCAGTCTCTCCTCCATTCTGAGCACCACGTTATCCCACTCCGACCTCTTCAGTTTGTCGTCCATCAGCGGTAGTCCTAAGTAGGGAATAGGGAGTTCCCCCAAAGGGCATCCCACCGCATTCGCAAGCCTGTTGCGCTCACCCACATCCATATCGAAGCTCACGACTACCGACTTCTGCCTGTTAAGCTCAAGACCAGAGAGACTGCCAAATACATCGACGAGGTACGTTGCATTGCCATTTTGTTCCTCCGAGCCACCAAGGAAAAGGATTATATCATCCGCATACTGAAGCAACGGAATAGACAAGCTCCCCAGCCTGAAGCCCTCGCACCATCCAACCTCCACCGCACGCCTACACAAAACCGCCAGACAGTCCACCACGAGATCAGAATAATGGGAGCAAGCAGACATCCCTGACGGACCCCTTGCTGAGGCTGCATGAAACCACCCTTCGGCTTGCCATCACCAATATGGAGTACGAGGATGTCGTGACGCATCTCTTCATCCATTGAATCCAAGTTTCTGGAAAGCCCCCCTTGCGCAAAGAGGTCCACAAGAAACTCCAGTCGACGCAGTCATAAGCCTTGGCGTAGTCAATCTTCCAAAGCACGATCCTCTTCTTCGATTGCTTCCATTCAAGGCAAATCTTCGATGTCGCAACCAAGCCATCCGCCATCTGGGTATTCTAAGAAAGCAATCATCGATTAGAGGGGAATGTGGTATCCTCTACCCCTAACTGTGGGTGAGAAAGGATAAGAATGAGAGAAGAGTCATTAGGCCACTAACCAAACGCTCGAGATCCTCATTTTAAGTTCGTTATACCATTTCCTATGTTACCAGGAATATTCTACCCATGTAATAAGTCTAGTATAAGTATATTTGATTAATATATTTGTTTAATCATAGAAAATATGATATTAGATTGCAAAATACATTCAAAATTCATAAAAGTTAGATACTTATATACATTCTATATTATTTGTTGGGTATCTTTGGAGATTATGTAGTTTTTAAACTTATTTTAGTAATATATAATAAAAATTAGATTACAAAACAAAATCTTTTAAATTACAATATTCTTAATATACATAATATATAAAAAGCTTCAATTCAAATCCGAAATAAAATTAATTGATTTAAATATTCGAAATTAAAAATGAATTGAATCTGAATTCAACGATGTAAATTCGTTTAAAATCTGATTAAAGAACGGATTTGAAAATTTTAAAATGAATCGATTTGAATCATGAAGGATTCAAAGATATTCGATTCTATTAGAACCTCTAGGTCCTCTACTATCAACCACGATGTTAGCTGCAAGCTCACCCGAGGGCAACATAACTCGACCCACAACTCCCATATCTCATGGGCTCATGCCGAATCGTAAACATTAGAAAGTGACATGATGATTACGTCTGAATACCACTTGAGCACAACGAAGATTAACATGTGACCCACGAACTCACTAATCGAGTGAAAAATGTCATTATTCCATTAGATGATAACCCCCTCCACAGTGCGCCCGATGATTCCCAAAGGATGTCGCTCCAACAATCAATCTTTGTCTCCAATAATAGGATCAGCTCTGCCCCCACACTCCCAGCATAGTGTCAATCGCCAACCTCTTAACTTCCCCCAACCAAGGTTGAAAAACTCAGTAGTCGGTACTCAGTTGGTCGGATCAGTGACTAAGGATTAATCGACACTAAGGCAACTAGTCGGATTCAGTTTAGTATTAGTCGATTTTATTTTTTTATTATTTTAAATCTAAAAACTACTACATATATATTCTCATATTTACATAGGTATGTTTATTTTCTATACTATCATAATGAAATGAAATAAATAATGGGATTTTTACCCGGCGGACCCTAAATCTTTGTCAATTATCTCTACGACCTTTGAAACTACCTAATTCCTCCCTCACCCCCGTAAACATGCTCTGTCTTACCCCACGAACCCTACTGTTAAATTGACACATCTAGAATTAACTTCCTTGGGTTTAAAATGAGTTAATCTAGCCAATCCACGATCGGACGGCTAGAATTAACCAAGAGAAAAAAAATGACGGGGGTCTCGAGCAGGGGAGGCTTCAAGCGACAGGGGAGGGGGCTTCGAGCAGGGGGAGGCCGTGGGCAGGGGAAGGGGGCTTCGAGCGGTTGGTGGCCAGGGTGGGGGGGCTTCGAGCAGGGGAGGCCACTGCAGCGTGGGATTCGAGCGGTTGGGTTGGAGGGGGCTCGAGCAGGGGACCGGGGGGGGGGGGGGGGGGGGGGGGGGGGCTTCGAGCGGTTGGGGTGCAGGGGGCTCGAGCAGGGGACCCGTGGGGGAGGGGGGCTCGGGTTCGAGCAAGGGGAGGCGGCGGGGCCCGAGGGGGGGCCTCAAGCAGGGGAGCCAGTGTGGCCGAGGAGGGGGGGCTTCAAGCAATCGGGGTGCATGGGCCTCGAGCAGGGGACTCGCGGGGGAGGGGGGCTTGGGTTCGAGCAGGGGGAGGCGACGGGACCTGAGGAGGAGCCTCAAGCAGGGGGGGGCTTTAACCTGGGGAGGCGGGGGGAGGGGAGAACGTGTTCAGGCTGGAGGTAGAGGGTGCTCGACCTAGGCGGGGTTGACGTCGCCCCGGCCATAGCCGTCATCGTTGTGCTCGAGCAGATGTACGGGTCCACCTAAGGTTCGGGGAATGGTTGGTGACGCTTGGGGCAGAGGGCTCAGGGCGGAGAGGAGGTTATGGACTGCAGATCTGACGTGAGTGAGAGGGAGTGGCACTTATAGCAAATTTTATAAATAAAATGGATATAATGTAAAAGAAGATAACATAATCCGATTAGCTTTAACGGTTAAATGGCTTAGGGTTAACCACAGGGTCTGTAGGGTAAAGGTTAAGAAGTTTACGAGGGTGAGGGAGGAATTAGGTAGTTTCAAAGGTCGTAGAGGTAATTGGCAAAGATTATAGGGTCTGCCGGGTAAAAATCCCATAAATAATTGAATTTAAATAAAATACTAAGCATCTTAGATTAAGTGTGCTTTTCAAAACGAACAAAAAATATGATATCTCAAAGCAAAAATTGATCAACTAGTCAACTAACTGGTCGAGTCGTCTGACTGACTATTGGTCAATGATTGAACAGTCGATCGGCCACCCCCAAATTGGTGTATTCACCTATCCACTTCCCATGCACAATGTACATTTGCAAAGGATTTTGTTTCCTAAATGGGTGTATTCACCATCATCCTTGTCATTTTTCCTAAGAATCTCACAATACGCTTCCACCAATCTTCTTTTCCTATAGAAAACTAGCATGCTCTCCCCCTAACGTTATCACCCTTTCTACACTTGCTTTGGCTTCTTTTGCTTCGCACCTCTACCCAGCCATCCCATCATCTTCTTAAATCCCCTCAACTTAACACCGTATGTTGGCCCTCCAAAGAAGCTGATGAAATCTCCTCATTTGATTCGAAGGCATTGCCCTCCTTGTGGCCCCAACCATAACATTTAAAGAAGAAAACACCAAATACTTTGTGGATGCGCACACAAAATCAAAAGTTGTCAAATGTTGTATAAGGACAACGGTCCCCCAAACGTGAAGCGACCATCCAACCGGAGAATTGTCGGAAATACGTACCCCATTTGGGAACTGAAAATAGGATTGGGCCTCTATTTAAGCTCCCACCTCTCTGAGCTCATAAAATTAACTGTAGACGAGATATTCGTGCTTAGCATTGCCAGTTCCTCGAATGCCCCAAAAAAGTCCATCTACACATTTAGGTGAGAGGAATGATGGTCTCATGTAAAATACCGATGAATCCATAGTAACCTTTGCATTCGATGTTACCTCCAAACCCGTCGAAGATCCTGTAGCACCCATGCTTCATGATGTAAGCATTGGTTGATGTCACCGAGTGACTTCAAAAGAGAATGATGTCTTCACTATGTAACACCACGTACATGGAAAATTTAATCTACAAATATTTTCCTCAGTAAACAAATGAGGATCAAAGAGCCATCAAATCTCCATTACATCCAAGGGGGAGCCCTAAGCAAAAACCACCAGCCAAAACTGCATTCACTACTCTCACAAACAATGGAGCTTTGCAAAGTAATGTATGTCCTCGACTTTCAAATTTCAGCGAAATTCAGTCGAATTTCTATCGAATATCAATATCCTGTCGAAATCGAAATTCGACCGAAATATGAGGGCCTTAGCACAAAAAATGACTGAAATAATCAAAATTTTGATCGAATTTCGATCGGAATTCCACCGAAATTTCGTTTCGATTAGTCACCGAAATCGACATCTAAGGCCTTGAAGTAATGTGAAGTCACAACATGAAAAGTGATTCCCTCAACCATAATAAATAGTCATTTAGGTGTGAGGTCAAACCCATCACAAAGCAAAGGTCTTCTCCACCAAACCCCACCATTATCGCCTTGATTGCAATCGTGCAGGAATTTGCATACATCAACTACACGTAAGACACAAGGCACATAGTAGACTCCAAGAGTCGAACACAATGCTACCAAAAGGGGCTTCAAGGAATTGCCCCGCCGACGAGGGTGTCACACAAAGAGTCTACCCTTGTGGATTAGTATCGACAAAAGAAACATCTTTGACAACCATTGTATCGATTAGTTGAGACTATACACGCCTTCAAGGACAGTCAGTCATGCAGTGGCATGACGACACGAAATTGTATCATGTTGTGTTGCGAACAATGCCCATATCAATTGGAGTAGAGTATCGGTTATTCTTTGCATCACGCAGACGAATATAAGGGCACGCTAGACCATTTTCTGGCAGAGACCATTTAGTATGGGGTGATGGGAGGTTCACAGTAAAGAAAGCCTACAGTTTCTTTGTTGAGGATGGAGGTGAGATGCACCAAGACATGAAAACTGACACGGGAATGATATGGAGGAGCAGAGTGTCGAACAGAGTCATGGTCTTTATTTGGTTGTTCAGACTAGGTAGGATTCTTACCAAGAGTCGTCGGGGGCATTTTCTACGAATTGAGGACGATACATGTGACAGGTGTGAGATGGCGTTAGAAATGAGGATCATTTGTTTTTTTAAATGTCCTTACTCTGCACAGGTATGGAATAGGGCCAACATCCCATGGCTAGCCAAGGAAGATTGCTCAACCTTCTAGAGAGCATTAGATCAGTGTGCGGCAATGGACATGAAGATAGCTCGTACCCTTTTGCAATTGTGTGGGTGATATGGTGCGGCAGAAATAAGGCCATCTTTGCTGGGCAAACATTCTATTCGGAAAATGTACCCGAACATTGTAGGGCGCTTTGTATATCATGAAGTGTGTAAAATGAAGTAATATTTTTCTCCTCCGGCTTACTTTAATATAAGTCGTGGTGGGTCCCAACTTGGGATACCATCCGACCTTCTCAAAAAAAAAAGAAGGGGCAATGGCAGCAAAAGTTGTGCGACCGAGACTTCACAAAGAAGAAGCACAAATTATATCCACATAGTGGTTGTGGACATTAGACTGAATACTGCAGAAATTATACAACTTACGATTATATGAATTTTAATGGGATCTCTTGGTGTCGAAATGGATGACTTCCAAACAACGTCCGCTTCACCACTCCATTGTGGATGAAGTTCTTATCATCAAGAGTCGCAATAAAATCTTCAAAAGCCATCATATTACAATGAATCAAGGTTGCAAAAGTCGGTAGTCGGTACTCGGTCGGTTGGGTCACTGACTAAGGATTAATCGGCAGTCGGGCGACTAATCGGATTTAGTCGGACTTTAATCAACTTTGAATTTTATAATTATTTGAAATATATAACTCATTTTTATACATATATTTACATAGATTTTGTACATTTATACACTACCACAATAAAATAAAAGAAAATATTGAATTTAAATAAAACATTAGGCATATTATACTAAGTTTGCTTATAAAAAAAGTAAAACATTAAAAAAATACGGTATCTCCGAGCGAAAATTGGTCGATTAGTGTACCTAGTCGGAATTAGTCGATACTCGGTCGGCCACCCCACTGACTAGACTAGTCGGACCTACTAATCGGGCCAGTCGGGCGACTTTTACAACACTGCAATGAATATTTCCTAACAAGATCAATCGCTCCTCCTCCCGCATACCTAAAGATATGGATATATTGGTGCGAAAAATGAAATAATTTTATTCCAACTACAATGAGGACAAGAATTAGACAAGGATAAGATTTCTTTCTAGAGTATTTTTTGAAAGAAGTTGTCCAGCATGCTCAGCTACCATCACAAGCTACAACTGACGCACCATCACAAGCTCTAGTTGCTCTAAAAAGATGTCACTCCCCATTAATATCTTCATAAAGAGCATGTCAACAACAGTAGATATCCCCAGATGCTCCTAACAATTTTTAACCAAGAATATTAAGAAATTCTCATGAACTACAAGAGCATCTACTCTTATACAAAATAGGAAAACTATTTGTCAATACACTGACAGATGTTGTCAACGCATCCAAGAAAGCAGGAAGCACAACCCTCATGTTTAGTTGTCATATTGAGTTCGGGCGTTGAACGTACTACCAACAATAAGTCAGAGGGAGGCTAAGATGATGTCAAGTCATCATACTCGTGATGCCTTGGGAGGCGCATGTATGTGTGTTATATTTGGGATAAATAATTGTAATCCCTTAGTCTCCTTGGTAACTCTCGAAGAGGGTGTGCTCACTCCAAAACATGTCCTCAATGGTGGGGCTCAACTACTAGCCCTACTAGGTTTGTGGTTTTCAATTACTATATCTATGTATTTTTTCACGTGGTTGGGAAGCAACGGGATTTTTTTTTGAAGCCAAGAAAGGGGGGGAGACACTCCGAGGTGTTCGCCCCAAAAGTTTATTGAGTAAAGAGGGAGAAGGTACAAGAAAGCACGCGGAGTGCTAAATAGTCCAATCTTTTAATAAGCTAGAAACATGAAGCTTGATATTTTCCAATTAGAATCTTTGCCCTGAAAAAAGAAGAGCGTTCCTGGCGAGCCAAATGGCCCAAAGAGAAGCCAACGGCCATAGCAAGACTGACCTCGCGAGCCCCGAATCCACTAAGCTGCCGCAGAAATCTTCCACGCTAGTGGTCGACCCAGCTCATGTTTTCCCAGAGAGGGAACACCCAAGAACAGGAGAAGAAGAGGTGCTCCGCCGATTCGATCTCCGTGAGGCAAAGAGGGCATCTGTTGGAGGGATGTCCTAGCAGTCTGAAGCATATGTCCCTCGTCATCAGTCTTTTACGTCTGAAGAGACATACGAAGAATCCAATCTTCTCAGGAAGGCGTAAGATCCAAAAGAAGGCACAATCACGGACTAGGATAGGGGAGATGGAGGGAGGGGGTCTGCTGATGATAGCCGAGTAAGCCCTGCGGACTGTAAAATCCTTGCCGTGCCAAACCCAGTGGTTGCGCCCTTCAGAGGGGAGCAACGGGATATTCTTGACTTATTTTCGATCAATAAGGATTTATCCAACCTTTTCATCATCTTTTGTTCCATTTTTTCTCCTGGATTTTTTATTGTTGTTCACAGGATTGGATTGTAAGGTATATTAAGGTTTGTGTTCTTGCCAGAATACAAGTGATGTACTTGATTGGTTGGTATGCCACTCTTATTACTTTGTATTCCTTTTTTGGATATAATTCGAGCATTTACGACATGATTTCAATTGGCGGAAAGCCTTAGATGGCTTCATTATGAAAACATTCATTTATGTAAGGATATAGCGAGCGAATTGGACCCACGGTGTGGGAAAATAATGTGAAGGGGCAACATAACTTTTTCGTGAGCAGAGAATGCCAATAAAGAAGAAGACTAGGCGAACTTGCTTCAACCTAAATTGGAAAGGTCGAATATCGTATTTACTTTTGAAAAATATACATGTAATTATGGGAAATAAGGGTCACAAAGAAAGACATTTTTATCAAATACTTTGTTACGATGAAATTCTATATTTAGATGGTCCAATCCACCTTATATGGCATTTGAGCTCCAAGCTAGGTGTAAAATGCATATTCCAAAAAAAAATAAAAAAGTCTAGCAATATATTATCTTTTAAGAAATCTGAGGGGATATCTTTAAATTGAAGTGCAAAAAGCTCACTAAATTTGAGCTGGGATGATATATCTAGCTCTTCCATCCACGTTGACGAAGAGTATACTCTGGCTGCGAAAGAAGAAAATCAAGGAAAATGATAGGATAGGGGAGGCAAAATGGAACCACAACAGAGAATGCCCAGAACAAGCCAACTTTGTGATAAAAGAAAATAAGGTTCATCATAATTTTGAGCGTGAAAAAGCTAATACAAAAATTAGGTGAATTGAGCTCAAACATGACCAAGTTTGAATTTGGCATTACATAAATTATGGGGATTAATAACGAATCTTGAATTTTTACTTCAATATGTTTTCTGCTTTATCTTTACTTTTCATGACTTATCATGTAGGTTGAACAATATATACTAAATTTAAAAATTTCACGTTTATCATCATGATAAAAAATACATAATGTTATATTTTGAGCTTATCCGCATCCCTAAATGCATGAAAATAGTAACAACAACAAAGCCTTTTCCCACAAATAGGTAGGGTTGGTTATATGGATTCTATGCCTCCATTCAGATCTAAATCTTGGGTCAATCCCGGGCACATATCCAAAAAACTAAGATCCCTTCATATAGTGTCATTCCAACATTTCTTGGGCCGTCCTCGCCCTCTCTTAGCCGGCTCGACATCCCAAAACTCTCATCTCCTAACTGAAGCATCAGCTGACCTTCTTTGCAAATAAGCAAACCATCTTAAGCGGTTTTCTGACAACTTATCCTCGATCAGATCTACACCAACTTTATTTCTGATTACATCATTCTGAATCCAATCTATACGTGTGTCCACACATCCACCTTAGCATTTTCATTTCTACTACTACCATTCTCTGCACATGTCTATGGTTCACATGCCAACATTCAGATCCATAGAGCATAGCAAGCCTCATAGATGTTTTGTAAAACTTTCCGTTGATTTTTAAAGAAATTTTCTTATCACAGAGAACAACAAAGGCTCCTCTCCACTTTAGTCAGCCTGCAGTTATTCTATTCGTAACATCTTCATCAATTTCCCCATCATGTTGCAAAATAGATCCCAGATATCTAAAAGGATCTCTCTTCTGAATGTTATCGTCACTAATCTTCACCTCGATTCCTTCACCATTGTTGTCATCAAAGGTGCATTCCATATATTCGGTATTAGCCCAACTTATACAAAATCCTTTAATCTTCAATGCATGTCTCCAAACCTAAAGCTTCTCATTTACTCCATCTCTAGTTTCATCAATCAACATGATATCATCAGCAAATAACATACACCAAAGTATCTCATTTGAATGTGACTTGTCAGCGCATCCATAATCAAAGAAAAAAGAAATGGACTTAAAGTTGAACCTTGATGTAAACCAATGTTGATGTCAAAATAGTCAGTCTTTACACAAGATAAAGCACTATCATACATATCCTTTATGAGGTTAATGTATAGGGTATGTACTTGTCTCTTCTCCAAAACTCTCCACAATATCTCCCGTAGAAAAGAATCATAAGCCTTCTCCAAATCTCTATAAATCTCTATTGTTCTCCTCAGCAAATGGATGGCTTCAATAGTTGAGCAACCTGGCATGAATCCGCATTGGTTTTCTTTTACTTTAGAAACTTGCCTCAACCTTCTTTAGATTACACATTCCCAAATTTTCATAGTGTGACTCATCAGCTTGACACCTATTTAATTTGAACAATTTTGAATGTCTCCTTTGTTATTATAAAGAGACACCACGATACTTCTCCAATCTTCAGGCATTTTCTAGCTTCGCCAAATAACATTGCATGAAAGTAGTAAATTTATATTATTTATGCATTTAAGATATATATATTTTTGAAAAATACTTAAGATATACTGAAGACTCGATATCTTTGAAATTCACCTATTTTAATCTTTTCTATGTCGTTTCGGCACGATTCCGGGACACTGTTGCCACTTCCATCAGCATCCTTCCCGACATCACAACCAGCCTCCATCTCAACGTCGTCAGAGACTGACACAACCTTGCCCTTCCCTATGCCTCTCCTCATGACCACCCTCAACCCCTCCCTCAAGCTCCTCGTCACTTCTGCATGGATCAATCACTTAACTTTAACAGTAGAAAAAGTCAGCTTGCAAATTAAACCTCGAATATAATTTTTGTTTCTGAAATGTAAAAACTTCTACACTGGTCCTTGAGAACAGATATTGGAAGTCGATATGTTTAAGAAAAAGTCTAGCTCACAACTTGGCATTTGTTCCTGGAAATAGGATGTGTCCTATCGGGATGTAAGCATACTATTTCTACTCACAGTGTCACACGCATATAATGAATCTTCTACATTTCTCCTTACATGATATCTTTTGTCTATGTGCATAACACTTTTATACGAGGTTATTTCAGTGTCATATCAGTATGCAGAAATCACATAGTTGATGAAACATATACAGAAGCTGTGACATATATATGGATCCCAAGAAAAAACTTATAGAGATTTGTTTCCATATTTATGTTATTTTAGGGTAGCCAGGGCCCAAATTGTTCAGCCTTCAGACTGAAAAAAACTTGTATGCCGAAACAAGTCAATTTTCCATTCATTTTTTTCCAAAAATTTCCATTCATTGTGTGCCCCAACCAGTCTTCCACATTATTTAAATGGAAAAAATTACGATCTTTCGGCATTTCCCATCTCAAATGTAAGTACTTCACCCCAAATAACCGCCATATTGTATTATAAACTACCAAGGGAGAAGAAAATAAACATGTAATTAAAGATCTACAAGGACGTTCTTTATGTGAAAGAAAAGAGATGTTTACGTTCATCTTCACCTCAGCCTACTATATGTATCTTCCAACTGTTCTCTCTTAATTTTAACAAACAAGCAGATTTCGGCAATAGAAGATGCATGAGTATGAAGGTGTGGTAGGAAAATAAAGAGCATGTATTAATGATTTCCATAGTAAGAGATGAGAATAGCATTTTACCTGTCGAAAGTACCGCAAGAACTTACTATCCCCAAGACCAGCAATTTGAGATGTAGAAACAAATGCATATCCACGTGTTGGTCTTAAACTTGAATTTCTTCTATCAACTTTAAATGTATATTTCAGTGACGATAGCAAGCTATGTCCCAAGTGTCTCCTAATTGACTTTGATGCCATCTTTGATGGGTCACTTAAAGTACGCCAGGTGAGGTTGTAAGAAAGATCATGGTATCTCGTTGACATCAAGCCTACTGAGAGGCCCAGCAGTTGCTCTTTGTAGGAAGAAAATTTCAACCAATCTTGAGTAAGAAGAGAGAGACGTGCTACTAAAGGGTAAGATATCGCCTTAAATCTAGGTAATGATAGGCCTGTGCTTATTTCCGTTGTCTGGTTCCAACCATAGACCCCAGAAGCATCCCAAATATCTCCTAGGCCAAGAAGATTCTTCAATTTAAGTGACAACTCAAGGGACCAAGATTTGGCTTCCTGAAAAAGCGTATTTAATGAGAAAAGACCTTTTCAAAAATATTCAGACAAATTATTTTATAAAATTATTAAGGAAAAATCAAGTACAAAGCACTGATTTGATAATCAGAGCTAAAGCCTAATGATGTCATATGCATGCTTCTTTAAGGAAAAAAAAGGTGGACTCCCAAAATGGAGCACAGCCATATTATATATTCACAAACTTAAAAGAGGGTTTACAAAGATCAATACTCAAAAAGAAGCTAGATATGTTCTAATACATTTTCCACGGAATTTTATCTGTAGTAGGTTCAAATCCTACATAGCGTGATTATATTGTTATTCAAGAGCCACCTTTCAGTTTATAACTAGCATCAATCAAAAAATAAATATTACTCAATTAAAGATCCAACTGATCACGATGTCTTTTTTTGTAAGTATGCAGTTACTAAATAATCCTGTCAAAGGAATAGGAATTAGGCCTAATTTGATTCCAAACAAAAAAACTTCATAAAGATATATATTCTATATAATTTTTTATTTTGCAGAGTACTTAGACAAAAAAATGCCGGATCTCTTGCTAAATGTTAATCAAAGACCACCTCATTACGCACCAACCAAAGAGCCCAGATGACGGTTCGGGGTCAGATCTTCTCACCATATGAACTGCCATTGGTGGTCCCAAGTGATGCCCATAAGCCCGCAGCACAAATAGGGTCCACCCAATAAGTTGCGACCTCCATCTAGACCTCCCTAGAAAGACCACAGGTAAAGAACATACAGTCAATATCCTAGGAGATATCCGAACACATCAGACATGTTGCATTGGTCCCTAACAGAATCCTTGCCCTATGCATTCTCAGTATCATACATCCCCTTCTCAAGTACCAGAAGTATATCTTCACTCTCAATTGCACCTTCCAGCTCCAAATCATAATGCAGTATTTGGCTAGACCTCTCAGGTCGAATAATGACTTCTTGACAGTTGACAGAAGAATTGCAATCACCCCACATACAACAGTCTTGTCTAGCAGGAAAGCCCTTCATGTTAGCAAGAGACTCAACAACGCCATGAAGTATGAAAGCCTCTGCTCAGAAAATCCATAGCAAAAAAAACTTGGAATGTGACTGGATACAAAGACATGTAGCCATCCGCTATCGTATCCGTTTTGTAGGTGAATATAGATACGCATTTTTCCTTTGATGGATATGGATAAGTACATGAGTCTTTTTATGAATACATATATGAATATGGTTATCAAAAATCATTTTTTAGGATATGGGTACATATATGGTTATTTACAAATCATTTACAAATGCAAGAAGGAAAATGTATATCTTTTTGTTATTTAAGTATTTAGTATACAAGTTAATTAATTTAGTACATAGTTTATTTTCATTATCATTTTGTTATGTTTGTAGCTTGTGCTATTTTAATTAAGACGATCATTAGTTTGAACTTTACAAAAATATTTCATGTGATTGTATGTATTAAATCTATGTTGAAAAGATCCAATTGTCTTGAAGAAAATTCACAAATAGTGTTCTCAACTCATAACACTATTTAAGAATTTGTCTTCAATTGTTTTCTGTTGGTTGTCAATGACCTAACATACCTTACTTACCAAGGCTTGGCTGGCCTCTCAGTTTAAAATACATGCACTTTGACTTGCAAATCGATGGTGATAATAAATACAATGGGAAGGAAGAGTCAGATAATAGGTCTCCAAAAGACAAAATGGGTTGGAAAATAAGAGAAATCGAAAATACATGCTTTAAATTTGGATATCAGGGTAAAGAAAATGATAGAAATTGTGTTGGAGTAGTTGTTCATAAAGATTTAAAGGATAGTGTGATTGAGATACAAAGGTTTGAGGCTTGAATTATTTTTCTAAAAGTGGTGCTTGAAGAAGAAATTCCGAATATCATCAGTATAACTGCAAATTAGTTTAGAAGAAAGGTTTAAACAAGCTTTAGGGAGAATTTGGATAATAATAATATGCAATGGATCCTACAAAGAGAGATGATTTGCATGGGTGATCTTAATGAACATGTGGGAAAAGGATGCTTCAGTGTATGCTAGTCTTCATGGAGGCCATGGCTCCAAAGCTAGAAATGAAGAGGAAAAAGTCATCCAAAATTTTGTAACAGCTTATAACATTTTCATAGCAAACACTCTTCAAAAAGAGGAAGGAGCATTTAATTAATTCTTAGAGTGGCCCGACTAAAACACAGGTTGACTACTTTACGATGAGGTGAAAAGATCGGTTGTGTTACAAAGACTGCAAAGTATTCCCGATAGAGAGCTTGACATTTCAACATCATTTGCTAATCATGGATGTGCAAATAAAAGGATGGTTCCCAACATCATTAGACCTAGATGATGGAATCTTCAATTGAAGCAATCAAGTTTTTTAGTCAAAAAAGGGGGAAACACGCGTTGGTGTCCGTCCCAATATATTAAAGCACTAAGAAAAAACTAAAACTATTACAAGGTCCATGACACAAGCAGTTGCTTGTAATGAAAGCATAAATTCTCACAATAAAAGCAGGGCCCAGAGAAGAGGACACCATTTCTGACTAACCATATGCCCAAAGAATCGCCACCGGAGAAAAGATCTCTTCCCTATGGCGGTCACGTGCCCCATAAAGAGAGGACCAGAAGGAGTCGAAGTCAAGAGTGCATAACCAATCTAGCCTCACCTCATTCTACACTGGCGAGGAGGCACGACAGCGAAAAAACAGGTGCTCCAGAGTCTCAATATCCGTTCCGCACAGTGGACATCTATCCGATACCACCCCAAACAACCTGGCACAACGGTCATTGGTCATGATACGCTGTCGTCTAAAAAATCAAAGAAAGAATCCAATCTTCTCCAGTAGATCAAGAGTCCAAATGAACTTGCAATGATGAACCATACTATCCGTAAGGGAAGGTGGAGGTCTACAAATAGCATCGTAGGCCTTGCTGGCCGAGAAAGGCGCACTTTTCCATAACCAATGATCCATGCCCGAGGAGGGCATGGTCATCTGCTCAAGCGATTCCAGCATACGAAGGAACTCCCCTAAGCGTTGATCAAAGAATGAAGTTCTGTAAGTTGTCATCCAATTACCATTATCCCAGTTCTCTATAACATGCGCATATGGATTAATAGCTAACGCAAATAGGCGAGGGAAGCGGCTGCAGAGCATACCAGCACCCGTCCAATCGTCCAACGAAAAGCGAAAAGTGGCTCCGTTCCCTATTACCGGCATGAACAGCTCATGAAAGCGAGGCACAACCTTCAAAATACCCCTCCAGAAGGTAGACAAATTCGGTCGTTGCCGCAACACACCAAGACCCGACAAGGATATGACATATAAATGGCGGATCAAACGACATCAGATACCTCGTCTTTGCACCAAATCCTGCTCACCCATTTGAGTAAAAGTGCCTCATTGAGAGACTTTAAGCCTTTGATCCCAAGGTCGCCTTCCCTCTTTGGTTGTATAATGGTTCCCAGTCCACCAGGTGCACACCAGTTCCATCTTGATCGGATTTACTCCACAAGAATCTACGCATCAGACGTTCCAGCCTCCGTCTAATGGTCACCGGCAACAAACGAAAGGAGAAAAAGAAAATCGAAATCGCTGAAAGAATCGCCATAATCAGTACAAACCGACCGCCATGAGACAGAAGAGCTACCTTCCAACCAGCCAACTTCCTCTCCACCTTTTCCACCACCGGTAACCAATCTGCCAACTTCATTTTTCCATCTGTAAGAGGAAGTCCTAGATAACGGATAGGGAGGGAGCCAGAAGCCGTGCCCAGCTCCAAACTGCAAGAGAGAGCATCCATCTCCGACATGCCAAACGAGATAACTGTGGGTTACCATAATTCAGCTCCACGCCAGACATTTCTCCAGAAATCTCAAGAGTGGTAGCCATGCCTCTCGCAACGAAACCACCCTCAGGACGGCCATTGACCAACACCGAGAGCAACGTCGTAGTGATGCACGTTTCATCCAGATAATCCAACAGTCCGCAAAACCCCTACTGTAAAGGGTGATCCACAGAAAACGTCAATCCAGGGTATCATAAGCTTTGGCAAAGTCAACTTTCCACAATAACGCATGATTATCGTTGCGCTTCCAATCAAAAATAATTTCAGGGGTCATCACCATACTATCCCCAATACACAACCGGGAATAAAGGCTGACTGACTAGGAGAAACAATATGCTCGAGAACTCTGTTGAGGCAAACCGCAAGTATCTTGATGAGATAAATGCCATTTGACAAGGAGATCGGTCTAAAATCTTCGATCCTCTCACTCGTGTCCTTCTTCGGGAGCAAGAAAATGAGCGCCTTATTTAGCCTCTCAAAACCCGCATTACATCGACAAAACTCCTGGACCACTTCCACGATCTCCGCACCAACCGTTCTAGAACTCTTTATAGAAGTAAATAGGGAAACCATCTGGCCCCGGAGCAGCATCTGCATTCAGATTCCATACAACAAATTTTACCTCCTCCAAAGTAATCATCATCTTCAAACTGGTCGCAAGCACATCAAGGAGGCGGGAAGCCCCAAGTCCGCTCTACCCCCACGGCCTTGAAGCAACCCTACTAGAGAAATCAAGAAAGTGCTCCACCATTGTGTTACCAAGTTCTCTGTCTCCTTCAACTCTAACCCCACCAATAGTCAAGGATCGGAAAGTATTGGCCCACCGCCTGCCACTAGCAACTCTGTGAAAGAAAGTCGTGTTCGCATCCCCCTCTTTCAAAAAAGCAAGACGAGATCTCTGCTTCCATGCAGCCGCCCTCTTTCGATATTTCTCCTCTATCATTTTTTGCGCAGAGGCCCGTTGTCCCAATTCATCTGCATCTAGCTGCCAGTCATCTTTCAACCCGTCAAGCCTCTGAATCTCCAATTCCATGACCAATCTCCGAGCGAACCTAGTATCTTTCACCTCCTTATACGTAATCAGTCTCTACCGTAGATACTTCAATTTCTCCAAGAACCACACCACTACCGACCCAGAGGCCAACTTGGATGACCACCAAGAACTCACCAAGTCCCTAAAAGACTCCTCCAAAAGCCAAGCCGTTCAAATATGAAGAAACATCTCACCGACGATGTAGAGCCCGAGTCTCAAACGAGTGGCGTATGATTAGAATGCGAGCAAGGTTTACAAGAAGCAAAAGTACAAGGGAAAAGATCCAGAAGCTCAGTAGAAGCGAGGAAATGATCAATACGAGACCGGGATCCCGATCTCCGCCAAGTATATTTAATGTCCGCTACATCAATAACCTCATGTTGTAAATCATCAATCAGTTCTGCGAAATCGGATGAGCCCAGGTCCTGGCCACCACGTAGGCGAGGCCAGTCAGAAGAGAGCATGAGACATAGAAGTCTCCCCCAATGAGCCAACCACGTCCCGGAAAGGCAAGTCTAGCATCATGAATATCTGCCCACAGTTCATGCTGCGAAGTGGGTTGACAGGGGCCATAAATGCAGGAAGAGGCAACAATGGCTGAGAACGTAGAACATTCCAGAAGGACCGTTAATATGTCGAGCCCTTCAACTCCCCCAAAAAACCAAAACCGAGTAGATTTCCATGCACAAAGCAAACCACCTGACCTGCCCGCTACAGGAGACGCTCGAAAATCGTACATAGAACCAACCTCGAAAGAGTTCCATACAAGCATACTACAGGAAGAAAGCTTTGTTTCTTGAAGAAAAATGATATCACATCCCTATTCCGCAAAATTCTTGCACCCACGGTTCTTCTCTTGGCAGGGTCACCTAGACCTCTAACATTCCAGGATAAAACCTTCATTTAATCATGATTTGTTTCCCTGTTGATCACATCGCGCCAACGATCTCCTCCACCCGCGCCTTCAAGATTGAGACGATCTACCCTTCACCTTCCATCGCTTTTTTTCGTCTCCTTCTATATCTCTTCCCATGCCCTATAGAAAAGTCCACGAGCGAGGGACAACCTTCAGCTTGCTGGGTTTGACTGCCCACCCCAGAGCTGGCATCGGAATTAATAGACTCACTAACACCCAGGACCGAATAAGATTCGTTCACAACTCCTGTGGTCTGTGAGTAATCACCAGGACCAAGCGAGCATATGGGGGCCGAGGCCACAGAGCCGAAGCCCCCTGTCGGGGAGGAGGTAAGCAGAGACAGGGTGGAAGGAAGCAGAGAGACTCCGCAAAGCAGATCGCCCAAAAAGATTGATAAACGAAACGACACCCATGACTCGTGATCCACCCCAGCACCCGAACCCTATGAATAAAAAAGCAGGACCGAATCAATCAACAACTACAGCGATCCGCTTCTTCCAAATTCGAAACCCGACAAGACGATACGGGTCAAAGGGTTCAATTGACTTGCTCGAGGAAAGACGAAGGTCAACCCAACCTGAGGGAGAAACTTGGAAGAAGAACCCATCGTTTCAAGACAGATCGAGGAGTTGCCTAGAGGCGTTTCGTCTAACGCAAGATTTGCGCCATTCCAGTTTGGGGCCTGCTGCTGACGTGGCTCCACCAAGGAGCACATGACCTCTGTCGGTAGATGGATTGAGGCATAAGAGGTGGTGGAGGTGGTGGAAGGAACAGGATGAAAACAGGGAAAGATGCACCATCAATCTTCATCACCACCGACGAAGGAGGCTAGATAAAGTTCATGTAACAGTCCATAAGGATGATGGTAACGCTGGGATCAGATCTTGGAAGAAGACCATCAGCTAATAACTTTATCACGACTCCCACCTCCATTAAACACGACTTGAGAGCCTCCAAGGTTCGAAAGAGGAATGGAACGCCTCTGAGCTGGGCCACCCTCTTTGTGCCCAGTACCTCAACTCCATCCGCACAACACGAGAGATGCCATTGTACATCACATTTACCAACATGATTGAGCAAACGATCACCTTGAGCCTTCGATAGGCCCTGTACAACGCATTCTCTCTTCCCCAATGGAATGACATCGCCAGAGAAGCCCTGTCCGAACATGAGAATGATCCTTTCCCATATTGATCAGATGGAGAAAGGATCCTTCCTCTACGACCCAATCAGCAACCGCGGCGACTCAATCGCTACAGATTTACCGGCAACGACATCCGCAAAAGTGGTCCCTGGCCTGATCACTGTGTCGCCTCCGCACGCATCCCCCCTTCCTCCCATGGAGAACAAATCCGACGTAGGCGAGAAGATGAACAGGCAACTTGCACGACGATGTCTGAGTCGCCTACATCCGAAGCATCGCAAAGGCATAGAGCATACGGAGGCAACGTGACTGCTCACTCCCCATCGGAAACACCGCCCACGCTTACGATGAGAAACCTGGACCCAGGTTTCCTCCTTCGCAGAGCCCAAAGGCCCATCCTTTTCCCCGGTGCACCGCCAAGCATGCATTCCCGTGTTGATTCCCCGATGCCATTCAACCCTCCTTTCATGCTCCCTCCCACGCTCTCTCCCGCACTCTCGCATCTCTCCTGAAGCAATCAAACTTCAAGGAGCAGGTTTTAGAAGTCTTATCTTGGGATTGTAATGGAAGCGTGAGTGAGATGTGGGAGACAGCAGCATATCCAAGGATAGCAAAAGAGATGCTAAGCGAGTCTAATGGAAGAGTTCCAGGCCAAAAGGAGGATTGGTAGAGTGAAAGGGTGCAAGAGAAGCATAAAAATAAAAGAGTTTGTCTTAAAGCTATGTATAAGAATAGAATAACGAAAACTGTCACAAAATACAAAATAGTGAAGAAGGAAGCAAAGAAAGCCGTAAATGAATATAAGTCAAAAGCTTATGAAGTTATGAACAAAAATCTTGACTCTAAGGAGGGCCAAAAGAATATATTTAGATTAGCCAAAGCAAGAGAAAGAAAGACCATGGAAGGCCATATCGCGATATATCGGCAATATATCACCGATATATCGGTATCGACGGGGGTGAGATATCGATATCAGTCTGTATATCGAAATACCGGATGTCGGCGATATATCGTCGATATATCGCCGATATATCGAGTGTCGGCGATATATCGCTCGACACTTGGCATCTTCATGACTTGGCAATGTTGGCATGCACGAAATGGATTCCTTATGTTGGCGGGTTTCGCCTATTTAATGGGCATATCGCCCATGTCGACCACACACAAGTTTGAGCTCCAATTCTTCTTCCTCCAACCTCGTTGCCTTCTAGTTCTAAGCATTTGAGGTATGATTTCTATTAGCCTCTCTTAAATTCTAAATTAGTGAGTTAATTTTCAAATTTTGGTAGGGGTTTTGTTCTCTTAATTAGTGAGTATAGTTTGATTTTTGTAGTATGAAGTCTAATTTATGGAAATTAAAGACATGCCATCAAATTTAGAAGAGTGGTTGCTTTGCTTTTATATTTTTGTCTGATTTTTTTTGCCAATCGTTTTTAATAGAAGAGGTGGTGATGTAGTTTCTTGAATCTGATATTTGTATTTGAAAAAATTTGGGTTTTGTAGAGGTTGTTAAAACTTAAAACATGGATTTTAGAGCTAATGATCAGAGCTAAAACAAGTGCTTAATTCACACCAAAACCCCCAAATTTTGAGTTGTTAAAACATGGATTTTAGAGGTAATGATCAGATCTGAAATTGAAGTTTAATTCACACCAAACCCCCTAAATTTCAAATTCTTAAAACATTGATTTAAGAGCTAATGATCAGTTCTTCTGAAACTGAGGTTTAATTTACACCAAAACCCCCAAATTTTGAGTTGTTAAAACATGGGTTTTAGGGTTTTAGAGGTAATGATCAGATCCATGGAAGGACATATCGATATCGGTACCATGTCGATACCGATATATCGCCGATATATCGCGATATCGGTATCGATATCGGTACCATGTCGATACCGATATATCGCCGATATATCGGCGATATATCGACGCCATATCGCCGACATCGAG
Source organism: Ottelia alismoides (assembly GCA_037367405.1). Lineage (NCBI taxonomy): Eukaryota > Viridiplantae > Streptophyta > Magnoliopsida > Alismatales > Hydrocharitaceae > Ottelia > Ottelia alismoides. Next base: position 312,750 of record JAZKJV010011302.1, on the reverse strand, counting down.
ATTCAGCTCGCCTTTTTTGCATGTCGATATCCGATATCGGACATATCGGCGATATATCGGTGACCTGTCTATACCGATATATCGCCGATATATCGGGATACGGCCGTATCTGAAATTGAGGTTCAATTCACACCAAAACCCCTAAATTTTGAGTTGTTAAAACATGGACTTTAGAGTTAATGATCAGATCTGAAACTGAGGTTTAATTCACACCAAAACTCCTAAATTTTGAGTTGTTAAAACATGGATTTAAGAGCTAATGATCAGTTCTGAAACTGAGTTTAATTCACACCAAAACCCCTAAACTTTGAGTTGTTAAAACATGGATTTAAGAGCTAATGATCAGATCTGAAACTGAGGTTCAATTCACACCAAAACCCCAAAATTTTGAGTTGTTAAAACATGGATTTTAGAGGTAATGATCAGATCTTAAACCGAGGTTTAATTCACACCAAAACCCCTAAATTTTGAGTTGCTAAAACATGGATTTAAGAGCTAATGATCAGTTCTGAAACTGAGGTTTAATTCACACCAAAACCCCTAAATTTTGAGTTGTTATAATGTGGATTTTAGAGCTAATGATCAGAGCTAAAACAAGGGCTTAATTCACACCAAAACCCCCAAATTTTGAGTTGTTAAAACATGAATTTTAGAGGTAATGATCAGATCTGAAATTGAGGTTCAATTCACACCAAAACCCCTAAATTTTGAGTTGTTAAAACATGGATTTAAGAGCTAATGATCAGATCTGAAACTGATGTTTAATTCACACCAAAACCTCTAAATTTTGAGTTGTTAAAACATGGATTTCAGAGGTAATGATCAGATCTGAAATTGAGGTTCAATTCACACCAAAAACCCCAAATTTTGAGATGTTAAGACATGGATTTTAGAGGTAATGATCAGATCTGAAACTGAGGGTTAATTCAAACCAAAACCCCTAAATTTTGAGTTGTTAAAACATAGATTTACGAGCTAATGATCAGTTCTGAAACTGAGGTTTAATTCACACCAAAACCCCTAAATTTTGAATTGTTAAAACATGGATTTTAGAGCTAATGATCAGAGCTAAAACAAGGGCTTAATTCACACCAAAACCCCCAAATTTTGAGTTGTTAAAACATGGATTTTAGAGGTAATGATCAGATCTGAAATTGAGGTTCAATTCACACCAAAACCCCTAAATTTTGAGTTGTTAAAACATGGATTTAAGAGATAATGATTTTCTGAAATTGAGGTTCAATTCACACCAAAACCCCTAAATTTTGAGTTGTTAAAACATGGATTTAAGAGCTAATGATCAGTTCTGAAACAGAGGTTTAATTCCCACCAAAACCCCTAAACTTTGAGTTTTGAAAATGAGGTTTAATTATTGATATTATTGACTAATTTGGTGTTGAAATTTGGGGCTTTTAAATTTTTTTCTGTGTTTATAGGTCAAGGATTCAAGATCATGGCACACTCTGGTTCAGACTCTGATGGTTCTCGTAGATAGACGGATTTTGAGAGTGGAGAGATTGGTTGGAAGTATGCCACTGCTCCAGATGGCAACAAAGCGAAACCACAATGCAAGTTTTGTGGTAAGCAACTCGGAGGAGGGGGTATTACTAGACTGAAGTATCACCTTGTTGGCAACAATAAAAATGTTGCCAAGTGCACTCGATGTCCAAAAGACGTGAGAGACTTGGTGAAGGCCAGCATGGAGGGAAAAAAAGAGAAGGATGTGGAGAGGTCGAGACGGGATGAACAATTCAAGGAGTTCATGTTTGAGAAGGAGTTCAATGTCCTCTCTGATTCCGACGACGAGGACTTTGTCTACCCCGATGACGTTCAGACCGAAGCGGAGAGGAGGGCGTACAGACGGGCGACAAAAGAGTCCATGAGGAGCGAGTTTGAGAGGAGAGAACTCGCTGGTGCACGCGGCGGCTTCCCCGGTGCTGGTGGCAGTGGGAGTGGCAGTGGAGGTGCACCAGTACCACCACCCACTAAGAATAAGGGGAAGGGACTAGAACCATTCTTGACGAGGAGTGGGTCTATGCAGTACAAGCCAAGCAAGGACCCGAAGCAGAAGACGGTGAAGGGGATGTTCACCAACGCACGCGAGAGAGTGGGCAGGGCCATCGGCAGGCTCTTCTTTGGGAAGAGCATCCCAGCCCATGTCGCTAGTGGACCTTTCTTACAGCATGCCATTGATGAGATCGTCGCAGCTGGAACGGGAGTGAAGGCTCCAAGTGCCAAAGAGTTGATGAATAAGTATCTTGCGCAAGAGAAGGAGGAGATGAACTAGTACATCTCGGACCTCAGAAAGAGATGGCCAGAATACGGCGTGACACTAATGTGTGATGGCTGAACAAGTTACACAAGGAAGCATATCATCAACTTCCTCGTTTACTGCGACGGTAAGACGATTTTCCTTAAATCCGTCGATACTTCTGAACAGGTCAAGGACTACAAGTACCTGCTGAAGTTGTTGAAGGACGTCATTAAGGACGTTGGGAAAGAGAACATCGTACAGATTGTGAGGGACAACGGCAGCAACTTTAAGAAAGCAGGAGAAACAATAATGAAGTCCAGCAGCTACAGCATTTTTTGGACATCGTGTGCTGCGCATTGCATAGACCTAATTCTGAAGGACTTCGGCAAGAGGATCTAGTGTTGCTTATCCTCGTCTCGGGATACTCATAGGCATCGACGACCACCAATACAGGCAGTATGTGATGGATTACAAGGCCATGTACTCGTACATGACATGGGAGAACTACTGCGAGTTCACTGAATCTGCGAAGCGTTATGAGAGACACCATGGAAGGGGGGACAAGAGAGGGGCATTAACGGGAACAAGTCCAAAGTCGTTCCGTTCGCTATGTCGCAGGAGGAGGCTGTGGATTGCGCTCGGCTGATGGGTTCTTCTCCAGGCGGCCTCCCCTTGGAGTATCTTGGCTTGCCGCTGACGGTGGGTCGTGCACGGTTGCGTGACTGGCAAAAGGTGGTAGAAAAGATGGAGACTAGGCTGGCTGGGTGGCGCGCGGCGCTCCTCTCCAGGGGGGGTCGGTTAGTGCTTCTTAAATCGGTTCTTTCTTCGATCCCAATTTACTTCTTATCTGTGCGTGGCATGCCAAAGGGGATCCGGGTGAGGTTGGAGAAATGTATGCGGGGGTTTCTTTGGGGCAGGAAAGGCGATGGGAGAAGGGGGGTTGATTTGGTGGGATGGGAGGATGTCTCACGGCCTAAGCGGGAGGGGGGATTGGGTGTGAGACGGTTGGAGGTGGTGAATGAAGCATTGCTTCTCAAATGGGCGGCGAGGGTGTGGGGTAGGGAGGAGAATTTCATGTTGAAGTGCCTTAGGGAGGCGGCGGGGGTCGATTTGATCTCCGCTTCGCGGGGGCGGATCGAGGCCCTCAATTCCTCCTTGTGGCGTGGTGTGCTTGCCGCTTTTAATCGCAACAGATCTTTATTTAAACCAATTCTCGGAGATGGTAATTCCTTCCGCTTCTGGACGGATGATTGGACCGGGAGGGGTATTTTGCAGATTATGTATCCTCGGCTGTGCGCGCTGGCGATCGACAAGGATGCCACCGTGGCGTCATGCTGGGCCGGTGGCTGTTGGTGCCCTCTCTTTGCCGCAAATCTTTCGGATCAGCGTTTGGACGATTTCACCTCCATGTTGATTTTTCTCTCGAACGCTCCCACACCCGCTGGGGGGCATGATCATTTGGCTTGGAAAGACAGTCCTTTCTCTTCCAAGAAGGCTACCACGCTCTTATTCCTTCAGCTGTGGGGGACGATGCGACTTTATTGGGTCATTGCAAGTTCATTTGGAGACTCAAATTACCGGAACGGGTTGGTGTCTTTCTTTGGCTACTTCGGCGTGGTCGGCTGTTAACTAGAGATCGATGTGCAATTACGTTTCCTAATGTCCCGCGGACGTGTGGTCTATGTGGTACGGAGGAGGAAACCAGCGGCCACCTTTTCCTTCAGTGCGAATGTGTTCGTGCTCTCTGGGATGATCTGGGATGGCTGAATATCTCGGACTTTGGTGCGTTTTGCGACAGCTTGATGAATTCTCGGGGTCGATCTAGGGTGGACCTCGTGGACCCAATTGCGCGCTTGTGGAGCATCTGGTTAGGAAGAAACGAGGCACTCTTTGCTCGACAGTGGTTCTACAAGGAAAATATTCGCATCTCGGCAGCACGCTTTCTTCATGATTGGACTTCTAGGTAACATAATTCGTGTGCGTTGGGGGTATCTCTTATTCGATACCATGTAGCGTTTGTCTTGTTCTTCCTTCTTGTAAGTTGTAAGTACTCTTTTCTTTACGTTTTAATACATTGGGGCGAACACCACTGAGTGTCTCCCCCTTTTTGAGCGTCAAAAAAAAATTCAGATCCATCACAAAACTCTTGGTTTTAGCCTAGATCATCTCATTTTACATTGTCAAATTGATTTGGATATTTCTCATTTGTTGTTGTAGCTTTTATATAGATAAATCATAAATCTTTATGCCAATTACCAAACAATGATTGCCTCGTTATATATTCCCATCGATATGACCGATATGCGGAGATTAAGGACCATAGTCCTCATAAATTATCTATGTGTGTTATGAATTGAGGTGTATATTTGTAGTATTCAAGTTATAAACTTATAATGACTTGAATGGAATCCATTTCCAATATTCATAAGTCAAGAATCAACATTAACTTATTAACATCGATACAACCGATATGTGCGATACCAGCAATACCGATATGTGCGATATATGGTCTATAAATGACCGATATGTGTGATATAATTGTATTTGTAGGTTATTTGTTGTTCTAATATCTTGGATGATCTTAGTTTCTGAAAAAATGCCAAAAAATTAGTTTTTTAAGCCATTTTCGACATTTCCACCGATATCGTCGATATATCCCGATATATCCATTTCCGGACGGACCGAAACGATATTGATATCGATACGGCCTTCCATGAGAAAGACCAAATATCTCTCTCAAGTGAGATGCATTAAGCACGAGGAAGAGCATGTATTTGTTACTCAGAAGGATATAGAGAATAGATGAAAGCATTATTTCCATACATTTACATTACGTAAGGGAATAAAGAGATCACGTTGGGAGATCTCAATAGTAGTGGAAGTTACATGAATCGTGCAAACTATAGATGAGTACAAAGGAAGGAAGTAAAGGAGGCTTTGAAGGTTATGAAACCAGGAGACTGTGTAGGACTTGATGGCATTCATATGTGTGAAGAGTTGTAGGTAAACGTGGTTAGACTTGGCTCACAAATTTATTCAATATTATTCGGCGAGGTAAGAAAATATATGAAGAATGGAGAGGAAGCATCGTGGTGCTCTTTATAAGATTAAAAGAGATATTCAAAATTATTCGAGTTACAGTAATATCAAACAGATGAGTCATACTATAAATTTTGGAAAAGTGTGATCGAAAGTAGGTTCGGACAATTTTCCAAAGTAACAAAACATCAATTCGGATTCATGCTAGGTCACTCAACTATTGAAGTTATCCACTTGTTCAAGAGAATAATGGAGAATTATAAAGCTAAAAGGAAGAACGTCCAAATGGTTTTTATTCATTTTGAGAAGACTTTTGATTCAGTCACACGAGAAATATTGTGGGGAGTTTTAGAGAAGAGACAAGCACATGTCATCAACGTTGCAAAAAGCGGTAGTCAATATTTGGTCGATGGAGTCACTAACTATGGATGAATCGGCAGTCGGGCAACTAATCGAATTTAGGCGGCCATTAGACGGTTTTGCATTTTTAAAATATATAAGTCGATTTTTATACATATATTCGTATATATTTACATTGATTTGTATATTTTCTATACCATCATGATGAAATAAAAAAAAGTAATTGACTTCAAGTATAACATTAAACACAATAGAATAAGTTTGTTTTTTTAAAAATCAAAAAAAATAAAAAATAAAATATCTATGGGCATGTTTGGTAGCTTGGTTGGGTTGGGTTGGGTTGGGGTATCCTCCGATGAATAGTAGTTGTTTGGATGGTTGGGAGGTTGGAATGATAAATGTGATGTAATGTGACATTGATTATGTGTTATATTAACTTTTTTAATGATTATAATAAGTTTTTATATTAATTTTTTATTTAAATGTGGTAAAAAATATTATAACAAAGAAATTGTATTTCATCAAAAAAACAAAGAATTTGTACAGTCCATACAACTAATTCCAACCCATGAATGCATGGATAGAGAAGGGGGTATGTCAGGCTAGCCCGGGTAACCTTACAACCAAACATGCCCTATGTAAAAGTCGGTCGAGTAGTCAGGTTCACCGACTAATGGACGACTACGCCTACTTGAATCAGCTCCCACTCCCCCCACTTGACTAGTCGGGCCGACTAGTCGGCCGAGTTGACCAACTTTTACAACAGTGTATGTCATATACATTAACCTTATAAAGGATATATATGACAGGGATTCATCTTATGTAAGGATCCAGTCTAGGAAGATTAGATATTTTGCAGTGTTGCAGAAGACGGTATTCGATATTCAGTCGGAGGGGTCACTGAATAGAGAATAATCGGTATTCGGGCGACTATTCGGAATTATTCGGTTTTGTATTTTTTAATATAAAAATTATCTATAATGCATATATTCTTATATTTTTATACATACATGGTCATTATTTAACATGAATCCAAGATAAAAGTACCAATCAATATAATAGACATATAGAATTTAACATTCGTGGCGATACCATGGTAAAATGTAACCCATAAATATTGAAAATTGAAAATAAAAAAATAAAAATATGAAGAGTCGAACTCCAGTCGGCCTCATAGTCGGGCCAGTCGGCCGAATAGTCGGCCGACTATTCGGTCGGGCCGACTATTGCCCGACTGGAGGTTTATTCAGTCGGGTACCCCACCGCACCTCATAATCGGACCGACTATTCGGGATAGTCGGTAGACTATTGCAACACTGATATTTTGTCATAAGCATTGGTCTGCATTAAGGTTCAGCTTTGAGTCCATTCCTCTTTACTTTGATTATGAATGAGTTGATTAGTTACATTCAGTATAAGATACCTTAATGTATGAAGTTCATTGATGATATTGTGTTAATTAATGAGACTAGAGATGGAGTAAATGAAAAGCTTAGGGGTTGGACACATGTCTTAGAGACTAAAGGATTTCATATAAGTAAGCTAAGATAGAATATATGGACTGGACACTTGATGGAAGTAGTAACAAAGGAATCGAGGTGAAGATTGGCGACGATGACATCCAGCAGAAAGAATATTTTAGATAATTAGGATCAATTTTGCAACACAATGAATAAACTGATGGAGATGTTACTAATTAAATAAATACATGTTGGCTAAAGTAGAAAGGAACCTTTATTATTCTATATGATAAGAATATTCCTTAGAAAATTAAAGGAAAGTATTACGATGCAGACGTGAGACATGATTTGCTCTATGGATCTGAATATCAGCTTGTGGACCATAGATATGTGCATAGAACGAAAGTAGCAGAAATTAAAATGTTCACCTAGATGTGTGGTCATACACAAAAACATCGGATTCTGAATTATGCGATCAGAAGAAAAAGTCAGTATAGCTCTAATAGAGGATAAAATAAGAGAAAACTCTTAACATAGTTTGGTTAATTGCAAAGGAGGCCGACCGATGCACCAGTGAGAATATGTGAGATTTGTTGTGATGTGTCAGCTAAGAGAGGATGAGGAAGGCCCAAGAAGTGTCAGAATGAGACTATCCGAAGGGATGTTAGTTATTCGGATCTAAGCATGAGAATGACCAAGATAGATCTGAATGGAGGCAAACAATCTATGTAGCCGACTTACATAATGTGGAAAAGGCTTTATTGTTATTGTTAATTTTTTGAAAGATGTTATTGTTGATTGTATGTGTTAAGGGGCAATTATTATCCATAAGATAATATGTTCCGACGTCTGCTAAGTTTTCGCATCTAAACCAATATTACTTGTTTCCATATCTGTATCCACATTTTAAGGATTTGATTTGTGATTTTCAATATTCATTTGGACATATGTTTCTATATCTGAATTTTAAAATGGATAATGATATGGAAACATTTTTAACCACAAATGTATCAATTCGCTGCAATCTTAGCAAACTTGTAAAAGTCGACCGACTAGTCGAGTTGGGGGGTGGTGGTGTAGCCCACTCGACTAGGCCTAGTCGGCCATTAGTCGGTCAACTTTTACATCAAGTTTTTTTATTTTTTTAGCTTTTGAGTTTTTTTAAAATCAAACTTATTCTAACTGAAACAAAACAATAGTACAGTTGGCAGTGATACATGATTCAATATGTAATAACAGTTGATCACATCCAGTTGGAAAACAAAACATAAATTCAAAGAATTTATGGTATTTCAACTTTCAAGTCTTGACATTGTCAAAGCTTATAAAAAAACTGTGGTGTGAATTGTTAATTACTTCTAATTTTGAATCTTTCAATTGAAAAATAATATCACTATATCATAATAAAAAATATATTTTTATTATTATATTTTTGATATTGAATCCAAATAAAAAAATTTATGTACAGCAGCAATGCCAGCACCAAACAGATAGAACAGAGCAATGCCCGACAACCAATTAATCCTTAGTGGGTGGCCCCGTCGACCGAATACCAATTACCGCTTTTTGCAACCTTGATAAGGGCTTTTGAGCTTGGCTCATTAGGCTATTAAGTCGAGCCCAAGCCAGATTTTTGGGCTTGATAGCTTAACAAGCCGAGCTCGAGCCCTGCTCGGCTCGATAACTTCATAAGGGGCCCTTCTGGGACTCCTTGCGCTCAAATGCTGATCGTTCAAGGAGGGAGATACTGCGTCCATTCGCTCTCATTTGGGCGCTGTGGCTCGCCAGGAACGCGAAGATTTTCAAGGCGCAAAGATTCTATAAGGAGAATGTCCTTTGTCATATGGATATGCTTTTGCATGACTGGCTCATGATGTAATGATGTGGCCGTGTGTTATCTTGGGGTTTGGGATCTTCTCGATCCTTGTTACCTGTATCCCTTCTCTTCCTCCTACTCTGCTTCGCTGTTTTAATCAATAAATTTTGGGGCGAACACCATGCTGTATCTCCCCCGAAGTGTTTTGACTTCAAAAAAAAAAAAAACTTCATAAGGGGCTCGAGAAGGAATATTATATATATAATCTATTCTATTTGTGAAACTATAAAAATGTTTATTTGTATTTGTATTAGTTTTGCAACATTGTAATGATGGACTACGTGTCTACGTGGTTTATGTAACAGTAATGTTGGGTAGACTATGTTGAGACTTGAACTTCTACACTTTATCTATGTTAATCTAGGTTATAATTAGATAATTAGTATTTTTCCTTTTTTTTATTAGCAAATAGAATTTTACAATATATATTATAATTTAACTTGTGTATACTCGGATGGTGGCCTACTGGTAATGAAGGCAGTCTTCAAAGAGGAGGTTGTGTGTTCGAGCCCTGGCAACAACACTTTTCCACTACAAAATGCTAATTTTCCTTAACAAGCCAAACTCATCTCGAGCCCAGACCAGACGCGATAAGGGGCTCGGGCTTGATAAGGGGCTCGGCTCAAGCCTTATCGAGCATGATCTGGCTCGATAAGAGGCTCGAGCTCACCGAGCTTGAGCCCGAGCCAACTCGGCTGGGCTCGAAAGAGCTCGAGCTCGAGCTCGAGCCTGAGCCAGGGCCTAGCTCAGTTTGTAGGGCTCAATAGCCAACCCTAGCTACAGCCATTCTCTGCACATGTATATGGTTCACAAGCTAACATTCAGATCCATAAAGCATAGCATGTCTCACGACTGCTTTGTAAAATTTTCCTTTGATTTTTAAAGGAATTTTCTTATCACAGAGAATAGCAGAGGCTCCTCTCCACTTTAACCAGCTTGCATTTATTCTATTAGTAACATCTCTATAAAGTTTCCTATCATGTTGCAAAATAGATCCCAGGTATCTAAAAGAATCTCTCCACTTTATCATCACCAATCTTCACCTTGATTCCTTCAACATTGCTTCCATCAAAGATGCATTCCATATATTCTATCTTGGACCTACTTATATGAAATCCTTTAGTCTCCAATGCATGCCTACAAACCTCAAACTTCTCATTTACTCCATCTCTGGTCTCATCAATCAACACAATATCATCAGCAAATAACATACATCAAGGTATCTCATCTAAATGTGACTTGTCGACTCGTTCATAATCAAAGTAAATGGACTAAAACTAAACTTTGATGTAAACCAATGTTGATGTCAAAATAGTCAGTCCTCCCACACTGGATCCTTACACAAGATAAAGCCCCATCATACATATCCTTTATGAGGTTAATGTATAAGACAGGTACATGTCTCTTCTCCAAAACTCACCATAATATTTCCCGTGGGACAGAATCATAAGCCTTCTCCAAATCGATAAAAATCATATAGAGGTTATTTTAGCTCTATAAATCTCCATTTTTCTTCTCAACAAATGGATGGCTTCAATAATTAAGCAACCTGGCATGAATCCGAATTGATTTTCTTTTACTTTGGAAACTTGCCTCAACCTTCTTTTGATCATACATTACCCAATTTTCATAGTGTGACTCATCATCTTGATACCTATGTAATTTCAACAATTTTGAATGTCTCATTTGATCTTGTAAAGAGGCACCAGGATACTCCTCCAATCTTCAAGCAGTTTCTTGCTTCGTCAAATAACATCGAATAAATTCGTGAGCTAAGTCAAACCACGCTAACCAAAAACTCTTCAAATTTCTACAGGGATGTCATCCGGTCCTACACCTTTCCCAAGTCTCAAACCTTCAAAGCCTCATCTACTACTTTTCTTTGTATTCGTCTATAGCTTGCACGATTCAAGTAATTTTTACTACAAGCTAGATCTCTCAAAGTGAACTCTTTATTTCCTTCTTCAATGAAAAGTTTATGGAAATATTACTTCTATCTGGTCTCTATATCCTTCTGAGTAACAAGCATGTGACCTTCCTCATCCTTAATGCATCTCACTTGAGAAAGGTCTTTGATCTTTCTTTCTTTCTCTTGCTTTTACCAGCCTGAAAATATATTTCTGACCCTCTTACGGGTCGAAATTTTTGTACAAAACTTCATAAGATTTTGACTTGGCTTCGCTTACAGTCTTCTTTCATTCCTTCTTGGTTATTTTATAGTTTGTAACAGTTTCCTCTGTTCTATCCTTAGATATAGCTTTAAAGCATGCTCTTTTAAGTTTTAGCTTCTCTTGCACCCCTTCACTCCACCACCAAGCCTCCTTTTGACATAGAGCTCCTCCCTTTTGATTCGTCTAACATCTCTTTGGCTACCTTTCAGATATAAGATGCTACTGTCTCTTACATCTCATTTGCACTTACGCTACAATCCCAACATAAGTTTTCTAAAACCTTCTCCCTGAAGCTCGATTGCCTCAGTTAAAGATTCCACCATTTAGTTTTAGTGATCTTGGGAACTCTCCTTTTCTTTACCGGTACTTTTATTTACACATCCATGAGCAACAAGCGATGTTGGGTTGTCAAACTCTCTCCAGGGATTACTTTGCAGTCTTTACAACACAGTCGATCTCTTCTCCTCAACATAAAGTAATCTATCTGTGTTCTGATCGGGCCACTCTTATAAGTAATTAAATGCTCCTCCCTCTTTTTGAAGAAAGTGCTTGCTATAAAAAAATCATATACCATTACAAAATTTAGAATGACTTTTACCTCTGCATTTCTATCCCCGAAACCATGGCCTTCATGAACACAAGCATACCATGAAGCATACTTTCCCATATGTCCATTAAGATCTCCACCTATGCAAATCATCTTTCGTTGTGGGATTCCTTGCAAAATCTTATCAAGATCCTCCCAAAAATTTTGTTTAGCCCTTCATGTAAACCTATTTGCGGTGCATAAACTGAGATCAGAATTTCTTCATCAAGCACCAAGTTTAGCAAAATAATCCGATCTCTGAATCTTTACACCTCGGCCACAAAATCCTTCAAATCCTTATGAACAACCACTCCAACATCGTTCTGTCCTTATCTTTACCTGAATATCAAAGTTTAAAGCATGTCTTCTCAATCTCTCTTACTTTCTCTCCAACCCATTTAGTCTCTAGAAGACATAGAATATGAATCTTCCTTCTTTTCATCATGTCAATTATCTCCATCATTTTTCCAGTTAAAGTACTAGTATTCCAATTACCAATCTGCAACTTTGCAACTTCTTTTGGACTAATTTATTTACTCGCATGTGTCCATCATGCAAGAACCCTTGCAAATTTTGGATTGCAACCGGACGGTGATGCAGCGGAACTAGCTTAATTACTCGCACGCGTTCCTCATGCGAGAACCCTTGCAAATATTGGATTGCATGCGTTCCTCATCTGGGAGGTGATGCAGCAGAGATAACACCTTTCTGAATCATATCCCTTGTATAGTGACAGTCCGCTTTTATATGATTGGTTCTCTCATGAACTGCAAGATCGTTTGCAATGAACAGGGTTGTTTGGTTATCACATTGTAGCTGCATAGGAATAGGTACATCGATATGTAAATCTGCAGTACTGCTCGAACCCATATCATTTTTGTACTAGCTTGTGCCATAAACCTATATTCAGACTCAACGTTGTACTTGGCAACCACAGTTTGCTTCTTACTCTTCGAAGAGATGAGAGAACTACCAACAAAAAACTGCAAAGCCCGAAGTGGACATTCTATCCTTTGGACAACCTGCATAATAGGCATCAGCGCATGCAGAAACAGTAAGTGATACCCCTTTTCTGAATAATAATGATGCACCTGGACAAGACTTTAGGTACCTCAAAATCATATATACATCATCCATGTCTACATGTAGGGTGGTTCCATGAATTGACTCAACCGACTAATTGCATATGAGATATCTGACCTAGTTATAGTAACATAAAAAAGCTTCCCCACTATTTCTCTGTATCTTCTCAAGTCCACCTCCTCTGTATGATCATCAGATAACATCATACTAGGGTCCATAAGAGTGGTAGCAGGTCGACATCCAATAATTCTCGTCTCAACTAGCATATATGTCGCATATTTTTGTTGGGTCATCACAAGACCCTATTGATTTTTGGCAAATTTTAACCCCAAGAAATACCGTAATGTGTCAAGATCCATGGTAACCAACTGATGACTCAGAAATTCCTTAGTTCTTTTTATCCCCTGCAAGTCATCACCTATAACAAGTATGTCATCAAGATATACCATAATAGCCACCGTGCCTCTAGAAGTTCTCTGTACAAAAAATGAGTGATCCGCATTCGACCTCAGAAATTCATGCTTCTCAATTAATCAAAGATCTTTTGAAACCATGACCTTGGACTCTGATTAAGGATATATATTGCCATATGAAGCCTGCAAACTTGTGGATACTCCCCCTCAGCAGCAAACTCAGGAGCTTGCTGCATGTAGACTTTTTCATGTAGATCTCCATACAGAAAAACAGTTTTAACATCAAGCTGAAAAAGAGGCCAGTTACTTACCACGGCGACCAAAAGAAGAATACGTAGAGTAGAATGACGAGCCACTGGGGAGAATGTGTCTAGATATTCCACTCCATATGTCTAAGTAAAGCCACGAGAAACCAATCTGGCTTTATACTGATCCAGAATCCCATTTGCATGGTGTTTAACAGTGAACATCCACTTGCAACTGACAACAGAAGCTCCCTTAAGAGCAGGAACCAAACTCTAGGTACCACACGACTGTAAGGCAACCATCTCTTCTTCCATAGCTAGTCGTTAATGACCATCCTTCAAGGCCTCTTGATAATTCTGTGGAATTTCCACGGCAGACAATACGATTGCAAAATTCCTGAATTCCCTTGTCAAGCGAGCAAAGGAGATCATGGATTCTAAAGATAAGATGCACAGCTACACTTCTGCTTCTGAAGCGCAATGGGTAAGTCCATATCATCAACATGTATATTCGTCCCCTGCAAAGAGCCCTGCTCCGGCAAATCACCAGACTCATCCTTAGGAACTATGTATTCAGAACATACCCAGTGCGTGCTAGATGATGAGCGGTAACCATGAGCAGGAGCAGGCCGACAAGTATAGTGATGCGACAACGGTAGGACAGGAACAATGGGAGCTGAGGGTATAGGAGGAAGAGGAGGTAAAGGTAATGGAGATGGTAATGACGGTGGTGAAGGTGATGATGGTGGTGGTGGTGGCATGTAGATTTCATCATTGGAGTTTGAGGAAGTAAGTCGATCACCTGCAGGAGAAAAGTACATCACTGACTCAAAAAATATGACATCAAACTAACATAGTACTTCTACTTCCTGCGCATAGGATCATAACATCTAATAACCTTTTTGTGTCCTGGAGTATCCAACAAAGACATGTTTGACTGCTATAGGAGAGAACTTGTCAAGACCTGGAGACCATGGCCTCAAATTTCAGCAAAATTCGTTCGAATTTCTGTCGAATATCGATATCCAATCGAAATTCGATCGAAATGACCGAAATATAGGGGTCCTAATACAAAAAATGACCGAAATGACCGAAATTCAGATCGAAATTCCATCGAAATTCGATCGAAATTCTTTTTTGGTCGATACCGAAATGGTGGCCGAAATCGACATTTAGGGCCTTGCTGGAGACAACTGGTGAACAAAGGCGACCGAGCAAAAAACACGAGTGGGTGAGAACAATTCCTTCTCGGAAAAAGCAAATGAAAGGGAATTTTCTAACCCAAGACAAACAAGGACATGCGATTCACCGGATAGTATGCCTTAAGAACAACATCACCCCAAAAAGAATGCAGAGCGCGACTCTGAATGAGAAGAATCCTGGTAACATCAAGCAAATGATGATGTCTCCTCTCTGCAACACCATTTTCCTGGGAAATATAGACACACGATGTTTGATGAATAATACCTTGAGTTAAAAATAATTGGAGAAAGCACGAGTACAAAATTCCAAAACATTATCCGTTCTCACAAATTTCACAGAAGAAGAAAACACATTATGCACTTCATAGATAAAGTTTTTGATAACATCTCTTGCTTCAGATTTATTCTTTAATAAAAAGACCCATGATAGATGAGAGAAACTATCTACAACAATAAGATAAAACATGTATCCCTGGTGATAGGGAACAAGACTTGGACCCTAAATATCAATATGAAGTAACTCAAAATGGAGCTATTGCTCCGACTCTGACGACTAGGAAAGGCAAACCGATAATGCTTTCCCATCGATACGCCTCACATTAAAAGGACGAGTAAGGAGAAATTTAAGGTAGAACATGACATATTTTCTAGAGCGGGAGATGATCAAAGCGCATGTGTCACGTAAAGGGTGAGACACGTCCAGCAGAATGAGAGGAAATGCCTACATATGGGTTCGAACCAAGCGATAGAGACCACTATGCTCACGGCCACAACCAATTAACTTGACAATAAGAATGTCCTGAAATACCAGAGAAGATGGGTCAAAAATAGCTCGACAATGTGGATCCTTCGTAATATGAATAATGGATAGCAAATTCATAGAAAAATCATGTGCATGCAAAAAATTATGTAGATGCATAGAGGGTGTCAAGCCAATCTCCCCATCTCTAGTGATCCGGGAATGAGTCTCATCTGTTGTAACCACAGTTCGTCATGGAGGAACATGTTTGTATATTGTAAGTTGACCTCTATCTCCACAAAGTGATGTGTAGCACCGAAGTTCATAATTCATTCTATAACATCAGATCCACTACAACTAGTAAGTGCATAAGTACTACCTGCGATACGAGAAAATGGTAAAGCAACCACATCTGAGTGACTTCATGAGGCCAAAGAAGAAGAAGCAATGAGACTGACGGGAGGCATAATGTCCCTCAAACGTGCAACAAGTTCATCAAATATCTGATCTGGAGAGGAAGCAGCTGGGGGCTCAACCTGCTCAACTAATCGAGCAGAAGCAGGAAAGTCATGCTTAGAATAGCATGTATCCTCTGTATGTCCAGGACGATGGCAGTAAGTACAGGGATGATGAATACGACCTCCCCTGCCACGAGGTCCGCGTTCATGAAACTGGAAAGAGCCTCCTCGACCTCGGGAGGCAACCATCACTGAAGAAGTCCAACTGGTAGCAATGGAAGGAACAGTGATCCTACTGAGCCTGCGAAAAGCTTCCTCCATAGGAGGAATAATGGCATCTACCAGAATCTGGGAACGAGCAACCCCATACTCAGAATCAAGGGTTGCCAGGAATACACCAACAATGGTAGCATTCCTATAAGTCTTCTGTTGCTCAGGAGTAGATGTGAGGGGCATGAAGCTGTGGAGCTTCACGAACATCCCACGCAAGGATGTATATAACGAATGAAATGATCGTCTGTTCTGCTTGATAGTAAAAATGTTGTGCTGGAGATGCAGAATCCTAGTCTCATTCCTCGCCTGTGAATAAGTGGCAACGAGGATATCCCACATCGCCTTGGTGGTGGGCCGATTGGTGTTCTCTAACATCAATGTACTTGAAAGTCAATCCTTGGCATATGCATCATCCCTCTCCCATGAGGCGTTAACCCCAGTTTTCTCAGTCAGCTCCTCTTCCATTAGAATATGTTTCTTACCCGTAGACTTGATAAGGCTCATGAACTACATAGCCCAAAGCTCATAATTCATCCCTCCATTTTTATAATCGACGTTGGACCTCTAAAAGTGCCTATGGTGAGAACGTCGACTTTGTTTTATGACATATTACCGGATGAAAAACTGGACATTTGCAGATCAAAAAGATGAGTGTCTATACAGACACATGAGGACTTGAATGCATATGTACACTTATGCAATCAAATCCATCAATCTACAACGGAAGCTGATGCATAGACAGAAGCGCTCAGAGCCCGTAATCGGTCGTCGACGATGACTGGTCGTGGCGACGGGAGAGCGATGGTTGATGGAGAAGCTGGCAGCGGCCAGGTGGACCAACGACGGCAGCAACCGGATAGGTCGACGGCTGCACACCCGAGCAAGAGAGAGAGAGAGAGAGTGTGTGTGTGTGTGTACGACAGCGGTGTCCAGGGTAGAAAGAGGGCAGCGACAGCGCCCAAGAGAGAGACAGAGAGAGGGTGGCAACGACAAACCCGACAAAGGACGAGGGTGACGGGTGTGATTAGAGTTAGGGTACGAGAGCTCCGGCCTAGGACTGCCGCTCTGATACCATGTTGGGAAAAAGAGTGAAGCGTTGTATATTCCTTGAACTCAAGGCCCTCTTATATAGAGGAGAGATCTATGGGTAAACTACATAAGATAGACAAGAGAACTAAAAAATAGGAAAACAACACAGAGACATAAATACAACTCTACGGTTGGGAATGGAAAATTCCCTAAAAGAGAACATATTTTTTGTGGTTACTTCAATTGGGATCAATCACAACAAATGATCGTAGGGTCAAGATCTTTCAAGGGATGGATTCTTTTTGTACCTGATGATATGATGATAGGGAAGATGGTTTTTTTGAATTAAAAAGGGAAAAACAAGCAGAGGTAAGAACTCCATATTTATTATGGGAAAATACAAACAATACGAATATGTGGATCATCTCTTCTCTTGTGCAGATACCAACGAAACGCAATAAGTTGCAGCTATTCTGGGTATGATTTTCTTGAGTGTTATTGCATTTTAAGAGTGGTTTAAAGCAGTATATGGTTTTACAATGACAAAGTCATGGATGTGGCAATTATGTGGGCACCTTAATTGTCTAGGAATGGTCTCGCATTCATTATGAGCATTTCTATTAGGAAAATGTAATAGAGTATGTTAAGTCGTGATCCTTGTAATTAGTATTATCATTAATGAATTATAGCTATATAATTGTACATCATTAGGGCACATACCTTTTTTACTCTAAAAATCACCAAAGATATCCAAGATCATGGATATCCTCTATCCTCAGACATCCATCCCTAAAAAAGATCGTATCATTACACATTATATTGCAATGTAAAAACCAAATTGTCATATTGCAATGTAAAATCCAAATTGTGAGCCCATCCCTCTTGTAACCAAAAGAGATATCTCCATGTATAGTCCACTTGACCATCACAGTCAAAATATCAGCCACAATAACAAAGAGAAATGCAAGGAAGCATCCCTATCTAGTCCCCATTGCAGTTCGTAGAAACCATATTACTGGGAATTGTTAATTAACATTGAGAATGACAATGTGGTGGCATATCTTATCATCAAAGTAATCTATACGTCCAGGAAGACACTTTAAACAAAGAGGCCCAAATGAATCTCCTATTGGCATAATCATTCACCTCAAAGAAATCAACATTCCAAAGCATGCCCTTGACTTTTCATCATTTCCCATAAAAGACCATCTTTGCAAATTGCAACAATCAATAGACTGCCCATCAAATGTAAGGCAACGTGCAACTAAGAGATAATGAGACAAAACCTCGATGAAGGTAGTGGCCACAATGAAATAGACTGTGTTAAAGAGCACAAGAAATATGCTCCAACAGCAATGCAATATCTTTTTTCAATGGAAATATTAAGAGTTTTGCCATGTGTAATTGCAATCTTTCAATTGCACTTCCAGAATAAGAAGCGTGCAACACATCATCATAGGCAGCGGATGCACGTACATGATCGTGCAGACACGATAGCGTGATCGCACGTACATTATTGTGTCACACCCCCAAACTCTGTGATCAAGAATGATCATGCAGACACAGTAGCAGATGCACATACATGAACAACATGATCGATGGAGCTGACTTCAGGAGGAGTATATAAAATGCGTGGGTAGCACAGAGGTTATCTACGTACTACGCAGGTGCAACCTCAACAATTATTCGTAAGTAGGATAAAGTTCAAGTTCCCCGCCTCAAGTTAGAGAAACAAGGGGAACCCAAACTGAGATAGTCATAAGTCCTCCCAAATTTCCCTTTTAAACATAGGCTTTGTTAGACATAGACATTTGTGACTAGTGACCACCAACTGAATCTCATCTGAGAGCCACCGAAATTGACCTATTCCCATAATTTAGCCTCTAGTTGGGAAAGATCTCCATTCCAACCAACAAGAATCACGTCAGAGCCCTCGACCCGATCAACCACCATGAAATCGGTGGAGTTAGGCTCACAAACTGATCTCCAACAGATCATCTCAAGATTCTCAACTCCCTAACCTCTCCTTCAACAAATCGTTCTTCTGGTTGTTCACATGTCGTCAATATTGGGGGGATCAACATTCTACCTTACATGCATCCCCTCCTCCAGCTCCCATGCATGCCAACTCTTCTTCTCCCATCTAGTGCCTACTTTTTAGAAAACACCAAAAGTCATTGCATCTCTCTCCAACTTCACTTTCACAGTCCTTAAAGTCCTCTCTCACTCAACCTCTTGCTTGTAATCATTCATCTTTGTAGCTAGTCAGTATCTTTCTTTCTAGCACATGAGCCAACCATCTTCAACAAGAGGAGCCATGCTGCAGATCACATCATTGACCCGCATCTAAAGCCAACCATGTCAAATCCTTGGGATCAAATGGTCAGTAGCCACCTCCATGGGACCATAGCCAATGTGAATTGCTTTCAAATCGATGGGCATTACCTAATGGTCTTCTACTACAACCAAAACGTATAGACTGCTTGTCGATCGATGGACATTATCTTATGGTCTTCTACTACAACCAAAAAACTTATAGACTGCTTGTCGATCGATTGGTGCATCTCAAAAGACATGAAAAAGAAGACTCTCCAACATAAGCCAAAAAAATTGATCCAAGTGAGGCAATACTTGGACCTAACCTACCAATCGAGAAAATGATGCCCATGATCCCGACAAATGAGAGGTCAAGGACAAACCCCAAATAAGGCTCATAAAAATGTGCCTGGAAGGAAAGGGCATTAAAGCACCCCTGGTAATTTTTTCTTGAAAGGAAAACGGGTGCAAAGCCATAAAGGCTAGCTTCCAACAACCCCAAAGAAATGTGCCCCCTCAATTTCCATATCAAAATTCACCAAATCCTCTTAATAAAAAAAGGAGTATTGAAAGCACGCCATGAATGGCAATTATCAAAGCATTGCAATCCAAGATGCAATATATGTTCCCCACGAGCAATTCTTGCCTATTCTCCGAAACATCCCCAGCCACTGCAATCTGCGAAGCATCAACTTTGATGCCACCCCAAAATCCGAATGGGAGATGTTTTCGATGACACCATGTTGCCGAAAACGCTAGAGGAACCCTCGAACTCCATGTCTATATTAAGGGCGTCACCCAATGATCAATTTTTCAAGGACAACCAATGATATATTGCCCCCGATGCAAGAACCACACAAATCATGTGAAGGTCATGGCAAAGCAGCACCTCGCAACCCAGAGTCACCCCCAAGACAGCACCCCATGGGCATCATCATAGGAAGGGGGGTGCCTCTAGACTACAAACAAAGGGCTCCATCCCCAACTAATCACAACATCAACCTAAATTGCTCAACAACAAGACCACAAACACATATTATTGACATCAAGATGCACCACATCCCCCTTGAACAATTGGCAAACAACTCTTGGACATTTAACTCCATTGCATGTAATCCCCCAACTTCGCTCGAGCAATAGCTGCAATACCCAAACAAAAGCACATCCAACACGTATTAATCTGGTTAATATTCCAAACGGTGATTTCATCGTGTAACGCGTCCATCAAATCCTTTCACCATTTAGATCATGAACGTAGAGCACAAGGAACGATGATGGCCAACTTCATTGTATCGAAGCACATCAATGGATTACAGCACACTTTCTGAGAGCATAGCCGATTTCGAATGCCAAAAGCCAGTGAATTGACCTTGCAAGATGAATTTCTTATCGTTCCATCCATCACGCATGAGACGCCTGAGCTTGCATTTTTTACGGTGAATCTTTTTGAATCAAATGGTATGCCAAATGAATGACAGGTACATTTTTTTGAATAAAGTCATCATAAATTAGTATCCTTCAAGGTATTAAAAAAGTTAGTGAATTTGCCTTTAAATTGTTGCCTCCTTAAATAAGGTTAATTCTCTTATAAGTCCAACTCTCATTCCCACTTGATTCTTCTATTTTTCTACACTACACAAGCTCTACGCATATTTTTTGTGTATTCTCTTTACAACATGTCAACATGCACAATAGGCATGTATTTCCTCCCTATTCCCTTCAGAGTTTCTTTCTCCAAAGTTACAACTATGTCACAACTTGGGCCAAAGTAGAGAATTAACTATCGTTAACACTTCACTAATTTTTTAGAAGTATGGATGGAGAGAGTAAATAGTCACATTCAGAATTTTCTTTCTCCAAAATTACAACTATGTCACAACTTGGGCCAAACTAGAGAATTAATAATTAACACTTTAGTAATTATTTAGAAGCATGGATGGAGAGAGTAATTAATCACATTTAGGATGAGATATCTTGGTGTATGTTATTTGCTGATGATATTGTGTTGATTGATGAGACTAGAAATGGAGTAAATGAGAAGATTGAGGTCAGAAGACATGCATTGCACATTAAAGGATTTCGTATAAG
Organism: Ottelia alismoides; assembly: GCA_037367405.1. Lineage (NCBI taxonomy): Eukaryota > Viridiplantae > Streptophyta > Magnoliopsida > Alismatales > Hydrocharitaceae > Ottelia > Ottelia alismoides. The sequence continues at coordinate 291,158 of JAZKJV010011302.1, read as the reverse complement.
TAGGGCTAAGACTGGATATATGGAGTGTATTTTTGATGGAAGCAATGATGAAGGAATCGAGGTGAAGATTGATGACGATAACATTCGAAAGAGACATTCTTTTATATACCTAGGATCTATTTTGCAACATGAAGGGCAAATTGATGGAGATGTTACTAATAGAATAAATGCAGGTTGGCTAAAGTAGAGAAGAGCTTCTGTTGTTCTCTGTGATAAGAAAAATTCTTTAAAAATCAAAAGAAAGTTCTACAAAGCAACCGTAAGACATGTTATGCTCTATGAATCTGAATGTTAATCTGTGAATCATAGACATGTGCAGAGAATGACAGTAGCAGAAATAAAATGCTAAGGTGGATGTATGGACACACACGTATTCAGGATGATGCAATCAGAAGGAAAGTTGGTGTAGCTCCGATTAAGGATAAGATTCAAGAAAACCGCTTAAGATGGTATGACCATTTGCAAAGGAGGTCAGTTGATGCACCGATTAGGAAATGCGAGTTTTGGGATGTTGAGTCGGCTAAGAAGGGCGAGAATGACTCAAAAGGTGTTGGAATAAAACTATATGAAGGGATCTTAGTTTTTTGGATATAAACTTGAGATTGACCTACGATAGATCTAAATGGAGGCAAAGAAACAATGTGGTCAGCCCTACTTGATTATGGGAAAAGGCTTTGTTGTTGTATTGATGGAGAGAGGAAGGCTGACAACCCAATTTATAGACCCAAGAATTGCAATATAAAGCTCATCCTTCAAGTTATGCATTAGCATAAAAAAGGATAGAATTCTAGGTAATGTGAAATGAGACCTCTGTGTACAAAAAATAATTGCACTCCCTTTCGCCCATATTTGGGCAATTTGATGCTCAAGGAATGAACGCATTTTCCCGAATTAGTGTTTTTATTCTGAAAATGAAAGGCCCTTCACCTAGCCTGATCATATGTAAGCTGACAATTTTTATTATTAATACAATTATTATGTTGTGTCGCAGCTCGAGACTTCACAGTCTCACATTATCCAAAACTAAAAAAAATAGAGATTCTAAATATTAAATTATTTTGAAAATCGTATACCAAGTCTTATTACCAAGAGCAAGGAAATAGCTAGCCAGAAATTGAGATAATATTCTTGCTAGTTGCTATTGACAAATTATTCTAGTACTCAACCATAATAGAGATATTCAAGACCATTCATCAAAACATTGAACAAAATCCTAAAATCGGAATATGAAAGCACCTAGATAATGTTCAGTTTCTACTCGGTTGTCATACACCGCCAATAGGAGTCGTTACAACTAGGGAAAAACAGTACCCCTCTGTTTCCCGTCATAAGTCATTTCAGTGTTTGGAAATGTGGTCCATGCGGCCGCATATGCGTATTCGATCCCTTGACCGAAGTGCATATGTCATATGCGGCAATATGCGGTCAAAACGCATATGCAGCCGCATATCTGATAGGATTCATGTCAATCCCTGACTTGTTGATGACACATTAGCTCGATTTTTTCTGAGCAACTCTTATATCATCATTTACATGGATGCATCTTTTCATTATTCTCGAATACGTTGCATTTCAGAATATAAGTTAGGGTTTTTTCTCATATCCATTGTTCTCAACACTTATTAATAAATTATTTACTGTTTTTTAAATTTTCTATTTAATGAAAGTCATTCTAATTTTTCAAATCAAGCAAACTTTACATTTTCGTGCTACTAATAAATTTTATAAGCAAATAAATTTTTCCCCTGTATTTTTGTCAATAATATAACGGTTTGGCCATTTGGAAAGAAGATTAACTGATGCACCAGTTAGGATATGCGAGTGTTGGGATGTTGAGCCGACTATGAGAGGACCAGGACGGCCCAAAAAGTGTCGGAAAGAGACTATACAAAGGGATCTTAGTTTTGTGGATATAAGCTCGGGATTGATCCAAGATAGATCTGAATGGAGGCGAAGAATCCATGTAGCCGACCCTACTTCATTGTGGGAAAAGGCTTTGTTGTTGTTGTATTTTTTGTCAACAAGTCTTGTCCCCCGGAGATACATATATGTGTATAATTTTGGGTGTATGATTTGTATACTTATGATAATTATTTAGTTTTGTTATCTATGGGATCTATATATACATCAAAGGTTTTCTTATATAATTCATGTGTTCCATGTTGAATCCAAATTTCTATATGTATAAATACATTAAAGGTTTTCTTATATGCATTAAATTCATACTTATATATCTTATTGATTATATTATCTTATTTGAAATTTTTGATTTTGGATTTTGTTAGATCAACTTTTTTTATATAATCACATTTTATTATTATACTTTATAATATCTCAAATTAAAATATTATAAACTGCATATACCTCCGTATACACCCTCGCATATTCGCTTACACACTTTAGACCGCGTGACCGAATGAATACCGCATACCGCAATTCTGAACCTTGAGTCATTTCCTCTGCAACAGCCAAATGAAAATCCGAATGTGTAATGGTATCTTCCAGCTCCACTAGATCAACGCATGATTCAAAACCTCCATATGATAGAAAGCCATATAGGCCTTCCAAACAGTGAAACGCCCATCATCCTAGGACCAGTGATCAACAGAGCTATCCATTCCCCCATAATATGGCAGTGCCTCAAGCAACATCAAGAAATTCATGACTTGTTGATCTGACAACCCAGTACAAAAAGGAGGTATCCAGTTGTTGCCCTCCCAAAAATCTGTGATAGGAATTCCATTGTCAGCCACCAATGCATAAAGTTGCGGAAAACGACCATCTGAAGGTACATGCCCAGTCCAATCATCTCTCCAAAATCAGACTCCACATCCATCACCTAGAACATACTTCGTAAGTGGCATCACACGTTAAGGCATGGAGTAGATCCCCTACCATAAATTGGAGGGCAAAGGAACACTGTCATCATCGAGCATCGAGATATCTAGGGATAACCCATAAATGGAGCGCAAAAACCTGCATAACAAATCCGTGCCTCCTGCCCAAATTTATAGCACTCATTTCGTAAAAAGCGCATGATTCATTTACTTTAAAAAGCAAATCCCAGCATACCATCCTCCTTTATCAACATGACTATTTTCCAACCAACGGTCAGCATCCCCTTGCAGACTCAAAGGAAGCTCGAAAAAAGCATCTCATAATCGCTTCCAACCCCCTCATCAACGCAGGCAAGAGGCATGTAGAGAGGAAAAACAATAGGATAACCAATAGGACAGCCTTCAACAGCACAAGACGATCACCTTTTAACAGACACGTAGCATGCCATCTTGCCAACTTCTTTTCCAACTTCTCAATAACAAAGTGACATTCAGGTTGCCCCAACCTACCACCGACCAATGGCATTCCAAGATACGAGATAGAGAGAGCTCCTCGTTGTGTTCAAAAGGCACTCTCACAGTATGCCACCTCCTCTTCATTAATTCCAAGGGCACAAAAGATGACTTAGCATGGTTAATCTTAAAATCTAACATCAACTCAATCAACTCAAGAATGATGGGCATCCCTTCCGTAGCCGCACGACCACCTTCGATGAAGAAAATGGTATGGTCAAGAAAAAACAAATTTGTCAACATGATATTAACATTGTGGATAGTAAATATAAATATAAAAATCATCATCTGATCCTACCAATGTTCTATAAATTTTGGATATATGGTTACATTAAGCATGAGGAAGGGCACGTACTCTTTACTCATAAGGATATAGAGACTAGATGGAAGTAATATTTCCATAAGATTTTCATTGACGAATGAAATAGAGAAATCGTTTTGGGAGATCTAAGTAGTAGTGAAAGTAACATGAATCATGCAAGCTACAGATGAATACAAAAGAATGAAGTAGATGAGGCTTTGAAGGTTATGAAACCTGAGAAAGGTGTAGGACCTGATGACATTTATATAGAAGTATGGAGAGTTCTAGGTGAGCGTGGTTTGACTTAGCTTAAAAATTTATTCAATGTTATTTGACAAAGCAAGAAAATGCCTGAACATTGGGGGAGAAGCATCATGGTGCCTCTTTATAAGAACAAATGACGCATTCAAATTTGTTCGAATTATAGAAGTTGATGAGTCATACTATGAAAATTTGGAAATGTGTGAAAGAAATAAGGTTGAGGTAAATTTCCAAAGTAAAAGAAAATCAATTTGGATTCATGTCAGGTCGCTCAACTATTGCAAGTCATCCACTTGTTGTGGAGAACAATGGAGATTTATAAAGCTAAAAGAAGAACCTCCATATGATTTTCATTGATTTGGAGAAGGCGTGTGATTCGATCCCACGAGAGATATTGCGAAGAGTTTTAGAGAAGAGACAAGTACATGTCATATGCACTAACCTCATAAAAGATATGCATGATAGGATTCATCTTGTGTAAACTGTAAAGATCCAATTTGGAAAGACTGACTATTGACATCAAAATGGGTCTACATCAAGGTTTAGCTTTGAGTCCATTCCTTTTTACTTTATGTATGAGCTGACTAGTCACATTCAGGATGAGATACCTTGGTGCATGTTATTTGTCGATGGTATTGTGTTGATTGGTGAGACTATAGATGAAGTAAATGAGAAGCTTGAGGTTTGGATACATGCATTAGAGACTAAAGAATTTCGTACAAGTATGACTAAGACTAAATATATAGAGTGCACTTTTGATGGAAGCATTGGTCAAGAAATCGAGATGAATATTTTGACAATAACATTCAGAAGAAAGATTCTTTTATATTCTAGGGATCCAATGTACAACATGATAGGGAAATGGATAGAGATGTTACTCATAGAATAAAAGCAGGTTCACTAAAGTGAAGAGGAGCCTTTGTTTATCTATGTGATAAGAAAATTCATACAAAAATCAAAGGAAAGATTTACAAAGCAGCTGTGAGACGTGCTATCCTCTATGGATCTAAATGTTGACTTTTGAACCATAGACATGTGCAAAGAATGGCAATTGCAGAAATGAAAATACTAAGTTGGATGTGTAGACATACACATAAAGATCGGATTCAGAATGATGCAATTAGAAGGAAAGTGGGTGTAGCTCCGATCGAGGATAAGATGCGAGAAAATCATTTAAAATGGTTTGGTCATTTGCAACGGTGACCGGGCGATGCACCAGTTAGGAGATGCGAATGTTGGGAAGTTGAGCCGACTAAGAGAGGGAGAGGAAGGTCCAAGAAAGTGTTGGACTTGGAATGAGACTATCCAAAGGTATCATAGTTTTTTGAATCTAAGCACGAGAATGATCCAAGATAGATCTAAATGGAGGCGAAGAAACCATGTAGCAGACCCTACTTAATGTGAGAAAAGGTTTTGTTGTTGTTGTACAGTTACATGTATCATTTATATTGTTGGAGTATTAGTTGTGCGCCATATGAGTTGTAAGAGAGTAAATGGATCCTGTAGAAGATACATTTACCCCCATCCATATGTTTAGTCACACATCTACCAGTGGTGGGATTTGGAGGCTCTGTGGAGGCTATATAAGGAGCCCCAGACCTCCTGTAACCATTGATAAAAAGGAATGAAATATCCGCTCCTTTGAGGGCTTCTCCTGTGGTTTCATCCCGCTCCTTATGGAGTAGGGTTCCACGTTAAATCCCGCGTTTTTCATGTTCTTTATTCCGTTTTGCATGTTTCGCTTCTGCATGTTTATTTTCTAACATGGTATCAGAGCGGGTCGATTCTCGAGGTTTTTTTTAAGTTCTTTATTGTTATTCGAGATTCGATTTTTGAAAATTGTTTGAGTTGTGATTCATCAAGGAGGTTCTCCAGTTTATTTTCTCAGGTTTCTAGGAAACCCTAATCATGTTTGTTCTTGGAGATCGTCAAGAGGGTTTTGTTATGCACTTTGTTTGAGAAGTCATGGGCGTCCTAGCCGCATGAGGCGGCATCTTATCTCAATCCAGATCTGCATGGCCGTGCCCCAAATCTTTCAACACCTCCAATTGAGCCCCTTGCTCCATCTTCTCCAGGCGCACACCACGACACCGCAGCCCAGACGATCTCCACGTCGAACTCGCTCCCTCTTCAGGGCAAATCCCTAGCCGTGAAACATCTCCAGGCGACAGAGTCCCATCGAGCATCGTTCTGTGCTAGCCAAGAAAAGCAGCATATACTCCGTGCCACCTGCTCTAGGCGGAGGACGAGCAATCTCCTTAATGGCCCCAGACCTCGCAACTTCTTGGCGAAGAACTGTAGCCGCATATGGCGGCACCCAGGCCGTGAGCGCGCCTCCCTCTGACCTCGCGCAGGATCAGACTCCCGTCCCATCCTCCTCTGCGCGAGTCGTGCTCGCTGCCTCTATCCTTCAACGCGACTCCAGCCAGGCGTAACCCTCTGTTTTCTCGACAGTCTTCCGCTCGTCGCGATCCCACGATTCCCCTTCTCCAGCAAAGCTCCATCCGGCGTGCGGTGCGGCGGCGCTCGAGCTCGAGATAGCCCCCTCTCCTTGGCGGCGACAGCCTCCAACAGCGTCACTCAGGAGCACTTCTACAAGCGCGAGCGGCACCGGAACCTTATCTGCAGAACCCCAAGGGGGCGGCGGCGGTCGAAGAGGGTTCCCAACATGTGATGCAGCGTGACCCCAAATTATGGGGCCACATTTATTTAATTAAATAATTATCAATTTTATTTACGTTTTTAGTGGTCGTATTGGTCTAATTGAATAATTGAGATCGCATGTGATCTCAACGTTGATTTCGTAGATTTTAATTATAATTGTTGGTCAATTAATTAATTAGAGTCTAATTAAGGTAATTAGAGGTCAATTAGGATTTGTTAGAGTCCAATTAAATAAGTTGGTTGTCAATTTAATTAAGTTTACTATTTTTGTACACCCTCTCTCCTATATAAAGAGAGGGTAGGTCCTTGTTTTTGGACAGTCAATTATGAAGTAAAAATTGAGATTGTTATCTCTATCCCCTCTCCGTCTCTCTCTCCCTCCACGCGATCTCCGCGGTTCTCCTCCCTCAACCTCTCGTATTCCCGGCGAGTTCTCTTCTCAACCCTTCCAATTTCTCTTCTCAACCCCTCTAAATTTCTTCCACCAAAAATTATATTTTTTCTACCGTTGGAATTTCCTCGTTTGCATCAATTGGTATCAGAGCATGGATTTCGAATCGTTCCTACGATTCGACGATCCGATCGACTATTGGTGTGCGAAGTTCGGTCTCCGCCGTCCATCTCGTGATTCGCATCGCTCAAAAAAGTTCCATCAACGACTTATATCATGCATCAAGGTGCACGCATGGTTGGACGCTCTAATCGACGACGATTCTACCGCCAACGACCAAAATCAGATCTGTACAACCGCTGTTCAACCCGAATTCGAGGCAAAAAACCAAGGTCGTCTCATGGCGGACGAAGATTTATTTGATACAACGCCGGCGCAACAATACGAAGATGATACGAGGCCGATATTTGACGAAAGTGCGGACGAAGAATCTGAATTCGAAGACGATTCGGCCGCTGTCCAGCATTTTCCAGAACCAAAACCGTCGTCGGAAACAACTCCGATGCCTCCTCCGACCATTCCGGCGCCACCCCAACCCTTCCAGGTACCTCCCCTGCCCTCCCCGGCCCGCGCGGCCGTCAGCCCCACCCCGGCAACCACTACGGCAGCCCCAGATCCTCCCCGCCCCCCTCTTCCCCTCGCCTCTCTCCCCGGCCCCACGGCCCTCCTCCCCTTCGTCCCGCTAGTCGCCAGCCCACCGCACCGCCCCCTCTCCCCATCTCGCCTCACCCCCACCGCACAGCCCCTCCCCGTAACCCCCACCTTCCCCTCGCGCCACCCCACCCGCATACCTCCTCCCTCCAAACCCCCGCCGTACTTTCCCCTCCCCCACCGCCACTTCACCGCCCCCCCAACGCCTCCCCTCTGGGCACCGCCCCTCGCCCCCGGACCACCCGAGCCCTCCCTCGTCATCTCCCCATTCCCCCTCCGCCCCCCAGGCGCCTCACCCAAAACCCCAGCGAGGCCCCCCCTTCTCCCTCCACTCGCAATGGCCTTCCCTTCCTTCCCACCGACTCCGCCCAGCCCCACTTGCCCCGCCGCCATGACCTTGACCTTCCCTCGCACACGCCCCAACCTCCGAGCCTCGCGAAACCGCCCTCGCTGCCGCCACTGTCACCGCAAGGAGCCCCGCCAACGATGCCGCCTGGAACCCCGACCCCGCCGCCTTTGGTTAAGGAGAAACGAAACCCTATCGGGTTCTCAACAAGCCAAATCCCTGAGATTAAGGGATGGGACAACTAATTGGAAAAATTACAAAATTAAAGGCCCCAAGTTCTCTATTTACAGAAAGGTCCAGAGCCTTATGAAAAGAGAGGAAAACGAAGAGGTACGAAAATTGCACCCCTACCCCTGGTGGCGAAAATATTTAAGGAAAAGGGCTGCAAACCAGAGTTATGGGGATTTTCCTCATTCAAATAGGACTAGGACCTTGGGTTTTCCCTATATAAGGACCCCATGGCTCTACTTTTTAGACACATCTCCCCTTCTCCTCTCCTTGTGCCATTGCTTCATTATGGATTATTCAAGGGCCATATTCTCCATGCCGCATCAATTTTTTGAGCATCATGGGAAGGAGTCAACAGACGCGACACCGCCACCGTACGCACCGCATATGTTCTTCAACCACGGCAGCCGCGCCTCCCCCGCCCGCACATGGATTCCGCCGTTCACGCCCCACAGGTTCTTCCAGCAGACAATTGAAGCCGCCGAATCATCCTCCAAGCCAGCCGTTCACGCAATTCGTCAGGAGCCGAATTTTTAAAGCGGTGGAGAGTTGATGCAGCGTGACCCCAAATTATGGGGCCACATTTATTTAATTAAATAATTATCAATTTTATTTACGTTTTTAGTGGTCGTATTGGTCTAATTGAATAATTGAGATCGCATGTGATCTCAACGTTGATTTCGTAGATTTTAATTATAATTGTTGGTCAATTAATTAATTAGAGTCTAATTAAGGTAATTAGAGGTCAATTAGGATTTGTTAGAGTCCAATTAAATAAGTTGGTTGTCAATTTAATTAAGTTTACTATTTTTGTACACCCTCTCTCCTATATAAAGAGAGGGTAGGTCCTTGTTTTTGGACAGTCAATTATGAAGTAAAAATTGAGATTGTTATCTCTATCCCCTCTCCGTCTCTCTCTCCCTCCACGCGATCTCCGCGGTTCTCCTCCCTCAACCTCTCGTATTCCCGGCGAGTTCTCTTCTCAACCCTTCCAATTTCTCTTCTCAACCCCTCTAAATTTCTTCCACCAAAAATTATATTTTTTCTACCGTTGGAATTTCCTCGTTTGCATCAACATGGAACCCTACACGATGGGAACCCTCTTTAGATATTCCAGACCAGTCAGATTTTCAGACTCTACAATATTTCAGACTCGACGTTCAGAAGTTTCTGAGTCTCCAATTTCAGACAAGCACATGGATGCGGTCTTCTTTTCAGATGAGCACATGTTTGCCATCTTTTGTCGTGGTCCCCGTTATCTTTTGTTGTTTCGGCCAGAGTTTTCATGTGAGCCATAGGGACTCCACAGTAGAGGATCATTCCCTATACTATGTTGGCAAGGGTTTTCATGTGATATCATAGGTACTCCAGAGTAGTATACCGTTCTCTGTGCCAGATGGGAGAAACACAGTTCTCCGACGAGGAGACTTCTTTCAGACTCCATTCTCCAGCGACCGTGGACTCCGACGAAGACTGCACTTCCACGGCCTTTTTCAATTCGACCCTTTTCAGAGATGGAGCAATTGTCCACATTATTGTGCCAGGCCAGAGTACTCCGACGAGGAGACTCATTTCCAGTTACAGCGACTCTGACAGGCGCAGTTCAGAGCGCATGCTCTCCGACGAGGAGATTTAGCAGACTCACTTTCCAGCCCGTCATGGCCTCAAATTTCAGCGAAATTCGGTCGAATTTCTGTCGAATATCGATATCCAATCGAAATTGAAATTCGACCGAAATGACCGAAATATGGGGGTCCTAGTACAAAAATGACCTAAATTCCGGTCGAAATTCCACCGAAATTCTGTTTTGGTCGATACCGAAATGGTGACCGAAACCGATATTTAAGGCCTTGCAGCCCGTTAGTCCTCCTCAACTGCACGGCATGAGAGGCAACATCCTCGACAGCAGCTGACAATTGTGTGTGTTGAGTTGATATTGTTCGTAGTGTCCTGTAGCGTGAGTTGAGTTTTTTTATATTTGTCCAAACTGAGGATTGCATGCTCCAGCTTGAGGGAGAGTGTTGGAGTATTAGTTGTGCGCCATATGAGTTGTAAGAGGGTAAATGGATCCTGCAAAAGATCCATTTACCCCATCCATTTTTTTAGTCCCACATCTACCAGTGGTGGGACTTGGAGGCTCTGTGGAGGCTATATAAGGAGCCCCAGACCTCCTGCAACCATTGCTAAAAGGAATGAAATATCCGCTCCTTTGAGGGCTTCTCTCGTGGTTTCATCCCGCTCCTTAAGGAGTAGGGTTCCGCGTTAAATTCCGTGTTCTTCGTATTCTTTATTCCATTTTCCATATTTCACTTCCCCATGTTTATTTTCTAACATATATGATGGTCATGTATACGAATATAATATTAATATCCATGAATACATCTTAGTATATGAATAGAGTTCCACTCACATTTCCTCGCCTACAACATTATATTAATATTCATGTCGCATATCCATATTTAAAAACACGCGCTGCTAAGTTAAACACCTCTATACAAAGCTTAATCTAACCAATGTGTAGATGCCCTTCTCAAGAGAATATAATCCATTTGTAAACTAGCATTGAAGCATTTCCTCTCCAGAATTCAAGCAACCTCATTTTCTAATTAAAGAAGTCGGTTCCTTACCCTCCAACAAGATGTCAATCTTTGAAAAATTCTTCTAAATTCATCACTCCCCTCACTTGCTCCCCCGAATATTTATATTTCATGAAAAAAAATCACCTAATCGGTCTCTCCACCATGCATACATTCGAATTCATAAAAAAAACAACTCACAAACCCTTATTTCTCACCAATTCGTCCCAATCAAATCCCAACTCATACACTTGGGTCTAACAATTCTAAAATCAGAGTTCGGTCATAAGCTCCTGCAGAAAAAAATTTACAAAACCAACAAATCAGCAAAAACACAAAAATCAAATTCTTACACCGGGTCTGGAGTAGACACCGACGTCCCCGCTGAGGAGGCTCTTCTCCACGACCTCCACCACCACATTAGCAGTGTTTGGTAGCTCCGGAGGGCCCGCGTCGAGCGTGATCGTCACGGAGTCGAAGATATCAAGCTCGCGCAGTTTTGCATTGGCATGTCCCGCCGCCTGGACAAGCTCCTGCATCGATCCGGCGGACCTCAGCAAGTCCCCCACCACCGCCTCCACAAGGCCCTCCCTCGTCCTGGCGTTGCCTCGGACGACCACGTCGTGCACCCGGAGGGCCACGGGGCCCGTCGACATGCGCCGCACGAGCTCCCCCATCTTCCGCCTCTCCCTCACTACACGATCGCTCCGCCGCTCTTCCTCTTCTTCCTCCTCTTCCTCATCCTCCTCCTCCGCTTCCTCCGCTGGGTCTTCCTCGTCGATCTCATCCTCATCGCGATCGCGATCGTTATCTCTATCCATGCCGATGAGGGAGAGGGGGGGTTAGGGTTTTGGGAGGTGGGGAGGAGAGTGGTGGCTGAGGTGAGAGTTTCGGGGGTGGTGTGAGAGGCCTGTTCGGCGGCGGGGAAGGGAGGTGAGGCGAGGTGGGGAATTTCTTGAGTGGATTGATTTTTTTTTCTACGCGAGTTGGTAGTGACAGACAATTAATGTGTATAGCTTTGAAAAAGAATAATGCAAATGTCACGGATAGAATAGAGCAAGATGGAAATCACTTTCATAGATATGGATAAATCAGATTAGGGATGGGAATTGGTATGGGAAGGTCCGGCCAAGCTCGAAGCTCGATCCAAAAAGTCTGCTCTGGCTCAAGCTTAAATGAACAATGGATTGGATTTTGATCGAAATTTTAGGCTCAAACTTTTTTGAGATCGCGCAAAATCCGAAGTTGTGTCCAAAAAGCTCGATCCGGCTTAAATCCAATTGAACAATGGGTAGTACTTGAGCCAAAATTTTAGGCTCAAACTTTTTTTGAGGGTCAGGCTCGGGCTTTGCTCTGCTCAGTCCAACCCGGCCCGAGAGCCCCACCCGAATGGAGGCCCAAAAGCAGGCTTGATTTTGACCTATTTGATCTAAAACTTGGGTATAGCCTTCATGATATATCTACTGGAGATGATTAATCTGTGCAATAGTTCCCACTTAATATGGAAAAAAAGGTCTGATTTTACTTTGACTTTGGGTTGGAACTAATTTTGATTTTTGTTAGATTATTGTTGACCTTTTCTTATTCTAAATTTTTTAATTAATCGTGTAATTAAAAACTAAATATGTATATTCATCTATATTTTCTATCATCCATTATGTTATGAATAGTGTGCTTTACTTCAAAAAAAATCATGAAATAGGATGGTGCTAGCACCTTGACGAATCACCTATTTAAAGGTTGTGCCTTAACCTTTTTGTTTTTTTTATTTTAAGGCTGCACCTTTGTTGATTACAAAACTACAGTGAAAGATACTTTGGAACAACTAATGACTGAAGCACTACGAAAATCTGGGGTTGGGCATTCTGATATCCAAGCACTTAGCTTAGTTGTTTCAGGGGTAAATCATCCCTGAGATCAAAAATGATTTAGGGACTGGCTAAGGTTATTTGTTGATTTAGTTGTTCTGGAATATACATAAGCTGAAATATACACATGACCAAACGGGTGCTATCCTTGCTATATAGACCACATAGGATCCGTTCGGTTGGGGGTTACCCCCCCCCCCCCCCACTTTGGTTGGGTTACCCTCCAAACCCCATATTCCTAATTCACTAGTGGGGTTCACACTATTCCCATCAAAAAAATTATATATTATATCATCATATCATCTAAAAATCATAAAATAATCAACTTCTACTCACTATTCCAAATTTCAATACAATCACATCACAACAACTACTCACTTTTTCAAAATTCAATACAATCATCTCACAATAACTACCCATTTTTTCAAACTTCAATACAATCACATCACACAAACCCTCACAACCCTTAACCCACCAACCAAACACACAAACAAAAAAATGGGTTATCCTCCTCCCGAAAACCCACGAACCAAACAAACCCATAGAGCCCGTTCGGTTGGGGGGTTACCCCCCAATTTGGACGGGTTACCCCCAAACCCCACATTCTTAACCCACTAGTGGGGCCCACTCCATTCCCATCAAAAAAATATATATTATACCATCGTATCATCTAAAAATCATAAAATACTCAACTTCTACTGACTATTTCAAACTTCAATACAATTACATCACAACAACTACCTACTTTTTCAAATTTCAATATAATCATATCATAATAACTATCAAATTTTTCAATACAATCACATCACACAAACCCTCCCAACCCTTAACCCACCAACCAAATACACTAACACATAAACGGGTTATCCTCCCCAGGATAACCCGCCAACCAAACGCACCCATAGGGTTTGTTTCGTAATTGGGATAGGGTTGGGGTAACCTCATGTGAATAGTAGATGTTGGGAGGGGGTTGGAATAAGGATTGTGATGTGTTACATTGATTTGTGATGGAGTTCCAACTCAAGAATGGAGGGATAAATCGGGTTACCCCGAGTAACCCCCTAACCAAACTGACCCATAGAGTGTTTGAAACTTATAACAATCACATGTTTATGGGTATTTGTATGGCCCAAAAATGTACAAAAGGCATCACTAATACCCTATTATAAGAGTAGGCTCGGCACGGTTAGTTATCGAGTCTTCAAAATTATAGTCCTCAGTTCTCAGTATATAATTAACTTTACCTATTACAAGAGTGGGAAGAATTAATGGTAATCAACTATAATATTAGTTATTTTACAAGTGGAGATTAGCTAGCCCGGTCTAAAGAAATTAGGCTGGACTTGGGCCAAAGGACAAAAAATTGTGGCCCAAGACCCGAATTTTTAAGACGGGTTGGGGCTTGAGCCCAACCCATACCATCCCTATAACAGATCTATTGATTTTGATTAAGATAGTAATTTTTTTCTTATATATCGCAAGCTATCTTTTTAAAAACATTCTTCATTTTGAGTTAGGCTTAAAATTTAATAGGGGTGTGTTCGTTTAGGGAATAGGTTGAAGAATAACAATATTCGTTATCCCCCTCCCCTCCCTCTCTCCTTGTATAACTATTCCCCTCCCTGTGAATCATTATTCCTATCTTTATTCCACTTTACCTATCATTATTTCACCTTATTCCTATCCTTCCGGATGAATAGGAATAGTCCATTATTCCAGCTTTTTCCTCGTCCATGTTCCTGCTTATTCTCGAACCGAACGTACCTAGGAGCGTCAGCAGGAAGTTGTATGTTCAAGAAATTGCTTAGGTTAAAAAAACCGCAACAAAAGAGCTAGTTTTGAAAGCGTCACTTGAAGAGGCAACCTTTTTGTAAAAAGAAATCAAAACCGTCAAAGGTAGTTTTAATTAAAAATGAAAGTTGTCTTTAAAAAAGGTATCATGTATATAATATAAAGCAAAACTGAGTTTTAGTACCTCAAATAATAAATCTGTTTACTTATAATAGTATCATAGAATTTTCTCAGAAGAGCGTGTGTTCGGTATTTAGTTAGAAAGATTATTGACTAAATAATAATCTATAGTTGTATAACAAATCAGACATATTTTAAAATTTATTAAATTAGATATGGTAAAGCATTGTTATACTATAAACAAGGTCGGCTTAAGATATATTTGTGTAAAATGATAAGTGCATGATGTTGGTCACTTCTTTATGGCTAGCATCTACGTAAAAATAATAAGAAATTACTTCTAATATGATCTTAATATCGTGTTAGTACAATATGCATGATTTCAATCATGTATTGTTAATGATTTAGACAGTGTCGTTCCTGACATTTCGCAAGCCCTAGGCAAAAGAAAAAAGAGCCCTTACAAAAAAATAATAAGAGTTAATTGCTATTTGTGTGTTTACAATCAAGTATAAAATAACAGTTTCCATTTTTTTGGGAACAATCAACCTTTATATAATCTCATTAATTTTTTTGTTTTACATTGACTTGTTCTCGAGAATTCGAATCTACAATGATCCATTTTTTCAGTAAGTTGTTTCATCGAAAAATCGATTCTATAAAGGTCTACTAGGACATACGCCTCAACTAAAAATCAGACCACATGTAAAACTGAACCCCTAAAGATAATGGTCCTTGGCAATTGCACTTCAAAACTATTCTCAGGGACACCCCAGAATTTAGATACTCCTAACTTAGTAGTAATGGTATAAGATTGATGTATGCATCATGACAACAAAGATATGTCAATATTTTTACTGTTGGAGTTCACAAAGATTGACATATCTGCTATATTACTACCAGTCATGTATAAGACAAGGTAAATTGTTAGTAATTGGTGATAAACTACCACGAATAATTGAACATATGTTGTCACATCTTTTATTTAAATTTATAACAACAAATATTAATTCATTGCAAAAAAACATCTTTACTCTTGTAATTGCTAATGAATATTATATTTATTTTTATGGGTTATATAATAATGATTATCTTTTAACTTTTTTATGCATACAACAATTCCGAGCAGATGAGCATTTAAACATGAAATATCTATAACGCCAAAGATAGGCAAAAAAGGAAGAAATTGGATATTATATACATAGAGAAATGTATAAAGAGAAAGACGGGGAAGCAGAAATAAGATTTTCATATTTTTTTAACCTCAATTTCTACAAACTCCATCAAAACTTCTCCTTTTGTACGATGGCAAGTCTGCATGGACCAAATGCTCCCGCACTGTCTTGGCTTTAAACACCTATTAAAATTTCCTTAAAAATTTACGATCTTCAAAGGTTTAGACTTTCGATTCAAAGCTTCCTAAAAATTCAAAGGTTTGAACTTTCGATTCAACTCGCGATGTCGAACTGTAACTCCAACAAACAAAGAGCCTTGCTCTTTATTCATGAAAGCAACTCAATACAGCATAATTAAAGACAAACGCACATACCGTTCCCTGGCACTTAATTTACACAGCCTCCGATCACAAATTCAGACAAGCACAAACGGTGATGCTCACCTTACATTGCAATCACGATTTGGATTAAGCAAATTCAGATATTTACAAATGATCCTTCACGATGCTGTATCACGGGCGATGATCTCGAGCTCCGCCCACCAAACCGGAGACAGTCTAGGAGCTGCAGCTTCAGGATTTACCGACATAATTCCCTTCAGCATGCCCACGACAATGTCCATAGAAGGCCTCTGAGTTGCGTCGGGATTCAAGCACACTTTCACCACATTGAATAGTGTTTCGATATGTACTTCAGACACGGGACCCATTGCCTGATCGATCGCGTCTTTAAAAGGCTTAGTGCCATTCAAATAGTCGGCAGCCCAGGATATCAGGCTGCCATTCTCGTCGGAGAAAGGAGGCCTCCCTGATATCAACTCTAACAGCAATGTCCCGAACATGTAAACAACATTCTCAGGGCAGTGGATGACCTCCGAGCTGCACAACCGAAGCTCCGATGTCTTGCTCCATAGCTCCAAGTCTGCAACCTTGGCGGCAAAGTCATCAGTCAAATAGACAGAGCTCGAGTCGAGCTTCCCAAGGATAATGGGAGGGTTCAGCCGGTGCATATGGTCTAGACAGTATGCTACGCCCATAGCAACCCGCATCCGTGCATTCCAGTTCAGATAGACATGCGACTCTATATCTGCAAGATTTAATATGCATGTTAATGTGGAAGTGACAAGCGAAAAAAAATAAAAAATACACAGGTGCGTGACAGTTTAGATCAAGGTACTATAGAACAACGGGGGATCATGTTTCAAGGCCCAAGCAAAACTACATTTTGAATGTCAAAAAATAATATGGAAGATTCATTAATGCAGAAATTTTCCTAATACAGGAGTTCCTTCTGGGTAGGGACGAAATATATCTGTCCGTTAATATGATTTACGTTACAGCTCACCTAATTACATCCGATCTCTGTTAGGTTGATTAAGAGCAGCACTTGAGAACTTTATATGCTTTGCAGGGCAGCCAGTTGATACATTAAAACAACGATTATTATCATAAAGTTAACAATAATGATGATGAGAATTTTCGTATTTGTCCCTATAATATTTCCATATAGCATGTATACCCTGCAAATCTGAGACATAATATCGATGTCTAGGTAAACTTGAATCGTGTCTATCTTCTCAACCCACTCATAAAGGACATGGCACCATGGAAGGCCGTATCCCGATATATCGTCGATATATCGGCGATATATCGGTATCGACAGGTCACCGATATATCGCCGATATGTCCGATATCGAGTATCGACATGCAAAAAAGCCTAGACGAATCCCGATGTCGGCGATATGGCGTCGACATATCGACGATATATCGGTATCGACATGGTACCGATATCGATACCGATATCGATATGTCCTTCCATGCATGGCACCAAGGAGCTCCAGTAACGATTGGGAGCAGATGGGCTCCCAAAAGCCAGTAAAACAGTATGGAGTATGCGACTCGGAGGAAGCAAATATATAGAGAGGAAGGAGAGTGTTGAGTTATTATACTTATATGGGTAAACGGATCTTTGGATGAGAGACCGTTTACCCATCCTTCTCTATATATTGTACTCATCCCTCATTTGAAAATAAGTTTTTAGTGAAGAGTACCCTAATCTCTAGTGAGGGAGATTAGGGATTGAGAGCCCCTGTGGTTTTTTCCTCTCCGTAGGGTTTTCCACGTAAATCTGTGTCTCCATATTTGTGTGTGCTTAGTGCGTTTGATTCTAACATGGTATCAGAGCCTCGTTGAGGCATATGATTGTGTTTTCTGCTGCTCGGAGATGCTGGAAATTGGTTTCACTGTGCTGGATTCTGTCTTTTGGTGGTGGATTTTGATTTCTCTCGTCGCCGGTCAACCATATTGTTGCGACAACCACTCCACGTGTTGTGGAGTTGTGGTGAAGGTCTGAATCCACCTGCAAGAGGCTGTTGCTGCTGCTGTTATGGTGTTTTTTGGCGTCTAAGATTGATCCGAACTCCTTTGGTGTTGTGAGGTAAGTTCCCTGATTGTTGGGGGAACAACCCTTAGTGGGAATTTTGTGCTCTTAAGTGTTGTTGTGGACGTAGAACCCGTTTCTTGAGACATTTCTGCCCTTCGTTTGCAAGAGAAAATTGGGTTGTTTATTTTTGTCCACCAAGTGTTCGACAAAAAGCCACAAAGAGCCTAGTTGAGTCCTTCTGTGTTTCAAGTTCTTTGTGCTGAACTGCTACTCCTATTGTACTCAAGGTGTATGATTAAATGTCTGTGAGAGATAGTAAAAGTCTAAGGCTACGAATTTTCCGGTGAATGATCACATGATGTTTGGAGCATCCACAGAACCCGACTCGACAAAAGATACCATTATGGAGTTGCAGTCCTTCTTGAAGGAATCATTTACGAAAGAACATGTATCCTTGCAATCGACATACAATGGTTCAACTTTTAGTATGAGGAGAACTAGCAATGCTTGCTCTACCAAATCTGAGCGGATTATTGATAGTGGTGCTTCCGATCACATGACAGGTGATCATAGAATGTTTCATGATTACAAGTTATCGTCTGGAAGAGAGAAAGTTACAGTTGGAGATGGGTCTCCAATTACTGTTGCCGGAAAAGGAACAATTTCTGTTGTTGATCGTTTCCTCCTTACTGATGCACTTCATGTCCCATATTTCCCAATAAATCTTTTGTCAGTCAGTAAGATTACTAAAGAATTGAACTGCAGGCTGATTTTTGACCAAAATTCATGTGTTTTAGAAGACTTACAGACAGGAAAGAAGATTGAAATTGGATTAGTTGAGGATGGATTATATCGTCTTCCAGCTTGAGTGGGTCAAGCCCTTACATCTGTGATGAAAGCTCGTTTTGAAAAAGAAAATTCTACTTTAGTACGAAAATGGCATGAGTGTCTTGGTCATATCATTTTTTCTTCTCTACATAAGTTGATGCCTGATATTTTCTCTGGATTGCCTGAGGAGGATTTACAATGTGAGGTTTGTCAATTTACAAAGCAAACACGAACTACATTTCCTGCATCTACGGGTAAATCTACTTATGCATTCGAATTGGTGCATTCTGATGTCTGGGATCCGTCAAGTGTGAAGAGCATGGGTGGCCATATGTACTACATCACTTTCATTGACGATTTTTCACGGAGTACTTACGTGTACCTTTTAAAACATAGAAGTGAAGTTCCTGCTGGTATAAAGAACTTTATAAATATGGTGAGCACTCAGTATGTAACAAGAGTAAGAACTCTCAGGACTGATAATGCCAAGGAGTACATGGAAAGTTCCCTACATGCTTTTCTTGATGAGAAGGGTATCATCCATAAAACCTCATGTAGTTACACACCTCAACAGAATGGGATAGCTGAAAGGAAAAATCGTCATTTGTTGAATGTCACAAGAGCACTCCTACTCCAGCGAAATGTGCCAAAGAATTTTTGGGGTGAAGACGTCTTGACAGCTGCCTATATAATCAATAGGACACCATCTGCTGTAATCGGAAAGAGAACTCCTTTCTCTGTCATCCATCCATATACCTCTCCCTATAGTTTGGACCCACGTGTTTTTGGATGTGTCTGCTTTCTTCACAATTCTGGATCAGGTTGGCGTAAATTGGATCCAAGAGCCACGAAATGCATCTTTCTTGGGTATTCTGGAACTCAAAAAGGATACAAATGTTATGATCTTGTGGCACGTCGTCTCCATGTAAGTAAGGATGTTACTTTCTTCGAGAGTGAGTCCTATTTCTCTAAGAGATTTTCTCAAGGGGAGTCTGTGAGTACAAATGTTGAGAAAAATGAGAATGAGATTTACTTTCTTGGTGATATACCAGAGACTATCCATGTGGGGGAGAATAATGAAGATACAGACAAAGTGAAAATGCATGCAGATTTGGACAGACTTATAGCAGACGAAAGGGATCAGATAAAGTGGTGGAAGTCGAAGAAGATATAATACCGAACCAGGGTGACAATCTTTCCTCCGACCATGATGCCAATCCTTCTATGGGTGATTTTGGCCATGGAAGCTCTACAAGTGTTTCTCTCCCTCCTGATATTCATACTGATAATATCAACCCTTTACTGGATGAGCGTCCCATTGCTATGAGAAAATCTACTAGAACTGTTCGAGCTTCTACTCGTTATCCAGTGGGGGACTTTGTTGCTTATATCAATATGAGTTCAAGGTATAAATGCTTTATTACCTCTCTAGATGCTCATCATGTTCCCAAAAATTTTGATGAAGCCAAAAAGGATCCGAAATGGATTAATGCTATGAAGGAAGAAATGGATGCCTTGGTTAAAAATCATACCTGGGATATTGTTGATGCTCCTAAGGGAGTTCACCTCGTTGGCTCTAAATGGGTCTATGCAATCAAATATGATGCGGATGGAAATGTCGACAGATTCAAAGCTCGGCTTGTGGTTAGGGGATACAACCAGAAATATGGGATTGACTACCTGGAGACATTTGCTCCTGTTGCCAAGATGAATACGATCAGGGTTGTTATTTGTCTAGCAGTCCATTTTTCCTGGAAAATGTATCAGTTACATGTGAAAAATGCTTTCTTGAATAGTGATCTTAAATAAGAAGTGTATATGAAAATGCCACCTGGGTTTGAAAAGGACAACAAGTGCTGCAAACTAAAAAGATCTTTATATGGATTAAAGCAATCACCAAGAGCTTGGTTTGAACGTCTCCGTATGATTATGATTAAGAATGGATATTTCCAAGTGAATGGAGACCACACCTTGTTTATAAGAAGGAATAATGAAAAAAGATCTATTCTTTTAGTGTATGTCGATGACATGATCCTTACAGGTGATGATGAAGAAGAAATTTACAGGATAAAGAAAATACTTGCAGGTGAATTTGAATTGAAAGACTTGGGGAAGTTAAAGTACTTCCTAGGCATTGAGATGGCTCGATCTCCAGGAGGTATGTGTCTAAGTCAACGTAAATATGCTCTGGACTTATTGAGAGATTGTGGCATGTTGGGATGCAAGCCTACTACTAATCCTATTGAGGCAAACCATAAATTGAATAAAGAGGATGGTGACCTTCTTGATGATGCGGGAAAGGGTAGGTATCAAAGATTGGTGGGAAAGTTGATCTATCTTACCCTTACTAGACCGGATATTACATACGCTGTAAATGTGGTGAGTTAATTCATGCATGCTCCTACTACCTCTCATGCTAATGCGGTAAATAGAATTCTATACTACATAAAAGGATCACCGGGAAAAGGTCTTATGTTCAAGAAGAATCATGAGGTCACTATTGAAGGATACACTGATGCTGATTGGGCGGGTTCCATTGATGACAAAAGATCCACCTCTGGTTATGCGGTATATTTGTGCGGAAATTTGGTTATTTGGAGAAGTAAGAAGCAGAATGTGGTTTCAAGATCAAGTGTTGAAGCGGAATATCGAGCTCTTGCCAATGACGTTACAAAAATTCTATGGCTAAAAATTTTGCTCCATGACTTAGGAATCAAAGTTAGTATGCCAATGCAGATGTTTTGTAACAACAAGGCTGCAATAAATTTGGCCAACAATCCAGTAATGCATGACAGAACGAAGCATTTGGAGATTGATACACTTCATCCGTGAGAAGATTGATGATGGACTGCTGTGTCTGCCTTACCTGAAATCTACTGATCAGGTTGCTGATCTCTTCACAAAGGGGCTGCCTACGATACAATTTGAGTTGAATGTAGGCAAGTTGGGCATGGTAGACATGTATGCCCAACTTGAGGGGGGTGTTGAGTTATTATACTTATATGGGTAAACGGATCTTTGGATGAGAGACCGTTTACCCATCCTTCTCTATATATTGTACTCATCCCTCCTCATTTGAAAATAAGTTTTTAGTGAAGAGTGCCCTAATCTCTAGTGAGGGAGATTAGGGATTGAGAGCCCCTGTGGTTTTTCCCTCTCCGTAGGGTTTTCCACGTAAATCCGTGTCTCCATATTTGTGTGTGCTTAGTGCGTTTGATTCTAACAGAGAGGAAAAGATGAAGGAAAGTTCATGATCCTTGCTACAAAATTCACAATACTTAACTGCAAAAAAGGCATTATTTTTAACACCATTGAAATGGGCACAGGCACAGGCAAAGTGGAACCAGTTTATAAGCTTAATATAGAAATAACATATGGACATATAAATAATTATCCCTGATAATAGTAAGAGAGTACTTACCATGTAGATGCTCATAGAGCTTCCCATTAGGTGCATACTCAAAGACCAGCATTCTGTACAAAGGTTTTTCATCCTCGCAATAGCCGATGAGATTGACAAAATTCTTGTGGTTCACTTTTGATAAAGTTGTGATCTGAAAGCCAATCCACATTTTACTTAATTGAACAAAAAGGCCGAAATTGATGACTCGCGATAATATATACAGAACACCAGGTTACCTTCTTTCTGAATAGCGCTTGAGTTGGTTCAGACCAATCATCGGTGTTAAAAACGCTAACACCAATTTCAACCCCACTGGAGAGTGTTCCTTTGTAAAGTGTACCATCCGTTAGAGTGCCCACAATATTACTGAAATCCTCGCAGGCTGTTTCAAGTTCGGATCTCTTGAGTTTGGGCAGGCCTTGGATAGAGAGAGTCAAGTTTGAAGGTCAGACTGCTAATATAAGAATCAGGAACATACTTAGTAAGTAAGGTCACCTGCCACAAAAGCTTTCTGCAGTTGCCCGCTTAAGCCAGGTGTCCATGGCTTGACTAGAACCTTTCTGGCACGGAAAACAATGAATGCAATCAAGGCAAGGATGAGAAGACCAGCACCACCACCAACCAATCCGTGAGCAGGTCTTCCTGCTTTTTTTGAAGGAGGCGGAGGTGAATATGGTGGTGGAGAGGGAGGTCGAGGTGATGGAAGGGATGGAAGTGGAGGTGTTGAAGGGGATGGAGGTGGTGGTGATGAAGGGGGAGGTGGGGATGATAAACTGGGAGGGGGAGGTGAAGATGGCAGAGACGGAGCTGGAAAATCAGGTCCTTTTGAGTCACTTGGACCCTGAGAGCCACCAGTTCCCTTGGAATTTGCTGCTCCATTCCCTCCGCCACCGGTACTTTGAAGCCTCCGAATTGCACTTGCCCTGTTCACGTAAAAGCATCCTCGTTTTCAGGATCTGAACAAAAAAAATTGCATAGTATCCTGCATCATTTTGGTTACTTTTCATTCACTACCTTAGGCCTCTAAGAAATTCCATATGTTGACATGACTGATCACCACAAGATACGTTACATCATTTTTCTTTGGAGAAGAGAGATCCGTTACATTCCAGAGAAGGCTCTTTGGATATCGTAGCTCAAGAAACCAACATGTCTTCAATCATCCGTAGGTAGCAGCCTTCCACAGGTGGGATTTTCGGAATTTGCACCTTAGTCAAGGATATACTTTAGGGAAATGTATTTGTTAGAGTATGCGTTCATAGGTGGAATTCTTCCATGGTCCAATTACTACATGCACCTATGTTAATCCCACATCTCTATTAGTGGGACTTGATCATTATGGTGGGGCTATATATGAAATCCCACACCCCATGTATTCTTTGAGAGAGTTCAATATACAAATCAACCATTTGAAGCAATTTTCCATGATTTCATCCTGCTCCTTACGGATTAGGAGTCTATGTAAAATCATGGTGTTCATTATGATTCTTTATCTCTGAAGACTAATGAAACTCATATTTATCAACATTATTTTGATTATTTAAACCCCTATCTTAACAAATTCAATTGATTTAACAATTAATTAAATATAATTAATATTATACACCTTGTAAATAATTAAGGCTAATTAATTTCATCGAATAAAGTCTCACTTTATTGTTCTCTTTATTAAATGTGTTTCCTTTATATTAAAATATTATAAAAATTAGAGTAATATTGTAAATAATAGAATACATATTCATTCATATTCAAAAAAACAAAATAATTAACAAAAACATTAAATAAGTATTTCTATATTCATAAAAATTGTTACAAAATAATACTATGTATATATGATGTATTTTGATTTTGGGTTGTACATGAAAGATGTAGATCTTAAAAAATACACAACTTTCATGTTAAATACGTTTTAATTTAACTTCATTTACTATTATATTTTGATTTATCTTTAATTTTACGCTTTCCTTTTATATTTTGATTGGGCCACATGGCTTCCTCTTGGCTAGCCACATGGTCGGCCCGTATTTCCTTCACATCTCCTCTCTTAACCGTCTAATCTCTTGATCAGACGGAGATCAGACGAATCAACGATCCTTGATCAACCACGCCTACCCCTCTCTGGAGTGTCTGATCATTTGATCAGACATTCCCCAGCCATCCTATCCTGCCTTTATCAGGACTGTCGGATTGCTTGATCCAACGACCATCACTCATCATCAACCTCCTGTAGTTCAAGCCACATGCGATGCAAACCTTCACCGGTGCAACTTCAACCAATTTCTATCGTTGACCCATGTGTCCTCACGACCTCATTCTGGTACCATCTTGGAGCTCTTTCATCTCTCTTCCACGCCAACCCCTCCATCTCCAACCTCTTCACGTGCGTCAACCAACTGACGTTGAAATCAACGCTCCCAACTACCTCTCATGTGAACAAAATCATCAAGGAGACGTCAATTTCGCCCCATCCGCCCTTGTGCGAGGAATCCTTCGAGCCTCTTCCTCCCTCTGGTGACAATAAGAAAGAAAAAAGTCAAGCGAAGGTAGAGAGATTCTCCGACGAGATCCATGACGACTTTGGCCATGTTGCAGCCCTCGAATCGGTGTTGCTCGAGCTATTCACCCTAGCTGCATGCATCAAGCGAAGACCAGGAGTTTCTCAAGCTCCATCCTAGACCTCCGTCCATCCTTCATTCTTCTTATCTGTTCTAGAGGTTTGTCTCGCCCCTTTGTTCTTTCTCCCATTTCATTACTCGCACACACTCACCTTCATGTTCATCGGAATAGCTCTACACCTTCGTATTGTTCATCTAATCTTTGCGCTTCACTTTGATTCCATCATCCCCTTCTCCAAAACCCTCTCCACCTTGATCTTTTCACCTTCTTGCAAAAAAGGTTAACCCACTTAGGGCTTCATTTCCACAGCCTCCGACAGCCCTCCACTCTGCTTCATTCCACCCCATAACGACTCTCTAGTTCTTCAACTACCTTGTAACAGTTGCAGGTGCTTAAAGACCTCAATGGTCATAAATGGTGAGGCTAGTCCGACCTGAAGCGCTTCCTCCGACAAGGTGGATCCGTTTCACCAAACCAACCACTATAACAGCTTAACATCATCACCACCACCTTCGCAAGATCTTCACGAAGGTTCTTCGACCTTCATCAGGTCCTGAATAGCACGAAGGAGGAGTAGCAACATCACCGAAGTTTTGCCATTGTGTCGTCGTTCGAGGAAGAGGATCGAGGAGGAGAGGAGCATTTTTCATTGGATCAAATCATCTTGATTTGATCCTACAACCCAGATCTTCCATGAAGCTACACTCTGTGCCTCCAGCCTTGGTGGGACCAAGCTGCAGACTGAAGCAGCAAGACATACCACGTGGCCCGAGCCTGAGCCACGCTCTGAGCCACACGTCAAAGTTGACCATCATGCGACGCACGTGCCCGCTAGAAGAATTTGCAGATCAGCTTCGTCGATTCTCTATTATTACGCATTTATCCCCGTGCACCTAGAGATTTGCATATACACCCCTGCGACTCTTTGTATTTACATTTCAGACCTTTTTTAACCTATTTGTATGCATTATGTATTTATAATGAAGTTTTAATTGCGAAAAAGCCAATGGATTGATTAATGGATGACTTGAGCATCTTAAAGCTAATTTAAGTGATTTTGATCTTATTTGAAAGCTATGTTAATTGTCTTTAATATGGCAAGATCAATTCTCTGATATGATCTGCAGAGAAGTTTGTTGATTAATACATCTTCATTTAATTTCCATAAATTCATTCGAGCTCCAAATGGAGAAATTAATTAGGCCCTAGAATCCTTATTGCATTTAGATTTTAGTTAGGTGCAGCGTTCATTGATTCCAAAACATTTATTTCTCAATTACTTGCTAATTGGTCACTAAGTGAAATAGGTATCTGTTGGAGTATTTGGTTGTGCGCCATATGAGTTGTACAAGGGTAAATGGATCCCGGAGAGATCCATTTACCCCATCCACATGTTTAGTCCCACATCTACCAGTGATGGGACTTGGATGTTCTGTGGAGGCTATATAAGGAGCCCCAGACCTCCTGTAACCATTGAGAAAAAGAAATGAATCATACACCCCTTTGAGGGCTTCTCCTGTGGTTTCATCCCACTCCTTAGGGAGTAGGGTTCCACGTTAAATCCATGTGTTCTTATTTTCTTTATCTTTTTCCATTTTACGCTTCCGCATGTTTATTTTCTAACATGGTATCAGAGTGGGTTCGATTCTCGAGGTTTTCATATTATTATTTGTGTTCGATAGTTAAATATGGTGTTTAGTTCTTGAAGATTTTTTTTCGGAGATCATGTTATTTGTTCAACTTGAAGGGTTTTTTCGAAGCCCTAGTTCTGCTTGCCGAATCTCGATCCGGCTGCACAAGATGACTCTCGTATAGGCGGCTCTCCTTCGAGATCTTCCAGGAGGCAGTGTCCTTCAGGCCTTCAGGCACCAGCTATTCCTGTGGCCAATATCCTCACTCAGGCCGAGCGCACCTCCTTCCAGGCTCCACAACCGCGCGCCTCTAGATCTGGCGACATCCAGATTCTACGGTGGAGCCCAGTCGAGCCCAACCACGACAGCACCAGGCAGGGCACATATGCGTGCCTCTAGCCTCCCATCCCAGTCTCTCCATCCGCATTGCAGTTCTCCAATCGTCCCAGGCGAACCCTCCAGGCTGCGCCGATCTCGCGCTCAGAGTCTCCACGCGGCACCGTAGCCCTATCGGCGAACTCCTAGCACAACAGGCGGTACCTCCCCGTGCGCGCGCCACATCCAGGTCGCAGGCAGTGCCCTCTAGTCGGGGCAACCCCTGTGTAGGCAGCACTTCCTCCAACATCGTTCCTCCTCGGTAACATCCCAGTCAACGGCGACATTTTTTCCTTCGTGCGGGCTCCAGGCTCCTGCGTGGTGCTGCCCGAGGCTCCAGGAGGAGCATCTCCAGGCCGATGCAGCTTCGCCTCCCTGCGCCTCTCTCATTCAGGCGTACACGATGGCGCTCCCTTTGCGCAGGCGTACAGGTCTCCCACGGCGGGCTCTTCTCCAGCCCGATCTCCAGGCGATTCCTGCTGCAGGCGCACTCCTCACGTGGTTCCCGATATCCAGGGGGCTTGCGATGGCGTGAAGCATCCCCTTTCCCCAATCTCCTCTAGCAGCGAGGCCTCGGGACTCCCATCAGATCGTCCAGGTCGGCAACGGCAGAAGTACGAAGCTTTGGCGATAAAAAAAAATAAAAGGGGTACTGTGGGAACCCTAAAGGCCATGCATTATTTGAAAAGAAAAGAAAAGAAAAGTGAATTTGTAAGGCCTACTTCGGCCGTGTATTAAAGGGAGTGAGGAATCTCAAATGGGCCCTGAGAGTAAAAAAGGGGGGAGAAAGAGAGGAATCTCAAATGGGCCCTGAGGGCTGAGAGTAAAAAAGGGGGGAGAAAGAGAGAGAGGGAGTGAAAAAGGGGTTGCATATTTTGTTAAAAAAAAGAAGGAAAGGAGAAAGAAAAAGGTGCGTACAAATAAAAAGTCGTACGCAAAATGGTTGCAAAAAAAGAGAAGAATAAAAAAAATGATTTGAGAAGCCGGAAAAAATGATGAAATCGGCATTTGCGATGTTTTATTTTCTCCCCCATTTATGTATTATTCCAACTTTGTCGATGTGATTATTTTTCAAGTATAGGAGAAAGAAGAAATATATGTAGAGTCACAGGTCTATTTAGATTCTCCATATCCAAATACAGATATTCCAAACCAATCAGATTTCCAAGACTCTACAGTTATTTAGACTTGATGTTCAGAAGTTTCCGGGTCTCCAGTTTCAGACACGTACGAGTATGCGGTCTTTTCATATGTACATGTGTATGCCATCTTTTGTAGTGGTCCCCATCCTTTCTTGTTTTGTCGGCCAAAGTTTTCAAGTGAGCCATAGGGACTCCTGAGTAAAGGACCATTCCCTACGCCAGGTGGGCACGGGTTTTCATGTGGTATCATAGGTACTCCAGAGTAGTGTACCATTCTCTGTGCCAGATGTGAGAGACCCGGTTCTCCGACGAAGAGATTTTTCAGACTCCATTCTCCAGCGATCGTAGACTCTGACGAGGATTGCACTTCTACGGCCCTTCCAGTTCGGCCCTTTTCAGAGATGGAACAATTGTCCACATGGTGTGGTGGGCCAAAGTATTCTGATGAGGAGACTCATTTCAGTTGCAGCGACTCTAACAGACGCAGTTCAGAGCACATGCTCTCCGACGAGGAGATTCAGCAGACTCGCACTCCAGCCCATTCGTCCTCCTCACATGCACGACATGATAAGCAACATCCTCGACAGCAGCAGTTGTGCGCGTTGAGTTGATATTGTTTGTAGTGTCCTGTAGCGTTGAGTTGAGTTTCTTTCTGTTTGTCCAAGTTGAGCATTGCATGCTCCAGCTTGAGGGGGGTGTTAGAGTATTTGGTTGTGTGCCATATGAGTTGTACGAGGGTAAATGGATCCTGGAGAGATCCATTTACCCAATCCACATGTTTAGTCCCACATCTACAAATGATG
Organism: Ottelia alismoides; assembly: GCA_037367405.1. Taxonomy (NCBI): domain Eukaryota; kingdom Viridiplantae; phylum Streptophyta; class Magnoliopsida; order Alismatales; family Hydrocharitaceae; genus Ottelia; species Ottelia alismoides. The sequence continues at coordinate 262,196 of JAZKJV010011302.1, read as the reverse complement.
GGACTTGGAGGCTCTGTGGAGGCTATATAAAGAGCCCCAGACTTCCTGTAACCATAGAGAAAAAGCAATGAAGCATACGCCCTTTGAGAGCTTCTCCCGTGGTTTCACCCCGCTCCTTAGGGAGTAGGGTTCCACGTTAAATCCCGTTGTTCTCATTTTCTTTATCTTTTTCCATGTTATGCTTCCTCATGTTTATGTTCTAACAGTACCTCAGTAGTTAAGTGTATTGAATGAAATGATAGATTTGGGATGCTTAAAGAAGTAGTAATTTCGAAGCAGGTTGAGGTTATTTAGATTTTACAATTAAGACCTTAATCTAGAATCTATTTCATGTGATATTTGTTGATGTGTATATTGCATTATAGTTCATTTTGTAGCATCATATCAACTTGCATATAAATAGCTGAAGACAATGTGCATGCATTCTCATTAACTTAGATCTCACTAACTCTAAAAAAACTTAGATCTCACTAAGTCATTTATCCTAGGCAAGGATGCAAAAAATGGTTGGTCATTTAAACAATTGTTTAAACATATGTGATGCTCGACTGCATCGTTTAATCAAAAGCGGGTCCATAAATAGGTGGGCCACATAAACAGTCTTGAACAACCTTTAAGCACCCTTAAACGGTCTTTTAAAGACATGGATCTACTTTCTTCAAAGAATCACCATTATCCATGACTTTTTGGATTCAGACTATGAATTGTAATTGTTTATTTGTCTATTTTGACATTTGACTATGAATTCTAGCTATTTATGTTATCTATTTTGACATTTGGATGAAATTTTTCTTGAATTTGACAATATTTGATCTATATTGTGAATATGTGATTATCTTTTTTTATTTTTTTATTCTTTTTTATTAATTAATTATATGTAATAATTTTCTATTATTTAAAAATGCAAAATCGCGTAACCAGTTTACTTTCCGTTTAAACTCTCGAATATCGTTTAATCAATAATCAATGACCCTACTGACTGAATACCGCATACTGCTTTTTGCACCCTTGATCCTTGCTATTTAACCCTAGTCTAGATGGCTCAATAAGCTCGTGCTCATGAGTTTGACCCCCAAACTTATTCATGTATAAATTAAGCCATGTTTTCTTCATCGAGATATTTTAAACGTGGTTCCGGTTGAATTGTCGATTGCTCATACTATAATTTGATATGATTAGAGTAGTGATTTAGCGGTTCATCAAATGGCGTCGTTGCATGGACACAACTTTATTAGGGTACTTAATTAGCATTAAGTATTCCTCATAAGTGATTTTAGTCATATTTAGGACATTCATCTTGTTATGTGATTATTTACAGACTTGTAATTGTTTATGTGTTGCCATTATCATTTTCATTGTTTTAGTTGTTCTCTCTTAGTTTGTATATACGTTGTGTTGTGGCAAGACCCAGTGCACCAACACGATTGAGGCTACGTGGAGGTGAGGTGCTTGGAGCAACTCATTGAGAGACCACATCCAGTTGATTAACTAAAGAGAGAGTAGCTAGATAGTGTAGACTTAAATTTTAACTCAATTCTTGTAATTATTTGTATAATTAACTGTCATTTCTAGCGGTTCTCGATTGAGAACTCTCGCGTGTAATCAGAGACTTAGACTATTTATTATTTGTTGTGTGCTGAGACGTGTTTCACTCTTTTGATTTAAGAGTGTGGCTCGACTTGAGTGGCCGAAATTTAAGGACAAACATACGACTCTTATATCCTAATTAGGATTCTTGTTTGTGCCCGAGTAATTAGGCCACACAACAAAAAATTCATTAACAAGACACACCATAACACGTTAAACTAAACTCAATTCTTCACCGTTAACATAACTTCTCCTTAGGTACAGATCTTATCGACTTGCATTGCACATGGATATATTTATATATTTTACCAAACATCCCACACGGAGAGAGCTGTGAAGCACTGTAAGATTTTCTAACTTAGCATGCATCATTGATTTCATGCTTGCATTCTGATTTTTTGATTTCTCCCTCTTGGGTTTTTCCAACCTAGGATTAAAGGAATGGGACAGCGTTGAATGGTGTTCAATTAAATCTTCAATGATAACAATATATAAAATCGGGACTGTCAATGCAAGTTGATATTAAAAACTTGGAATAAAAATAGCATTGTCTTACGGGTAATCCTAGCATTGCTTGCAAGTACTTACCTCCTGACAGAGAGGGTCAAGATGCATCCATAAGGATAGAGCCCAAATCCCTGGAGTTGCACCATAAGTATCCATTTCCGACTCTCACGGATTTGGGAGATGCAAGTGCTCGCCTCTGACTATAGTTGACATTTTCATTGTATAAGTCCGTTAGTTCCTTTAAGGGTGTGATATAACCCAACAACCTGAGCAGATTTTGGTGATGAAGTTCTACCCTTTAAGTAGGACAAATCAAATGCGAGCTTGCATCACAAGCTTCACCCAACTTCCTAATGAGTCATTATGTGATACTTGCGAAAGGTTTAAGGAGTTGCTTCAAAAGTGTCCTTGTCATGGGATGGAGAACTTATACTGGTTTAGGCTTTATTCAGTGGTCTCACATCCGAGATGCACGAGTTAGCGAGTGCTGCCTGTGGTGGCAATATGCATCCAAAAGAGCGGATATCGTCTAGAAGGTATTCGAGCAAATGTCGAATACTAACCGCTCACAAACAACTAGCAAGGCATATACATATACCCATCTTTCATTCATATTCAAAGAAAGGTGTAAGCAGACTGTAGTTGATCTAACAGAGGACTTGATTCCTCATGGGAATTATGGCACATAAGTTGACACTTGTTGAGCAAATCAACAAGAGAGTGAGCGAACTGGAGAGCTTGTCCAAGTTTCCGAAGCAGATGGAGGAACTTACTGAGAAGTTGTCTAAGATGAAGATACATGTCGTGTCTGCATCATTTTCCCATGCTTATCGTGTACATCATGTACAGGATCAGCATATGACAGTGTCTCAATCTACATGGGTAGAGGACCACTCCAATACCCACTTTCAGCATGAACCATCAGTTAAAACAGTTTTTGAGGAGCCTTCTCTGGTGTGGGAGGTAAATAGTGTGTGGTATACTCATGATCCTGCCAACAAAGGCATAAATGGGGATAGTTAGCAGTACCAATGTCCATCAACTTTCCATAACACCAGTTTCAGGCCCATACCTTTACCTTCACAACCACGCCCTAAAGCATGTTTATCCCAACCTCATCTACAACAAAAGATGAGTCAGCAGCACTACCAATTGAGCAATCAGGGCCCATCATTTCAGAGCAACCCACAGTCGCAACATCAGGGCCAGTAAGGTCAACTTTCACGATCTCTTTTCAGCAGGGTTCACCTAGGCAAAACCTAGGTCATCATTCTTCTTCATCGGCTCCAACAAATTTTCAGCAGCAGATTCTTGATGAGATATGTTCTTATAGGAATGAGATTTAGGACATCAAGGTCGACCTCAACCAAATATCACGATGGCAAGATGAAAAATTTCTACCTCTTACCTCTATTCATGCCCAAGTCCAGGATAACCCCAATAACCTTAATAAGAGTCCGTAACAACAATTCAATAATCATGTATAATACTCAAATTTGCTTAGATCGAGCATGAGATCCTTTCATTTGATAATGCTAACCATAAATCACTCAAGATCGGAATGAATGAGGTCGTATCTGATCGGGCACGAGAAATGGAGGAGGACGTCTCTAAGGTTCCACTTGAGAATACCTTAGAGGATGAGGAGGAAGAGCATTGGCAGACACAACAACAGTCCCTTCACCAGCAGAAGATAAGGAGATCACAAAGACGAGAGAGAATTTGAGCACCAAGACACAACAATCAAGATATTCAAATTCAAAGTCCACGGAGGACCTTGCACCTCCAGCTTAGGAGAATATCCCATCAGCAGACATACCTCAATTTGTAGTGGATGAATTTCACTTAAAGTTGTAAAAGATTCAATTTGTATGAAGAACTCAAATTCTAAAAATAAAAGATGCATGTTTCTGCTTATGATTCCGATTCTTCTACTTCTCATGCTTCAATCCATTTCACCGTGCTCTTATGAATTCAAAAGGATGACCCTCATATGACACGATTTTGTAATGAAAACATCATCGTGATTATGCCATTTAACAAGTATGTAGCGAATAATCATGCCTTCTAAAAGTACCTTAGGGTAAGATTCACCCAGTAGTCAAGTAAAGACACATGTCTTAACAGTTACCACTACTTATTGTATCAAGAACCATCATCTACCTTGAAAGAAGAGAGATATATGTACACATTATATGATGAGTCTTATCGATGACATTGTGTTTGCATGCACTCCTAGAAAACGGCTCTTCCATTAACCTCTTACCTCTAACCTTGTACTATAAGCTGAACTTGGGGCCCCTCAGAAATCCAAGGGCTCAACTTCAGTTTGCAGATAAATGTACCAATGGGGTTGAAGGAGAGGTTAGGAACGTTATCATCTCGATTGTGTGACATGAGTATATGACAGACTTCACAGTCCTTGACATGGGGATCCTCAAGCATTGGAGAGGATCCCATATCATTTTAGGGCAACCTTTCCTTCAGACTGTCGATGCTTCTTTTGACTACCAGATTGGGATAATGAAGTTCCGCTCTCCAGGCAGAGATGTGGAACTAGAGATGCAGCAAACCAAATGGCAGAGACCTGATTCAGAATCCAACAGAGATTATTCCTCTTTTGAAGTAGATTGCAGAGAAATGGACATAGTTGGCTCATGGAGACAGAGCTTAGCAGTTCTCAGTGATACCCTCTCACCTGGAGAGGACAATGTACACAAAGCAATATGGCAGGTTTTTCCTAGTTTCTTGATAAATGCATCCCCCTACTCCTTTGATGATACATAAGTCATTTTTGACTTATCAGTTCCTCCACTCACAGAACAATCAAAGGTTAAGGATGTTGAGTTGGACACGACTTTGGCTGACATACCAAGGATTTTTTACGATCATACTCAAGACACAACACAGTTGGTGGCCACCTTCTTCTAGCATGGAACTGGATTCAGATATGGTTAAGCCGGATTTGTTAGATGATTCAACATTGTAAGAGCTTAAGCCATTACCTCCTACACAGAAGTATGCCTTTCTTGTGTGACCAAAAAAAAGATATCCTATTATTATTATTAGCTCTAAGTTTAACTGAAGAACATGAGTCTAGGTTACTTAAGGTTTTAGAAAAGAACCGCAAGGCAATTGATAGGAGAGTGCCGAATCTTGTTGGGATTAACACTGCTCTCTGATCACACCGCATTAATTTAAAGGACAATGCTAGACCTTCCCGTGAATTTCAAAGAAGATTGAACCTAAATTTAAGGGAAGTTGCTAAAAAAGAAATGATATGAAGCCCGATTCATTTATCCATCTCTGACTCCAAATGGGTGGCTCATTTACATCTGGTACCAAAGAAGTCAAGAATTCAGATGACCAATGAGGAGAGAGAAGATATATGACAAGAGTGTCCGTGTCGTTGCGTGGTTGTGTCGACTACAGATGCCAGAATGTCACGGCCAATAAATATCATTTTCCCTTACCCTTTATTGATCAAATTTTGGATAGATTAGCAAGGAAAGAGTTATTATGTTTTCTTTATGGGTATTCGGGCTACAACCAAAGAACTATAGCTCCTGAGGACCATGAAAAGACCACCTTTACTTGTTCATTCGTCACATATGCATTCAACCGTATGCATTTCAAGTTATGTAATGACTCTAGCACTTTTCAGCGATGCAAGATTGCTTTGTTTGTCGAGATAATGCTAGATTTCCTGGAAGTGTTCGTGGATGATTTCTCAGTCCATGTGGATTCTTTTGATGATTGTCTTCACATTTGGACTGAGTACTTAAAAGATGTAGTGCATGCGTCAGGGCATAGATTACCAAGATCATTATTACCATAGTCTGAATCACCACAACTAACCCAATCCTCCTTGTGCACAGGAGGGTTATATTTCATTCCCAACTTCATTAACCATATTTCCCGGAACTCCCTTCTCAGTGTTCCCACCCGGAATACTAACCAATGTGGCATGCACCAGCCAGTATACGAGTGTTAACTCTAAGTGAACAAGTGAAACACTAGACCACCAGCCATGACTACTCAGCACGCTCTCGAAGCATTGGGCTAGAGGCACACAAGTATTGAGGCCGAACACTGTCAAATTTGCACCTCGGCGTGCCAAGCAACATGTCCTCCAACCATCGCAGCTACCTAGAAGTGGTTGGGATCGCAACCATCCAGGCTTCTACCCAAGGCCCCAAGGGCGCATTTCCCTCCCTTGACGAAAACCACTCCACTACCCAATCACCGTGAAATAAACTTTCACTGGAATGATAATCACCATATATATAATCAATGCTAACGACAAAAGAGATTCAAATAATAGGCAATTTAGCATAATCATGTAGTATTACCCAGGATTACTCAAATCCGTAAGAGTAAAGTGTAGTGTATATGTATGTCCACTTCAGTTATTTGAAATTTAACTCTTTATGCAAGTAGAAACATTGTTGTATTTTACAATGACATATACTCAAGTTAATAAATTTTCAAGCATTTATCAGATTCTTAAAATCTGCTGTCTGTTGATTATTAAGCACCAAGACTGAATCACAATATGTGTGTACTGGCTCCCAATAATTCAAATCGAAAAGATTCTGGAATCATAGATTAAGGTCCCATTATAGAATCATGATCGATGCTCCAAATCATTTATTTTAAGTACATGTACCAACTGACCATCGTAACAAGCTTGAACATAACGTGATAATCTCGGTGGGTAATTGCAGAAAAATCCTTATACAATAAAAAAAGTATAATTTAGAATGTGAGCTCAAACATCCTTAAGTTCCACGTGTCTCTTATGAAAGGGTTCGTTGATTTTACTTCCATGAGAAGAATGTGCTGACAAGCTTAAGCACAGGCAGCTCCAAGAACACACGTGCATTTAAATGCATCAAACTTGAGTCATATTATTTTAAGTTGTTTGATGCATACATCATTTATATCAGGTCTACCTAGAAATCGAGGTCATCAGACAACCGTTATTAGCAAAGCGACATCACAGGTTCCAAACCATGATTTCACTGATGCAGTATTTGATCCCAAACACAGAACAAGAAGATATTAATTTGGTTTGCAAGGTTTGACGATCAGAACTCATCCCCATCAAAAAATGAACTACTAGCAGAAAGATCGACAAAATCCCACCTCAAATAGGACTATTGGAACAACATAAACGTTTTTACGCAAAAAAAATAGCAGTATGATGTTCTGACACTATAAATCATATTCAGCAACTAAGAATAATGTTAAAGATCCTAGAAATGTAAAACATGTATCATCTAGAATGTAAAACTGAAATTCTAAGCCCAATTATCCGCAAAAATCTCGAAGGTTCTAAAGATGTTCAAGCATGTAGGTTCAAAAAATGTGTGGAATCCGACAACAAAAGGAAGGGGAACATCATACACTCAAAACTTTGCCACCTCGGAATCTCCACCCGTGGAGAAACGGCACGCTTGGCGCTCCGTTGGCGAAGCAAACCCGCACACGAGGATGACCTTGACCTCCTCTACGCAAATGCGGCTTCAAATCGTCAATCTGACATGCTACGGCAAGCTCCGACAGTGCTCCGGTGAGGGGGAGTGAGGAGGAAGGGGCTGCTCTTGGATTTTGGGCTTTTTGCGAGAGGGTGGGGCTGGTTTTGATGGGTTCGAACTAGGATTCAAATCCGGGTTCGGATCCAAATTTGACTTGGACCCGATTTTGCTAAAATGACCATAACTTAGGCTCCCGAACTCGGATTTTTGCATTCTTAGACTCATTGGAAAGATCTCAGCGAGTTCTACGCAATGGAGAGTTCAAATAAAAATTTTGGCCACCGGATAATGTGGAAACATGCTGAATGAAAAGTTGTATTCATCGTATCTGTAGAGCTCTCTTGTATAGGAGAAAAGCTCTACGGAAAAAGTACATAAAGTGGACAGAAGAAATAAGGAAATATAAAATAAAGATAATGAGAAATAAATATCTCAACACTCCCCCTCTAGCGGGAGCATATATGTTTATCATGCTCAGCTTGGAACAATGGTGAAAAGGATATCCAACAAGAGCATTAGTAAACGTTTTTTTTTAAATCCAGGCGCAAGGGGGATACACTCGATGGTGCACACCCCAAAAAATTTTATTCAATAAAAGTAGCAAACATAGAGGACGACGGTAAGAAAAACAACGACAAACGCACTATAACCCTTACAGCACCGCCCACTCCCTCACCAGGTGCTTAGCAAAAGTTAGCACATTCTCCTTGTAGAACATTTGGCCCGAGAACAACGGATCATTTCTCCCCCGCCACACCGCCCAGAGCACGGCAACCGGAAGAAGAGCCACCAAGCTCGGCCTCCCTTTATTTGCCTGAAGCGAAGACCAGAACGAGTGTAAGTCAACAGTGCTGCAACAAACCACGTCAGCCCCCTGTCAAATCTCAACCACATAGGGGCAAAAGAAAAATAGGTGCTCCACAGACTCAACAGCCGCATCGCAGAGAAGACATCTATCCGACAACACGCCTATAAGACGAGCACAGCGATCTCGTCATCAACCTTTTCCTGCAATCAGGTCACCTGAAGCAATGTGAGAGGTGGAAATAAGTCCCCTCTGAATTAGATTACGGGTGTAACGGCCATCCACTTCGATGTGCTTTGTTCTTTCATGGAGCGCTGAATTATTAGCTATGAACAAAGTGGCTTGGTTATCACATTTAAGGTGCATATGAAGAGGAGGCCCCTTAATAGTTAGGTCAATCAAGACAGACTTGACCCACATCATTTCCGTGCTCCCTTAGGCCATGGCTCTATACTCTGATTCAACGCTAATCTAGCCACAATTGTATGTTTCTTACTCTTCCATGAAACTAGCGAGCTACCTACAAACACAATGAAGCCTGACGTGGACTTCCTGTCCTTGGGGCACCTAGCATAGTCTGCATCAGCACATCCGGTAACTGTGAGAGACATGTCTCTTCTGAAGGCCCCTTAATAGTTAGGTCAATCAAGACAGACTTGACCCACATCATTTCCGTGCTCCCTTAGGCCATGGCTCTATACTCTGATTCAACGCTAATCTAGCCACAATTGTATGTTTCTTACTCTTCCATGCAACTAGAGAGCTACCTACAAACACAGTGAAGCCTGACGTGGACTTCCTGTCCTTGGGGCACCTAGCATAGTCTGCATCAGCACATCCAGTAACTGTGAGAGACATGTCTCTTCTGAACAAAAGTCCTGCACCAGAAGAAGACTTCAGATACCTTAAGATTACGTTTACTGCATCCATATGAACCTACCTGGGTTGCTCCAAAATTGGATGACTCTACTAACAGCAAATGATATGCCAGGTCTGGTGATAGTGACATACAACTGCTTACCTACTAGCCCTCTATATCATCTTTTGTCTACCTCCTCAGTGTCATCATCATAGAGCCTAACATTTAAATCCATTGGAGTAGTAGCAGGTCTACATCATGTCATGTCCGTCTCAGATAGGAGGTCAGTGACATGTTTCCTTTGCATCAATACCATACTACGCTGATTTCTAGCAAATTCTAGACCAAGAAAGTAACGAAGATTGCCAAAGTCCTTGATCACAGACTGTTGTCCAAGGAAATCCTTAGCTTCCTGAATGCCCTGTTCATCACTGCATGTACCAATAATGTCATCTACATAGACGAAACTAGCAACGATACATCTATGGGTTCTCCTAACAAAAAGAGAGTGATCTGCAGTAGATCTGACAAACTCATGTTATTCAATCAACTCTTAGAACTTCTGAAACCAAGCTCTCGGACATTGCTTAAGGCCATAGATGGTCTTATGAAGTCTACACACCATATGGGACTTCCCCTTAGCAGCAAACCCTGGTGTCTGTTACATGTAAACTTCCTCCTGTAAGTACCCATACACAAATGCATTGTTTAATTCTAATTGGAATAGCGACCAGTTACGCACCACAACAACAACAATGAGAATCCGCAACATAAAGAAAATGTATCCTAATAATCCACCCCGTGAGTTTAGATGAACCCACGAGCAACAAGTCTGGCCTTATACCTATCCACATTACCATCCGCATGGTGTTTCACCGCAAACACCCATTTGTTGCCAAGAACAGATCACCAGTGAAGCCTGAACAATACTTCAAGTATCGCGAGATTGTAATACTGCCACCTCCTCCTCCATAGCCAGACGCCACTGACTACTCTGCAATACCTCCTGATATGACTGTGGTATCTCCACGGTCGACAGACCCATAATAAACCTCTGAAAATCCTCTAAGAGTCGTGCCGGAGAGACATAGGAAGCAAGAGAATACATACTGCATGTACGCCTCTTCTTCCATAAGGCAATACGCACATCAAGGTCCTCAGCTTCCTCAGTAGCTGAGACTGGATCATCTAGGGCCTCCTGCACATCAAGTTGTACACGTAAATCACCAGTTCCATTAGTGGAACTCAAATGCTCAGAACATACATGGGATGTGTTGGATGATGAAGGAGGCACATGAGCACGAGGTCCGCGCTGGTAAACCTGCGGAAAGAAAGTAGGTGTGGCAGGTGGTGGAGGAGGTGGCGGTGGTATCAAAGGTTTCAGATTTTGTGAAATTTTAGCGAAAGTTCGATGAAATTTCAATTTCAATAAGGAGCCGAAATTTCGAGCGAAATGGTGATATAAGGGCAGTTTCCAGTCATTTCTTCACAAATGGTGGTCGATATGGGCGAAATATCGTCGAAATATCGGATCGATATGGTATCGATATGATATCCGAAACCGATATTTAAACCTTGGTGGTGTCGACGGTGGTGAAGTGGAGCATGGAGTAGACGAAATCGGAGGTAGAGGCATGTATACCACTTCTCCATTCTCCGAAGGAATGAGCTTGTCACCTGTATGGGAGAAATCCATAATAGACTCAAAGAAGGTAACATTTGCACTAACATAATACTTTCGTCGAACAAGGTCAAAGCAACAATATCCCTTTTGGGTCCTGGAATACCCAACAAAAATACACTTGGCAGCTCTAAGGGAGAGCTTGTCAAGACCGGAGACGTCTGATGAACAAAAGCAACTGACCCAAAAACATGAGGCGTAAGAGAGAAAAGATCTCGTTTAAGAAAGAAAAGATCCATCTCAGGAAATACCATCGAGACTGGGATCTTTTCTCCCAGAACCGATGAGGGCATACGATTCACCAGGTAGCAAGCAGTTAGAACCGCATCCCCCTCAGTAAGAATGAGGAGCACGGGTTTGGATCAAGAGGATCATAGTAACATCCAAAATGTGGCTATATTTTCGTTCAACCACCCCATTCTGTTGAGACGTATAAGGACAAGAAGTATGACGAACAATACCATATGTTCTAAGGAATTGAGAGAGTTGAATACTGCAAAATTCTAATGCATTATCGGAACGAATATACTAGACATTTGAAGAGAAAACATTCCTTATTTCATTAATAAAAGATTGAATAACAAGACCAACATCAAACTTGTTTTTAAGAAGAAAAATCCACGACAATCTTGAAAAATCATCACAACAACAAGATAAAACATATGCCCCTAATGATCTAGGACACGACTCGGACCCAAATATCAAGATGAATCAACTCAAAAAGATTATGACTACTTCGACCCTGACGACTCTGAAAGGTAGACCGATGATACTGAAGGATATAGGAAAATCCTTATGTGCATCATGGAATTGTAAGGATCGCATCGTATGCGATCAGGAGCAACTTGTCGCACTAGTTGCTCTGGGCAACGTAATTTAAAAAAAATTAACAATGAAACCACATGATCCAAGAACACTTCTCGGACCGTTTCATCTAAACCACAATCAAGTATTAGGTTTACCTCTTGAAGCATGGTTGCAATCGAGTCTCTAAACGAATAGACCTCCTGTCTCAAGTCCAATCTGACGGAGGAGACGCTTGCGACCATGTTGATGAAACGCATACTCCTTGCAATCCATGTTGACAACGAATCTCCTAGTCTCGTCACACGAGATCCGACATTTTCTTCACGAGCGAAATGCATCGAAGGAGATGAAGATCCACGAGCAAATAATTCGGCAGCATAACGACAATGATGCGGTGACGGCGACTCTCTAGGGCTCCAAGGTGAACGACCACAATGAGAGAGAGAAAGAGAGGGCGTGTAGAGAATGAGAGAGAGAGCATATGTAGTTGTTGTCACTTAATGTAACTTGAAGAGCAAGGGGAGCCTCTTCTTATAGTGTTTTCAGAGTCCATGGATCACAATTCATGGACTACACAAAATCAATGGATGAGATTGATTTGTACTAGTTCTTTCAATGGTCAAGATTTTGTTGTAAAAATACAAAAACTATTAATTTAATTTAGATTATATATATATTGAAAAATCAATATAAATTAATCCCAAATTAAATCAATCGAGCATAGAGATTGTGGAATGGAGATTGTCTCCTTCCATTAGAGGGAAGTGGACGACCACCCTTTCCTAATGTAGGTTGGTGGTTGTCCACCCTCCCAACTAGGAAGGAGGCAATCTCGTGTAATCTCATGGGATTACATTATTCCATGAAAATCTCCAATAATACCACAACACTTGTTGTAAATTATTCTACAAAAATAATTTATAATTATTTTGTGAATATGATCATCCCTAAGCTCGACTTCCTGGTCGAGATTAGGGCTGCGACCCCCTTCTTTCACCTTCGCTAGGAGTCAAACTCCATCCACCCTCGTTTCTCTGAGTTTCGCCAAGCAATAACCCTTGCCGGAGCTATGCCTCCGTTAAGAATCTAACTTTGCAGATGGCTTCTCAAGGAAGCCAACAATAGCTTCTCAAGTAAGCCAATAGTAGCTTCTCAAAGAAGTTAAATTAGAAATGGCTTCTCAAAGAAGCGAACATAAAGATTTCTCTAGAAGCTTGCTTATTCTAAAGGGGATGTTGAGAATTTTTTTCGTTATACCTATCTAGTAACTGCATTTTGCCTTGCCTACATATAATCTTTTATTTATAAATGATTTTTAAATCTACACCGAGGCATTTGACTCACAAGTTACAAATTAGTAAATATCATAACAAAGATATTTGATGGAAGAAAAATATTCATTATCTCGTTAATAAAATATTTGATCACAGATCCGACATCAGACTTATTCTTCAATAAAAAAACACAAGAAAGTCTAGAAAAATCATCGACCACAACTAAATAAAAATAGTGTCCCTGTGATCAGGAACCTGACTCGGACCTCAAATGTCTAAATGAAGGAGCTCAAATAACTGAGAACTACTCTGACTCTGATGGGATGGAAAAGAGGAACGATGGTGCTTTCCTCAAAAGCGAATCTATATGCACAGACAAATATATTAGGATATTGGACCTTAATCTATCAAGTAAGCAAATCCCGCAACTAAGGCTCAATCACATAAAATAAAATAAAATCGTAAAATAAATAAAAAGAAAAGCGAGAAAATCGTGACAAAAACCGACAATGCCCCCAAGCCTGACGACCGCCAAATCCCAGGTAAGCCTCCCTTGATATCTTCTTGCTTTTTACTCATTTTTCTATGATTTAATTCATCTTCTACACACCCATTCACCCTCTGTTTTCCATCACCTGAGCTTCACCTCGCCTCCACCTCCTTTACGCAACCTTCAGAAGACCACCTACCCTTCTCCGCAACCTGACCCCTTCCACCACATCTCTTCTCCACTTCAACGGAGAAGATGACCGGGCCATACGCTTCTTCGCCCGGCACGGCCCCCATCCCATTCATGATCATCAGCAACAACATTTATTGCAAATATATTCACTAAATTAATCCCAAATTAATTAGTGAATATTTCAATCATGCCATTGAAAAAAATGTGAATCACATTCACAACCCAAAACAAAATGTAAATTATATTTTCAATTAATCACCCAATGTGAATCCAACTCACATCAACAATCAATTAGTAAATATTATTTACAAATGAACAATACAGGAACCGTACCAAAATAATTGGCAAACTCTTACAACCATTAAACAAATGGATAATGTCCTTCCGGTGGGGAATTTCTCACAGAATTGGATAATCTGTACAGCAGCATCACAAAATTTGAACTAGAAGTTTTGAACAAGTTCGTTGTGGTATGCGTGGGAAATTTACACAGATAACTCAAGTTCACATAATCTTAAGATAATCTCCAACTCAAAAAAACATGGTATTTTAAAGGCAACTTGAATCTGAGACGAACATCTGTGTGCAAAATATCAGCCCAAAGTCTTGAAAGAACATCCTGGAATCTTGGATTAAACTCTTATAAAAGGGTTTGTTGATTTTACTTCCATGAGAAGGACGTGCTGAAAAGCTTAAGCACAGGCAGTTCCAAGAATACACGTGCATTTGAAATGCACCAAACTTGTATCATATTATTTTAAAATGTTTGATGCATACATCATTTATATTAGGTCTACCTAGAAATCAAGGTCATCAACTCAGACAACCATTATTACCAAAGAGACATCACAGATTTCAGACCACGATTTCACTAATGCAGTATTTAATCCCAAACACAGAACAAGAAGATATTCATTTGATTTTGCAAGGTTTGATGATTATAACTCATCCCCACCAAAAAATGCATTACTAGCAGAAAGATTGACAAAATAGACGGGAAATCCCCCCCCCCCTCAAGTAGGACTATAGGAACAGCATAAACGTTTTTATGGAAAAAAATCAGTCTGATGTTCTGACACTATAAATCATATTCAGCAACTGAGAATAAAGTTAAAGAACTTAGAGATGGAAAAACTGTATCATCTAGATGTAAAACTGAAATTCAAGCCCAATTATCCGCAGAAATCACGAAGGTTCTAAAGATGTTCAAACATGTAGGTCCAAAAAATGTGTGGAATCCGGAAGAAAAGGAAGGGGAACATCGTACATCAAAACTTCGCCACCTCGGAATCTCCACCCGTGGAGAAACGGCATGCTCAGCACTCGGTTGGCGACGTGAACCCGCACACGAGGATGACCTCGACTTCCTCTACGCGGTGGCGACTTCGGATCGTCGATCCGACGTGCTCCGACGAGCTTTGACGGCGCTCCGGCGAGGGGGAGGGAGGAAGGGATGCTCTTGGATTTTGGTTGTTTTGGGAGAGGGAGGGGCGGGTTTTGATGGGTTCCAACCCGGATTTGGATCCGGGTTCGGATCCGAATTTGACCCGTACCTAGTCTCGCTAAAATGACCATAAATCGGGCTCCTGAACTCAGATTCTTGCGTTCTTGGACTCGTTGAAAGGTCTTGACGGCTCTACGCGATGGATGGTTCGGATAAAAATTTTGGCCCCTAGATAAGAGTAGTTTAACATACAAGTTCGGGTCCAAATTAGGAGGGGTCCCATAGTAACCGAGTCGAGTAGCCCAAATCGGTCACTAGTTGTGTCTGACCGATTAATCAGGTGAGTAGTCGGGTTAGTCAGCTGACTACTCGCCTGATTTTTGCTTAGATTTTTTTTTTGTTTTGCGTCCGACCAACCCGATTACCCGATTAGGGTTTAAGATCTTGTTGTTTCTACAGTAAGCTCCCACGCCCAAACCCTCCATGTTTTCTCTACTCGACACCCGCACCTTACCACCTACGTGACTACGTCGCCGGACCTCCTCTCCTCTGATTCCGATCAAAGGACCCCTCCGCCTCGTCATCGCCGACCTCAAGGGAGGTCCCAACTCACGCTAAAGCTCTCCTCCAAGCTTCTCCAATGCCCAATCGAGTTGCCCTAGGTTAGGTTTTTTTGTTTTTTCTTGTTTTAACTTTTTATTTATTGTAGTAAGCATATGCTCAAGTTCATCTTCACTCTTATATTAATTTGCTTTTGTTTCCATTTTTGGGTTAGAACTTCATGTTACATGTTTTAAATTTAAGCAGCGAGTTCCGATTGTTCGAAATTCTCTCTGATGGAATGTTTATCTAGATCAATGTCGAATACATTTCATAAATGTTGTCTGAGGTTTTCACTTTCCATACAAACATTTATATGCATCAGTAATGGATGAAAGTTTGAACACATTCTGAACCATTGAGTAATTGGAAACCCATTTAATTTCAATCACTAATTCAACATCTTATTCTTCACGTGAACGAAAGTCGTTGATGAATTAATTTGTTTCTTTGATCACACAAAAAACCCCTTTAATCCCTATATTTTATTTGAGGCAAGAATTGGATAGAGGTACATAACATTTGAATTCATAATATATTGAGTTACTTGAGTATTTAGTGTAATTAATATTAGTATTTTGTAGTAATTGATTTTAATAATATATTTAAAAATAACTAAAAAAATCAAAATCGACTAGTGCCCAACTAAATCCAATTACTCTCCTGACTTTCGATTAATCCTTAATCAGTGACCTTGTCGACGGAGTACCAACTGCTAAATTTTCTAACCTTGGAGCTGAACCAGCATCTATTCCTATGAACCCCAATGCACGAATGTATGAAGACTCTCCTGTGTATGCCGACGCAAAACAATACATGTGCATGGTGCTAAAACTCATGTATGTTACCATCGGTTCATCACTAGGTATGATATCTCATTTGTTGTTAACCGAACAAGCCAGTGCATGGCCAAACTATGCCAAGTGCACTGGGAGGCACTTTTGATGATCTTGAGATACTAAAAATCTGCTCCAGCGAAAGGCATGTTATTTATTTGTAAAAAGACACTTGATATTATGGCATAATCTGATCCTGACTATGCAGGGTGCCTTAATGACATAAAGTCTACCAATTACTACACCTATATTGGTGGTAACCTAGTCACATAAAGAAGAAAGATGCAAGCAGTAAGTAAAATATCCAGTGCAGAATCTGAATACAGAGCAATGATCCAAACTACCACTAACTAACGTGGATCAAGTCAGTTCGTAAGTATTTACACTTACCAGATCCGATCCCAATGACAATGCTCTTGCAAAGTTCATTCAAACAATCCAACCTTTCATGAGCGCACCAAACATGTGGAGTTAGACTGTCATTATAACGGATATGATTCAATAAGGAAACATCGAGACAAAGTCGGTTACTTTAGAGGAGAAAAGTTGATGTGTTCACCAAGTCGTTCACTCAATCCCTATCCACCAAATGTGTCTCCAAGCTGAGCATAATGGACATATATGCTCCATCTTAAGGGGGAGTATTGAAGTATTTTGGGTGTATGAATATTACTCTGTAATATGAGGGCATGTATGTAATTGTTTCAGTGATCCCTAAACTCCCTTCTGTATAAGGGAGTCCTATTTAATGAGATAGGACAAGGTAAATTATTCAAATTCTAAAATTTTCCCAGATCTATAATAAAATAGTACTGCTGTAAAAGTTATTCTTAGCTCAGATAAAGACAAGAGAGGTACAGAATCTCAAAGAAATCCTAATAACCAGGATGACACTTCAAGGACATCGAAGAAATGGGTATCAAAAGGTTATATCAACAAACGTTTTGCAAAACCTAAGAATAACGCAAAAACACCTCACAGTTGAAGACACACTCAACACAGTTACATGACCAGTACTATTTTGCAGGAAACTAGATGCAACAAAAGAGGCAAACAAATCATGGATATCGGATGCTCAAAGCATATGACTGGAGAAACATACCTCTCTATCAAGATAGAACATAAAAAGGGTAGGACATTTACGTTCGACAACAACCACACATGTATGATTATTGATGAAGTTACAGTTGGCAAATCTCACATTTCTTTTATTAAAGTAACTTCACGTAAATATATAAAGTAAAACATGCTTAGTGTTTTTCAAATATGTGATAAAGGTTTTAAAATAACATTCTCTAATTGTTTTGAAGTAGTGAAAGAAGACTACTTGAAGTTTTACTTAAGGAAGATAGTCACAAAAGTATTTATACACTTAGCTCTACGATTGTTCATTGTTAGATTGGTGCTTGGCCTCATAAAGAAGAACCCTTACTTTGGCATAAAAGATTAGATCACCTTCCCATAAAATTGTTAATAAGCTCAGTAAACTTAACCTAGTTAAAGAACTTCCTAATCTATCATATAAGAAGGAAGATTTGTGTTCAGCATGTGAATTAGGAAAGTTACATAAAGCCTCCTTTTAAGATAGAACTCTTACACACAGAATTTATTGCTACACAAAGCCTCCTTGAAAGCTTAAATGGATAGGATCAACAAGCATCGTATAACCCGAATACGAGAGGCACTTCCTACACATATATGAGATTTTCACAAGATAACGTATAACATGATTAGGTCCGAACGGTGGCAAGAACCATAAAAATGTTGATAAGTGATATATCTTGCACTTGTCAAAAGTGGCAGGTATACAAAATTCCTTGCGCACATGCATGTGCAATACCACATAAGGAGGATGCTAAGGAAGATGATGGTGTTGAAGCCCCCTGATAAAGATGGTATTGAGGACAATGGCAGATCGAATGCAATGACAGGGGGTAGATAGGCTTCGTGGGCAAGTAGGCGTTCTGAAAGAAACACGAGTACCCTAGTCCAAATTAGAGTTAGAGACTTCTATTTCGGAATCGATCCTTCCATTGTTACTATCGTACCACTTGCACTGTGGAAGGAGAAGATGTCGACAGACGCAAGAACATCACATCGTTCTCCCCTTCCATCATGGGATTTGGGTGGTCCCGACGGATAGGAGATATCACATATCACCCGCATATATCAGTCCAACCAACTCACCAACTTTGAAAGGAGACCACTCAAGGCATTTGCTTCAATGCAAAGATCAGTTAAACTAAAATATAAACGGATAAATGGGTGGCACTGATGTATATTTTGTTTGAACATGTAATAAATGAAACCTTAATTATATGTTATGTTATGATGTTTTATCTTGATATTTTTCTTCACGTTACTGATGTATGACATTTTCTTTTTGAGACGAAATGGATCCTTTCTTTCTTTACTTCTAATCACATTTAGTATGTTCTTAGTTACTTGAATGCTAAATGGTTGAATGCAACCCATGATACTCTTGCAGCCCATACATGTTTAAATTCTTACAAATGGCAGCATGGCCAACAAGAGTGGGATCTTGTATCAGGTGAAACCGTAAAAGCCACCTCTATACATGGCGGCTAAGGTTTAAGGTAAAGCCGCCTCTTGCAGAGGCGACCAGTTCAGTTTACATTTAATACTTCTCGTTTAAACTAAAGCCGCATCAGGCGGCTTATACTTATACCAAAGCCGACTCTAAAGGAGGCAACTTAGCTTCGGTACTTAACAAAAAAAATTGCCCACTGCATGGTGCTAATAATAAGTATCCTTTGCCGCAGCAAAGAAATTTCCCCAGTCGCTTGCTAGATCTTACAATAAAAATTTGGGTACCTGGGATAAGTATGACTTGCCTCTCATAAGGATCTGTTTATAAATGTATCAAGCGTCTTTTCTTCCAATGCCCATTTGCTTGATAGACCTGAGTGGATGTGAATATTCATTGGCTAAGTACCACCGGTCGGGACGATTTTTGGGTATCATTTGTTGAAGGATGACGGCATGGACCTTAAGTTGTAATCTAACTCTATAACTATAAATTCAGTAAATTTTGTCGTCTTCAGGGTTGATCGCCTCAATGTGGAGAATTTATTACTTCAGCATTCTTGCTGTTGGGAGTTCAGGCGGCAACAAAGGAAAATTATTGTTTTGCTATTTTTCTGTGTAACTTCTCTATTTTTCCTAACTAATACGTTTAAATAGTAAACCCCAACGGCGTCCTTTAGCTTCGGATAAAAAAAATCTGATTTGGATAAAAAAACCACTCTAATCACCCCTTAGGAAGTTCTAAGAAGATGCATCGAATCGTATACACGACAGTATATATTTCGAAAATTCTAGTCTGTGTTAGCTTCTTACGGCGAGAGGACCTTTCCATCCTCGCAAGCAACTCCATTCCAAGAACACGGATCAACATCCCCTTCCTTCTCTCCCCGGTCCAGCAGATATCCAGGGTCAACCACTATGAACTTCCTATATCCTGGCAGCGCTCTCCCTGCAAAGTCTCGACATAAAAATCACTTCTTTGTACCCAACAAGACCCCAAAAAAAAACCCCAACACACTATCATACCTTCTTCTTCCAAAGCAAAACCAGGATCAGGACAATAAACTGCTAGAAAAGCAAGAACAACTGCCAATACGGTCCTCGCGGAGCTCCTCATTCTCCTTCCTTCCCTCCAGCTCTCTTTTCAATCTATCAACAAAGCCCAACAATGGATTCTTTGATGGGTAGTCTTCATCTTGCGGGAAAAACGTCGACTTCGGAGCCCACGACAGCAGCGATAGGGACAGGGAGGGGGAAGTAGAAGTCTACGGATGTCGAAAAAAGATCGTCGCTTTGCATAATGGACGTTTTTAGCGGAGGTAGTAGTTCGGAGTCGCGAAGTGGGTACACCCTATATATGAATGGATATTATAAACGCAGTATTCGGATTTTTTTCGGCCATTTATACAATGGTTAGAGACGAATGTGATCTGGCTCGGTAAAAGTCAAAGTCAGCAAATCCGTTCACTTAGCTTATCGGAATGTCTTAATCACTTGCTACCTACATAGAGGAAGGAAAGGTTTCGACTCAATGAATCGGACGATCATGCTAGGAGAGCGATGAATGTACTTCTTACATGTTCATTCGATAAGAGGGATTGGGAAAAGAAGTAAGTCGGAGGAGCGGAGTTGAGATGGGGAAAGAAACTTCCCAATAACAAATTAAGCTCGAACAAAGCGTCATGGTCGGTGATTTTTCTGAGAGCAAGCCGAGCCAAGTGAGCAAAGACAGAGAGACGGAGGGAACGCTAAGGCAGGTTTCGCAGATGCCTATATATAATTGAAAGTGGTACAGATTTTCATAAAAAGATAAGTTTTTTTTACACTTGTGTTCCTCCGAAATTCTGCAATTACACTATACCTTTACTTTTTTCAATAACACTTGTGTCATGTATTCTTACTAAATTCACTATACTGCCCTAATGTCAGGGGCAAAAGTGTGACAATGGAAGGACAATACTATAAATTTTATAAGAATACATGGGCGCAGTTGTTATAGCAAAAAATGTAAGGGCATAACTATAGTTGCATAATCTCTTTTTATATATAAAAAGATCAAGTTTTATTGTCAAGAAAAATCTAGAGAAATCCATGAAATATCTGCTTTCCGAGATTGGGAAACCATAAACAAGCCAAAAAGCTCCAAAAAAGCATCTATCATCAAATCCAAAGGCAAAATTTGACACCAATGTCCCAACGCATCCACGCATGAGGATTATATTTTTACATTGAAATTGGATTGGCCGAAGAACTAGCATCCACCTCCGAGTGAGCATGGTAAGGTTTGGCATCAAAACCAAACGACCCTGATGCCCATGGAATATGTGGACTAGTCCCGTCCGTGGACGCCAATCAAGGATAGATGAAATCTCCGCCTTAGGCTACCGTGATCAACCATCAATATAGACCAGTTAATTAGCCTGTTCCGGAACAAAGTGATTTATGATTGAATTTTATAGGCATTCTTTTCATTTGCTAGATCCCAAGTCCATGGATTATTTCAAGTGTACTCGGAGCTTTGGCAACCACCCTCGGATGTGTGACATACATGTACTTATTTCAACGGATGCAACACTTCTTAGTTTGGGCCTAATATCGAGAAATAAATAAACTATTATACGATCAAATATAATCAAACATTTTGAAATATGGTATTAAAGAAATTACTTTATTTCGAGAATCGTTTATTCAATGGGGGTTTCAGAGTCCTGGTAATCTGCCTACATCTTTCCTTCCGAATGTACCACCTAGTGGTCATATCTTGGAGTTTATTTTCCGTGAGAAAAAAAGGATTTGAAGGGGGCAGAAGTTTATGCTGATACATATTTGTTAATATATAAATTTGGAGAAACAAATTAAGAGTAAGTGGATAATGCTTTCGCTTTTTAGGGATGTCAGGGTGGGTTTATCAATATTCCCAAACTCATATTCATTTATAAAAGGATAAAAGGGGTTGTCCCCTTGGGGGTAGCTAACTTAGCTCCTCCGCGTCATTTCGCCCGTTTTTTCTTTTTTCAACAATAACAACAACAACAAAGCCTTTTCCCACAATTAAGTAGGGTTGGCTACATGGATTCTTCGCCCCCATTCAGATCTATCTTAGGTCAATCTCGGGCTTATATCCAAAAAACTAAGATCCCTTCGTATAGTCTCTTTTTTATTTTTTATTTTTGAAAATTTCTTCCGTGATTTTTCATCAATTTATCCCTATATTATGTCATTCAAATTTCGTGCGAAACAAAGACTCATATAGCCTCCATCCGGAAGGTTCGTTTTTAACAATTCTGTTACTGTTAAAAAAATGACTACTTGGATATCATAATAGAGTGATATAGTGATGAATATCCATGAAAGAAATTTTAAAAAAATAAAAATAAATAATTGGTGAAATGGTATAGGGGGGCTAAGTTAGCTCCCTCAGGGGCAGCCCATTGCACTCTTTATAAAATCACTATCCATACCCGTCCATTTATTAAATGGGTAATTTCTAGCGGGTACTCAGATACCCATCGGATACCCGCATATCCAATGGGTATACATTATTCGACATGGTAAATCATAAGTTGTTTGTAAATGTAGATAAGATTTTCATAGATACACAAAATAGAGTAAGATTGTGTAATATGTTGATACATGAAGATATGCAACATGTAGGGAATATTAAAGGTTTTATATATGTTAAGTGTTTAACTCTTTTAGGTTGTAAATTTTTACTTATAAAAGATACAAAAAGTTAGTTGAATATGAATAAATGGATG
The DNA here is from genome assembly GCA_037367405.1 of Ottelia alismoides. Classification (NCBI taxonomy): domain Eukaryota; kingdom Viridiplantae; phylum Streptophyta; class Magnoliopsida; order Alismatales; family Hydrocharitaceae; genus Ottelia; species Ottelia alismoides. Next base: position 239,269 of record JAZKJV010011302.1, on the reverse strand, counting down.
GAGAGGAGAAAATCGAGTTGGATGTTTATACATGTAGATCAATACCTATCACATATGAAATGGATTTTGCTAGTTTGACTAAAATGCAACACACACATCTGTCTTCATACACACACACAATAGAGAGAGAGAGTAGTGGTCCAAAATCACTCCGCTCATCCTCTCACAACTTTTTGCTATCACAGGATTACTCCTCTCTCTCTCTCTCTTTATATACATACATACATACATTCATACATACATACATACATACATACATACATACATACATACATACATATATATATGAGGAAAGGGAAGCTACATCATGATGTAGCTAACCTTAGCTACATCACCGGAAATTTCGTCCTCTTTTTTTTTTATTTTTTTTCGAAATTTCGATGATGGATTTTCATAACTATATCCCTCTAATATGTCACTCAAATTTTGTCAGAAACAGAGACTCATATGGCCTCCATCCAGAATAGGTAGAATACAGCAAATCTGTGACAGTTAAAAAATGATTGTCTGGATGAAGGCCGCAGGAGTCTCTGTTTCTGACGAAATTTGAATGACATATTAGAGGGTTATAGTTATTAAAATCCATCATGGAAAATTCGAAAAAAAATAAAAAAAGAAGACGAAACTGCCCCTGATGTAGCTAAGGTTAGCTACATCATGTTGTAGCTCCCCCCTTATATATATATATATATATATATATATATATATATATATAGGGACCCTTTCAAATGAGGTGGGGTCTCACCAATATTATGGTGAGCCATCAATCGGATTCGTTAGATCTCAATCTGACGGTAGCATTAAAAAACATGTTCAAAAGGGTAATTCCATCATCTCAATTTTATTAAATTCGAGATCCATTAAATAGTTTCAAAATACCATTTATAATCTTTTCTAAATTTGGTATTTTCCGTGATGCCATTATTGATCGATTTCCAAATTATTTTGAACAATTTGAATTTAATCGTATCTTAGTAAATTCTAATGAGTTTTTGTAAAACAAATTTTCTATTTCGTAGTTTCATTAATAATTTCATTTTGTCAATATATATTTTTTGGAAATGTGTATTTCCGTTTTGTAAATTGGTATATGTGTTTTGTAAACTCCATCGAGTTTTTGTAAGAGAAATTTTCTTCTTTGTAAACTTCAGCATTTTTCTATCTTTATTTTGTAAATTTTGCGTGAATTTTTGTAATTATATCTCGCTTCTTTGTAATATTCTCGCTACATTTGTAAAAACTCGTGACCATCTAGTGAAATTCACGGGGAGCTCTGCAAGATAAGAAATTGATAATGAGATTTGTAAAAAAGGTATTCAACATGTAAAATCAAATATCAATTATGTAAGAAAAGTATACCACAATGTAAATCCGTCGTCGTCATCGTACACCATGTGCGAACCTACACCACCTTGCGTCGTCGTCTTCTCCACGTGCGTCACCGCACGACCATCTCCTCTCTCTTCATCTTTCTCATCTGAGATACCTCCTCCATCTTAGCAAACCCCTCGGTCATCACTCGTCCCCGTTGAATCATACGAAGCTCATTGGAGGGTGATTGCTAGGGCAAAAATCAATTCAATACGAAAAAATAGGACAGATAAATCTAACGAGCACTCACGTCGATGAACTCCTACTCGTCTTTCGCCATCAGAGAGAGAAGGGGATGCCCTTATCCATGCACGATCGTCGTCGATGAATCAAGAGAGGAAGAGGAGGTGCGAGGGGCACTGCCGTCGACGAATCAAGAGAGAGAGAGGAGGTGCGTAGCCAACAATCATGAGAGAGGAGGGAGCCACCAATCAATAGAGAGAAATTAGGTCAAATAGTTGTCACATTCTATATTTAGCATGTGACAAAATGACCAAAGTAAATTTTCATCCATTAAATTAATTTAGTTAATGCATCATTAAATCCAGTCGTGGGATCCAAAATACATGGACGAGATTGAGGGCTCACCACAATATTTGTGAGCCCCCGTCTCATTTGAAGTTTCTCTCTCTCTCTCTCTCACACACACACACACACACATATATATATATGGGTAAAATGTGTATGCCCCCTAAGAGGAGCTAACTTAGCTCCCCTGCCCCTTTTTCACAAAATTTTTTAATTTTTTTTGAAATCTAAAACCGTGTAAATTCATTATTAAATCCCTATATTATGTCATTCAAATTTCATGCGAAACATAGACTCCTACGACCTCCATCCAAACGAGGCCGATTTAAAAAATCCCGTTACCGTTAAAAAATGATTGTCTGGATGGAGGCCGTAGGAGTCGCTGTTTCACACGAAATTTTTATGACATAATATAGAGATATAGTGATGAATATTCACGAAAAAAATTTCAAAAAAAATAAAAAAATTGAAGAAAATAGGGCGGGGAGCTAGTTAAGGGGCAGCCCCATTTTCCTCCCTCCCTCCCCCTCTCTCTCTCTCTCTATATATATATAGGGAAAAATGGGGCTGTCCCCACCCCATTTTTTGACAACTTTTTAATTTTTTTGGAAAATAAAATCATGTATATTCATCCCTATATCCCTCCTATATGCCATTTAAATTTCGTCGGAAACAGAGATTCCTACAGCTTCCATCCATATGTCAATTTTTTACTGGTCGCGGGATTTTTTAAATCGACCATGTCTGGATGGAGGCCGTAGGAGTCTCGATTTCTGACGAAATTCGAATGGCATATAGGAGGGATATAGGGATGAATATACATGTCGATATTTTTCAAATAAAAAATAAAAAAATTTGCCAAAAAATTGGAGGGGGCAACCATGTTGGTTGCACTTCCCATATGTGTGTGTGTGTGTGAGGTAAATGGGGCTGCCCCCAGGGAGTAGCCAACTTGGCTACACCCACCCCTATTTTTCCCTCATTTTTTTATTTTTTTGGAAAATAAAAATTTGTATATTCATCATTATATCCCTCTCACATTCTATTAAAATTTCGTCAGAAACAGAGACTCCTACGGCCTCCATCCAAACATGATCGATTTAAAAAATCGTGCGACCGTTAAAAAAATGACATCTGGATGGAGGGCTTAGGAGTCTCTGTTTCTGACGTAATTTTAATAGAATGTGAGAGGGATATAATGATGAATATACAAATTATTATTTTTCAAAAAAATAAAAAAAATGAGGGAAAAATAGGGGTGAGAGTAGCCAAGTTGGCTACTCCTTAGGGGCAGCCCCATTTTACCCTATATATATAGAGAGAGAGAGGAGTGATCCTATGAGAGCAAAAAGTTGTGATAGCATGAGAGGGATATTATGGACCACATGATTCAGCCAGGAGAGAGAAAACATAATCATGTGGTACAGAATCAATCTTCTCATGCTCTCACAATTTTTTGCTCTCATAGGATCACTCCTATATATATATATATATATAGATAGATAGATAGATAGAGAGAGAGAGGTAAATGGGGCTGCCCCCAGGGAGTAGCCAACTTGGCTACTCCCACCCCTATTTTTCCCTCATTTTTTATTTTTTTGGAAAATAAAAATTTGTATATTCATCATTACATCCCTCTCACATTCTATTAAAATTTCGTCAGAAACAGAGACTCCTACGGCCTCCATCCAAACGTGGTCGATTTAAATCTAACTATATAATCGCGAATAAGCAGCTTTCAAAGCAAGGAAATGTTGGTCTTTCCAGTCCTTCTCCCTTGTCTGTCGTGAACTCTGACTCCTAGCGCTTTCCCCTACTAAGAAAACAGACCTCGGTACGGCTTTAGAATAGAATGAGTGAGTTGGTTAACCCGCGTCGATTCACTGCCGAATTCACTGATGTATACTTTCTTGCCTTGCTTGCTTGTTATGACTTTTCCTTTTCCTTTCTTGATCATCCATACCACTACTTCTCCACTATAGCAGGATTCCCGGAGCCTTGTAGCTCGACCTGCGTAGCGGGAGAACTGAGAAGGGAAAAAAGAGGATAATGTTGATTATATCAATATCTATGCCCGAAGGCCTGCTTCTATGATCATCAAAGGTGGACGGACTGACCGGCTTCGCTTCCTGCGATCGTTAAAAAAATGACGTCTGGATGGAGGGCTTAGGAGTCTCTGTTTCTGACGAAATTTTAATATAATGTGAGAGGGATATAATGATGAATATACAAATTTTTATTTTCCAAAAAAATAAAAAAATGAGGGTAAAATAGGGATGAGAGTAGCCAAGATGGCTACTCCCTGGGGGCAGCCCCATTTTACCCATATTCTATTAAAAATTCGTCAGAAACAGAGACTCCTAAGCCCTCCATCCAGACGTCATTTTTTAACAGTCGCAGGATTTTTTAAATCAACCATGTTTGGATGGAGGCCGTAGGAGTCTCTGTTTCTGACGAAATTTTAATAGAATGTGAGAGGGATATAATGATGAATATACAAATTTTTATTTTCTAAAAAAATAAAAAAATGAGGTAAAAATAGGGGTGGGAGTAGCCAAGTTGGCTACTCCCTGGGGGCAGCCCCATTTACCTCTATATGTATATATAGCTCCCCCCGCCCCTTTTTCACAAATTTTTTTATTTTTTTTGAAATCTAAAATCGTGTAAATTTATTATTAAATCCTTATATTATGTAATTCAAATTTCATGTGAAACAGAGACTCCTACGACTTCCATCCAAACGGGGTCGATTTAAAAAATCCTGTAATCGTTAAAAAAATGACTGTCTGGATGGAGGCCGTAAGAGTCTCTGTTTCACACGAAATTTTTATGACATAATATAGGGATATAGTGATGAATATTCACGAAAAAATTTTCAAAAAAAATAAAAATTGAAGAAAATAGGGCGGGGGAGCTAAGTTAGGTCCCCCTAGGGGGCATCCCCATTACCCTATATATATATATATATATATATATATATATATATATATGGGGTTGGGGAGCATGCACCCAGGTGCATGTAATTTTACATGCACCGGGGTATATATCTTGCACATTGTTTTAGTTTTTTGGAAAACGTCACCATGTATATTCATCTATATATCCCTCCTATATGTCATTCAAATTTCGTCAGAAACAGAGACTCATATACCCTCCATCTAGAATGGGTAATTTTAACGGTCTTAGAATTGCTGTAATTGGCCCATTCTAGATGGAGGGCATAGGAGTCTCTGTTTCTGACGAAATCCGAATGGCATATAGGAGAGATATATAGATGAATATACATGGTGACATTTTTCAAAAAACAAAAAAAATATGCAAGATATAGACCCCGGTGCATGTAAAATTACATGCACCTGGGTGCATGCTCCCCAACCCCTATATATATATATATATATATATATATATATATATATATGGGTTAAATGAGGCTACACCCAAGGTAGACAATTGTCTACTCCCACCCATATTTTTCCCTCATTTTTCTATTTCTTTGGAAAATAAAAATTTGTATATTCATCACTATATCCCTCTAACATTCTATTAAAATTTCGTCAGAAACAGAGACTCCTAAGCCCTCCATCCAAACGTCATTTTTTTAACGGTTACAGGATTTTTTAAATCGACCCTGTTTGGATGGAGGCCGTAGGAGTCTATGTTTTTGATGAAATTTTAATAGAATGTGAGAGGGATATAATGATGAATTTACAAATTTTTATTTTTCAAAGAAATAAAAAAATGAGAGAAAAATAGGGGTGAGAGTAGCTAAGTTGGCTACAACTAGGGAGCATACTCCCTTTTCCCTATATATATATATAGGGTAAAATGGGGCTGCCCCTTAGGAGTAGCCAACTTGGATATCTCACCCCTATTTTTCCTCATTTTTTTATTTCTTTAGAAAATAAAAATTTATATGTTCATTACTATATCCCTCTAACATTCCAATAAAATTTCGTCAGAAACAGAGACTCCTATTCCCTCCATCCAGACGTCATTTTTTAACGGTTGCAGGATTTTTTAAATCGACCCTGTTTGGATGGAGGCCGTAGGAGTCTCTGTTTCTGACGAAAGTTTAATATAATGTTAGAAGGATATAATGATGAATTTACAAAATTTTATTTTCCAAAGAAATAAAAAAATGAGGGAAAAATATGAGTGGGAGTAGCAAAGTTGGCTGCTCCCAGGGGGCAGCCCAATTTAACCCATATATATGTATGTATGTGTGTATGTATGTATGTATGTATGTATGTATATGTATGATCGAATTGGGTTGCCCTTGGGAGAAGCTAACTTGGCACCCCTGCCCCATTTCGCCCGATTTTTATTTTTTTTATTTTTGAAAATTTCTTCCGTAGGATTTCATCACTATATCCCTATATTATGTCATTAAAATTTCGTGCGAAACAGAGACCCCTACGGCCTCCATCCAGACAATCATTTTTTAACGGTAACAGAATTACTAAAAACGACCCTGTTGGATGGAGGCCGTAGGAGTCTCTATTTCGCACGAAATTTTAATAACATAATATAGGGATATATTGATGAAAATCTACGGAAAAAATTTCAAAAAAAATAAAAAACCCGGACGAAATGGGGCAGGGGGAGCCAAGTTAGCTCCTCCTAGGAGGCAACCCCATTTCACCCATATATACATATATATATATATATGTATATATATATATGTATATATATATATATGTATATATATATATATATCCCTATATTATGTCATTAAAATTTCGTGCGAAACAGAGACTCCTACGGCCTCCATTCAACAGTCGTTTTTTAACGGTAACAAAATTGCTAAAAACGACCCCGTCTGGATGGAGGTCGTAGGAGTTTCTGTTTCACGCAAAAATTTAATTACATAATATAGGGATATATTGATGAAAATCCACGGACGAAATTTTCAAAAAAAAATAAAAAAGCGGGTGAAATGATGCGGGGGAACCAAATTTGCTCCCCCTATGGGGCAGCCCCATTTTACCCTATATATAATTCGGGTTTGGAGCGGGTTCGGGTACTCATAAGGCAATCCCAAACCCATACCTATACTCGCATGGGTAGTCAATTCAAAACTCAAATCCGTCCAAAAGTAAACGGGACGGGTTTCAGGTCCTTAAATGAGGCGGATTCTAGTCGGGTACCCAATAAGTAGAACCAAGTTGACATCCCAACTTCCTTTCTTCTTTGAATGATGGCAATGGTTGACCCAATCCAGACCCCTCTACATTGGTGACCTTGAGATTCATGTTTATCATGTAAAATTAACCAAAAAGAGATAGAGATAGCCTGGGATGGAAAGGTTTCTTCCAAAAGTTTAGCTTGAGGTTCAACACCTGCCCGCAATGGTGAAAAGACTGTATATTTGTCTGTTTGGAAATCTAATGAAATCGATAGCTGTCCAATACATGAACGAAATGCATAAATACACACCTAAACTCCAGTTTTGTCGAAACAAATCTCCAGATATAATATCAAAACAAAAGGCCAAAGATAAAGCAGTCATTTTCTTGCAATCTAATCGAAATGAGTTGCAGTTTCTCCGTGCAGCGTAGTCATCAGTAATGCATAAAAAATTGGGATAATTACACCCATAACCCTGAGTAATTCCTCAATATTATTCATAACCCTGCATAATCGTGAATTACATGGGAAATCCTGGGTAGTTACTCCGTCTGACGCCCATAACCCTCCGTTAGTTTAATAGGTTAACTCAAATATATGAATGAGTTAATCTAACTCACTCTCAATCCAACGGTTAGGAAATAATAAAAAAATATCCCTCTCCCTCCACCCTCATCTCCCCTCCGTCCACCTCAACCTCCCCACTCCAACCTCCTCCCCTTCCCCCATCGTCGGGTTTTAGGGGTTCCGAAGGATAAGCTCGGGGAACTCGGGCACTTGAAGGTCGGTGCGGGCGGGGAGGGGCTCAAAGTCCAGTCGCATAGGGGGAGGGGGGGGGGGCTTCCATGGGGGTCGCTGCTGTTGAAAGCTCGGGAAGGATGGGGTTCGCTATTGTTGAAAGCTCGGGAAGGAGCGCTTCGCGGTGGGGCTGAAAGCTCGGGAAGGAGCGCTGCGCAGAAGGGGGGGTGCGGTCGCGTAGGGGTCACTGCTCTGCAGGGGAGGGGGAGTCGCTGCTCGGGAAGGAGGGGGGACCTTCGAGAGGGGTGGGCTTCGAGCTCTGCAGTCCTGCCGTCCCCATCGGTCTCGCCTGAATCGAAAACGATCCTATTACTTGGCTTCAATCGGAGGTTGGCTAAACTCCCTCCCAATCGACACATGATCGACCTGGCACGGCAAATTGTGGCTGGAGATTTTCAAGAAAGGGATCTCAGTGTGCCGCCTTCTTCTTTGTCCAGCAGCTTCACGGACAAGGCGGAGGACGTCTGGTCGAAGATGAAGGTTCGCTTTTGGTCTACAAGTGAAGGTAATACGCTCGAGCATCTGGGGCTCGACCATGATGTTAAGCACAAAAGAGGAAGGTGGGTGGGGCTCCTGACGTGTGGAGGATGTAGGAGCGGTGCTCTGGTGTATCTCACCGGAGGTGGAAGCACGAAGGGGTATGGAGAAGGTAGAAGGGGAAGATGAAGGTGATTTGGTGGAGGAGGAATCGAGAATTGAGCGAAAGAGAAGAAGGTCCAGACGGAGAGGGAGATGATATAGCAGAGAATCGAGAATGCAAACCAAGAAGAAGATGAGTCAATTGTGGATGGAGCCGTAGGTATACTTAGGGGTAATTTTAGGAGAAGAAAAAGAGATATAGGGCATGATTTGTAAATTCGGTAGAGTATTAGGGGTAATTTTGACTTTTTCTAACGGAAACCGTCAACTATAACGGTCATCTGAAACGGAACATAACACAGGGTTATGTCATGTAAGAGTTAAGCATTACTTGAGGTTTCACGTGTAATTCGCGATTATGCAGAGTTATAAATGATATTGAGGAATTATTCAGGGTTATGGGTGTAATTATCCCTAAAAAAATCTAGATATTTAAGCTTGCTGTGTTTAACAGATTGACAGAACATCCCAAGAGAAACTAGATATTGCATTCCCTATAAGCCATCTCCAAGGAATAGTGGTTAAGCTTTCCCAAGCCGATACCAACCTTTTTCTTTTCTTGCATTATTAATAATCAAAAGCATAACATAAGAGTTATCAATAAAACAAATATTTACAGATCACATATACACACTTTGACTATTCTCCTCTCCACCTCCCCACCTCCCCAACAAAGCATACAACTCTTTATGATATACTTCTCCGCTCTTCCCCTCTCCCAAACCCTCACCTTCCCAATATGTGCAATGGATCAAACAATGACCTTTACTTTAGTGGACATCAGGATCCTAAAGATCCGATCTCCCATCCAGTTCTGCGCTGTAGATCTCCGAGTTGACCGATCGACGTCTGCTCGTCTCGTGATTCAGGAGGCGTCGAAGAAGCCACACTGGGGGCACCTCGCGAGGCCGTTCTCGTTGCAGGAGGAGCAGCTGTGCATGCCACTCTTCTCGCAGTAGTGCTTGTGGCTGCCGTCGCAGTCCGGGCAGAGGACAAAGCGGACGCCGCCGCAGGAGCTGCATACGCCAGGTTCTGCGAGGGGCACCCCCTCGATGTACTTCTGCAGCTCCCCCGTCTCGTGCAGATGGCGAATCTCGTCGGCGCCGCCAATGTATCTGCTTATGTGGAAAAAGTATAGCTGGTTATAATGTAATTCCAGTTGTATGGTTATTAGATACGTGTGAATTCCTTCCCGCCGACCCAATCATGCAAATATGAAAAATACTGATAAATTCCGTTTTATTTCCTGCCAATTTTTATATTCTAAGTTGTTTGGAAGAACTGGCTGGATGCATTAGCAGATGATGATAGATCCGACGCTGAAATTCTTTATAGTTCGTAGAGTAAAAAAAATATTAAGCTGTGGAGGTGATGGGATATCAATGGAAAGAGTTGATTTCTTATAATATTCAGCCATTTTTACATGATCTGGTCCATTTAGAATTTATTTATAATTAATTCCCCGGTCCACAATCATAAATATCAGGAAGAAATGGACAGCCTTCCTCCCCCTTATGGTTCTCCTATTTCAGAGGAAAAGGATCCTCCTTTTGCTTTAATTTCCCTCGTCACTCTTTCTCTTCTTCGAAGTTATTTGGGTTTGATTCTTTACCGTCCCTTTCCCATCTCCATCCAAACCATCGGCTATCAGAAACGAGAACAATTAATGCAGAAATCGAGCAAATTTTCCACAGGATAAAGATGGGTCTATACTGAAAAATATTAGCCCCAATATCACTTGGTCCACGTGGAATATTTTAGGTATAAGATTGGCGGTTGCTTTGTGTAAAACAGGGCAGGGAATCTTGACTATGCCATTATAGTTGGACACGTATGCAGTGATCAAAGAACTACATTTCAGTAGCAATCGCTTGAGGTATACGCACTGTCGATTCAACAGCACTGAACAGAGTCTCAATATCAATCGATTACGCGATAGGAAATCGAAGTGCATCGATTTTCGTTAAGCAAGCACACCTTCCGCCGATGAAGACCCTGGGGAGCGAGAGCTCCTGCCGGCCGAGGATCTCCTCCAGCTCCGAAAGGAACCCCGAGTCCATCGAGAGGTCTCGCTCGTCCACCGCAACACGGAACCCGCGGAGGATCGACGTCACCGCACGGCAGTCCTCGAAGGTCTTCCTCACCACCCTCAGGCTGGTGAGGTACACCACGATCCTCTTGTCCCCCGGACGCAGCGGTGGCGACCGCCAAGAGCGGATAACTGCGGTCGCCGCATAGACGCGGTGGAATACCGTGTTCCTCTTCGGCGCGGGGGAGTGGGAAGGGTCATCGGGGAATGCAGAGAGAGCGTCCTTGAAGGGAGGGGAGGATGAGGCGGAGTCGTGGCGGGGGGCTCTTCTTCCACGATGGCCACATGGGGAGAGGGGAGATGGGAATTGCGTAAGGGAGGAGGGCAGGGAGATGGGAGGAATTGGGAGGAGAGGAGTGAAGGGGGAAGGAGGAGGAGATGGAGGGGGGGAATTTTTGGGTGCTCTTTCTATTTCTGAGTGGCGGTTGGGCCGGCGGTTATTTCAGTTGGCGGGAAGGACCCTTCTTTCTGACTATTTGTGGTCCTTTTTTTGACTCTTTGTGCTCTTTTCTGTCCATTTTCGGTTTGACAATGTGTTAATAATTGATGCTAAAGAATATTGGATACATTGCAAAAAAAAAACCTAAAATGGTCATTTGAATAATGAGGCATTTGTAATTTTTTTTAAATTTACCTAAAAGATTGCCTATAGGATAGGCTGAAAATTGGTTAGCGATGAATAAAATCTGTTGTCTATTTTCAACTCGGAAAATAGTCATGGATGTTAAATCAAATGGTACGACGTCACGTTCGGTAACTAGGAATGCATGGAGTTGAAAATCACACAAGATTGTAATTTCTCTTGATTTGGTTATCTTTCGAAAAGATGCTTGAAGGAGAAGATGGTTGGAGAGAGACAAGAAAAATCTCCTATGATATACGCATAGGAAATATCGTTTATACATTAGTAATAAGAGGCATTGTTGAAAGTCTTTTCTAATGGGCCTGGCCAACCCGTTAGGACTTGACCTTACTAACAGGTCCAGACCTTACTCTCAGGTCCACCTAATTCGCAAGTAGGGGTGTAAACGGACCGAACCTGAGCGAACCTATATTTTTTAGGTTCGGTTCGTTTATTTAATCGAGCCTAAACTTGTGTTCAGGTTCGGTTCATTTATTTTCGAATCGAATCCGAATCGAGCCTCTTTTTAAACGAATCGAACCTAAACGAATATCGAACTTAAGAATTCAGAGGGAGTGAAAAAGAAGAGAAATGGAAATATATATGTGCTTACAATTAGAATAAATATTCATTTAGTTTTTTTCTTTATCTAACTCATCTTCATATTTTGAAAAAAATAGATTAATATGGATTCATCTCTTAGAAAAAAGTATAATTAAAATATATTTTTACATTTATTCCGATGGGGATAAGGAATAAGAATAATATAGAGATATTCGATAAGTAAGGTTTATACTTGTTCTGTTGATTTCAAGATAAAGAAGGAAAAAGTACTATACACATAAATGAAGGATGTTGTAAACACGATGTGACTATTTATTTTTGGATAGTTTATACCGAGATAAAACCTACTTATCCCGTAAATATCAAGTTATCTCTAGACAAAATTCACTTATCCTGGGACAAAATTGACTTATCTCAAAATAAGGTCCACTTCTATGGATACAGATTTGTAAATATGTATATGAGTATATTTATCGAGCTTTTAACGAATCGAACCTGAGCGAACCTATGATTTTTAGGTTCGGTTCGTTTATTTAATCGAGCCTAAACTTGTGTTCAGGTTCGGTTTGTTTATTTCCGAACCGAATCTGAATCGAACTTTTAGCGAGCCGAACCTGAGCGAATATCGAACTCGAGATTTTTCTGATAGCCCTATTCGCAAGGAAAGGTTTTTCAGGGTGAATGACTTATAAGGAAAGCCTTAGGGGCAATTTTTTTAACTTACAGGATAGGATAAGTATTCATCTCTGTGAAGATGATCACCCATTAAGAAAATCTTTTATGATATACATCATGAAATCGCTCTTCTCATTTTTGTAACAAAGGCACAACACAAATACAGACAGTTCACATGATTAGCACCCTCCCCTCACAACCGACTCAACTGTACTAATATGGCCATGTTAGCCCTCACAACTAACTCCACCGCATTGGTATACCTTTCCTCGCAAATGCAAACATCGCAATAACCATCCTCCCATCGCAGCAATCGCTATCGCATTCCACCTTCAATCGCCTCCACCTTATAAGTTCTCCTTCTAGGGAAAATATGGTCTCTTGATGATGCGAAAGCATGGGACGAGACCCTTGAGTGAAATAGGAAAGATGAATAACCTCTACGAACAAGAGAGTAAGCATATCACTAGCAACAAGCAAGCATGGTGCGCACAAAGATTTTAACGTGGAAAACCTCAAAAATGACGGGGGAGAAAATCCCGAGACCGGCATGACCCAAATCACTCCACGATAATGGTGAAAGAGGTGTTCTCTGCAAAAGCCTACACACACTACACTCTTCTTGTTGGTTTATCACCAAAATGACGCCACCAACAAGATAAAAGATGGAGATGAAATATATCACCAAATAAAGAATCGTATCCACTGGTCTCCTCAAAAAGAGATCTTGTCAATGCACATTGCACTAGCTGAGAATCACGAGAGGAAGAGGGAAGTGGCCGAAGAACTCCTTCTCAAGCGCACACAGACACAAAGAATGGAGTTGGAGAGTGTGATGCCCCACCCCCCAGGAGGTGCGTCAAATCTAAAATATCCATAAGATCCATATACTCAGCAATATCCACATTCATACATCATGATTAACATTCAGAATGCAAAGAAGGAGAAGTAAAGAATAAAATACTCCAACAATGTTTATATATTTCATGGTTCCCAAAAAATATAATTTACAATTCTACACAAAGTCCACAGTTTGTTTATGTACATGACTAACAAATTTAAACTGCAAAAGCTATAAAAGAAGTATAACAACCAGTTCAGCTCTACTAGTGAAATTGTATCCCGAAGTCTATTGTAAACTCGGAAGCTCAAGTTAGAACTTCTAATCAACATCCTATAAACCTAGATGGATTTTTGATGAATCTACATTTCATCATCTTTATTCATTTATTTTAGCTTCAAATCCCTACTTGAAGACATATAAATATCAATAAATATGTATTTTTATAAATATTTATTCTTTTGTATATATTATATAATTTATCATTATTTTAACCTAAAATAAATAAATGAAGAAAGAAAAAATAAAGAAAATAAAGACTGTATATGTGAAATAAATACATGTTGACTCTAACATGAGAGAAGGACAAGACTTGACCTGATCAGTAAGGAATAAAGTAGGGGGGATAATGCCTATTGTAGAAAAATAAAGAAAATTAATTATCCACTCATGTATATTCATCAGCATTCAACAATTGTACATTCATCATCACACATCGCTATTTTGTTTATACTTTCTATTCTATTTTATTTATAATCAAAATCGCTCCAAATAAAAATGATTTCGTCTTGGAACCAGTACATAAAAATAAGTTGTAAATATTAAAAATAATTACAAGAAGATAACTTATACATAGATAAAATAACAACACTTTGAAAAAGTCACAAAGCTAAACTTGTCAGATCAACATCTTCTCCACAAAAACTCAAAATAAAGTGAACTCATTTTTATTGTACTTTAAACTAAATAAAAATGAAAGTATTTTAATTAAAATCATAGTTAAGAGACAAAAAGTGGCTTTTTGGAGTGTATTGTATTGTATGTCTATATTGTCCATTATGTGAATATATTCTTTTATTTATTTTATGTAAATTTTTTGCACATATTGTATTTTTAAATATTCTTATATATTGTATTTTATCCGTATACAATGAAAATAAAAATTACAAAATAAAAAATAACCAGAAATAAATTCATTATATATATATTGTATATGTATGCTGCTAATGAAAGGTGTGGCAGTGTTCCTCTTCTTAGGAATAGGACAGTGTGTGATGGCGTGGGCAGTAGCCATGGTCAAGATATGACACTCAGATCTGGTTCTCTGCTTTCTCTTTTTGTGAAGAGGAGCAGATAATTGTATCATGGCCTGCTGGAGTGGGGCTTGGATGATCTCATGAATAGTGGCCACCACTTCCGTTTCATATAGCATTTTTTTTTGAATTTTTGGACCTCCTCCATACAAGGGAGGAAGTCGGAATAATCATGTATACGCGGCATGCCAAGAGCAGTCTGTACAACGGCATCTTCGGGGTCAAAGGTGGGACAAGGTGTGAAAAGCTATGTGGTCAAAGGATCTCCTCCAGCGCACACAATCCAGGCGCGAGCGTGACTTGCGGCCCCTCCTCCTTTGCGCACACTCCAGCCTGTACGTGATTAGTCCACGCGTCCTCGTCTTCACGCTTGTCTCCGTGTATGCCATCATCCCATACACGCCAAACCTTATGACCATCTCTGCGATCATCTTCGTGCTCATCTCTGCACATCTAGTTTCATCGTCGTCTCGCGATTCCATTGCCACCTAGAGAAGAATTACTTTATTTTTCACTTGCATTTTTTGCTACCCTAGGTAATTTGTTTAAGTTGAATTTGAAAGAATAACTTTTATTGTGTAAGCTATTCACAATTCTATTTTTCTTGAAAATATATGCATTTCAAGTTTTATATTTCATTATTCTCTCATGAAAGCTTGCAAGTAAATCTCATCTTCCCATATTAAATTACGATTCAACCCCCACTTCCTTACTTAGTTGCACTCATATCATCATTTACTTACTCTATTTCTAGGAAGTATTTTTACCGTAGATCGCATTCTATTATAATTTTTTTTCATCGTAATAAATTTAAAATTCGAATCAAGTTTGAAAGAATAACAAAAATTTTGAGTTTGCTTAGTCCCTACGGATACCAACCTCTACTTGCACTATACATATTGTGTGTTTTTATTATGCTTGTGGTTGTAACTTTATTTGTTTAGTTACGATTTTTCGTGGAACAACAACGATGTGGTAAAATCAACATTTCAAACCGCGTAAAATCTTGTCAATATTTTGGCGTCACTGCCGGGGACTAGGCAACATTTGCAAATTTTTTCTTCATTTTTTATTTTTTGGATATTACAATTCGTGCATTTTTTTATTTTAGGTATTTGAACCCCAAAAAAGAAAAAATGAAGATCCATGCATTTTTTAGTGAACTTGAAATTTGTTCTAAGTAGAAAACTTTTGTAATATTAATTTATCCCCATTTCTTGAAAAGTTCGCCATCAGCAGGATAAAACATTACGGATTTAGTGTTAGAGGTGCATGCACGGTGAGTTTCCTTTTTTACTTAGGCATTTTAAGATTTACATTTCTTGCATTTGCTTGCGCATCGAATTAAACTGAAAAAAAAAGAATTCTTGATTTGCATCATCTCCGTGGTCTTCTCCCTCTGTGACAATCTAATTCAAAGATCAACAAATCATGTTCGATCATATAAAAGAATAAGCTTGAAAAATCACCGTAGTGATTGATGAATCCACGATTCATCATCTCAATATCTTGATCTTAGCAAAATCCCTGAGTAAAGTCTCAAATAAATGTATATAAAATAAATAAATTAACAAAATAACTCTGTAAATAAAACACATCAATTATTATATATTAGATTGTACAAATAAATTGACAATAAAAAGTCGCAAAAATTAAAGGAGTTTTTCACATGTAAATAGCTCAAACTTCATATATTTTTAATAATTTCATTCAACTTATTTTTGGCTAATTCTTTCTCTAACATGTTCATAAAAATGTATATAAAAAATAAAAAAATACAAAATAATAGCTCAAATAAATGCTCCTAGATCCCAAAGGGAAAAAACCGTAAAGGCCAATTTCCAAGCCAAATTCCCGCTCCGTATGAACTCCAAATTCACCAAACTCACTTTAAAGTTCAAGTTAGGAAATTATCTATCCAAGGAAGTGGTTTCATTAAAATCGAAGCTCATTTGCAAAAGTTGGGTTTTGGGACCTAGATGTACATTGTATATTATGTATATATTCATTTCTTTCTTCATTTTTATTTTATCTTTCTTAATTACTAAAATACAAAAAAAATCATGCTTGTGTTGTATTTTGATTATAGTATTTTTATTATATTTTTCTATTGTAAATATCTCTTATTAGAAAGACAAAAAAATACATATTAGAAGAGCAAACAAAAAATTGTACATGTTGTATGTAATCCTTTGTAAATTCTCCACTATTTATTTTTTCCTCTTTTATTCTATTGTATTTAAAGTAGCCTACTTTATTTTATTTTATTTATTTATTTTACATTCTCTACAATAACCACCATTCAACTCCATTCTACCATCAACCTCCATTCAACCCCACCATTTCTTAAACCTCTCATTCAACTACATTAATATAACCTCCCACCACTTTAATATCCTCTCATTTCATCCTCTTTATATACATCCCATCCTCCTTAATTTGCACTTGATCCATCTTTATGTGAGGAGAGCCTAGTTCCCAGAGTTGAATCCGGTGACAGCGACGCAACCGCGGTCGAGCGACGACAACCCTCTCTCCGGTGAGATCCGTTGGCTTTTCGATCAACATCATAGCCACATCTGTGCGTTGCTCGAGCTCATCGCTCGCCGGCGATTTGAGCGAAGACTGTCCTCTCGTGAGCACACCATAGGCGACCGTCTCCATCGTAGGTAAGTTTCCTCTCATCTTGTCATTATTTTTATCTTTGCAATTTTTTTTTAGTCCATCACATTACCATCCATATATCCACATTTGTTCCACATCATCTTCACTACCATCATCACATCATTTTTTCCCACATCATTTGCATTTCTTGTTTAAAAAAATTAAAAAAGGTAAAATCTAAAACAAAAAAAGTTTCTTATTTCAAAAAAAAACAAAACACAGCAAAAAATTTAAAAAAACTAACTGAGGGAGCAGCGGTCGCAGCCCGTCGTCGCCCCACCCCCCCTTCTCCTTCTTCCACGGCCTTCTGCGGTCGGCCGCCGCCGCTGCCCAGGCATGGCAGCCGGTTGCTCCTCCACCGTGTGGCCACACGCGCAACAGCTTCCCCCTACGACCCGTACCGCCTCCAGCCGAAGGAGCCACCGCCTCCAGCAGTCCCCTGCCGCCCCTTCGCCTCCCTCCTTCCAAGCGGCCTGCGCCGCCCTTCGCCCGTCGTAACCATCAGCAGTGGTTGGCCCATCGCGACCGCCTTCCCCGTGTCGCCGCTCCATCGCGCGCGACCGCACAGCCGTGCCGCCCGACGGTGGTCGCCCGCCCCTCTTGCCGCCCATGAGCCATACACGCTGAAGAAGAAGGTCAAATATTATTATTTTTTATTGTAAAAATTGAAAGCTTTCCCTCTTACGTTTCTTTAATTACAGTTCCGTCCATGTACGCATTTTATTGTAAATATTGTTTTCTTAATTTGCAAAGACACTCTTGTGTTCATCTTTTAATTTAGATACCTGTATTGCATCTTTTTATTCAATGAAAAATGTCTTGATGTTGAGCAACTAATTCTCTACAACTTGGATATTTATTTATATGTTTCTGATATATGGATAATTAATTAAAATTGTTTAACTGAAATTCTGCTTATTTTATCCATTCTGTGCAATTAAATTCATGTCTGACACATAGTTGTCTAAAAATTCCATAAAAATTTGAGATGTCTTGAAGTGAGCTTTAATTACTGTCCAAATTTCATCCAAAGTGGAGTTTTCCTGTGCCTAGAATAAATTGTGGAGTGATTTTCGTATTTGATTTTTAATTAAATCCACATACATCCTTTTCACAAAATTTCAAGTCTCCTGGATTCCTTATGAAAATACCTATATGAGATAATTTGATCTCTGCTTAATTTGATAATGTGGATTTATTAGTAATTAATTACTCACTATCACTCTGTTTTCATTTCGTCAGAAAATTCAAGAAAAATACTGTAGTCCCCTTGCATCATGTTTTCATTCCAGTAAATTTTTCATCATTTTTGCTTACTGTTTGTGTGAAAAAATGTGAAAATATCCATAAATAGTGTGCATTTTTAATTGTTGTATTTTAACCCCTAAATTTCTAAAAAATATGTTTTGCATTCATCATTGGATTAAGATTCTAAGAAAAATATAACTTGGCTAAATTGGACTTATTTTCTATTCAAATTAATTTGGCTAAGTTGTGTGATTTCTTAGTCACTTAATTCACCTGCATTTGCATTATTTTTGCACAAAAAATAAAAAATAACCGCATTAGAAATCTAAAACTTAATTTCAAATTACCCTGAAGTTGTTCCTTTGCCTCCCCGTGTTCGACCTCGGACTTGCCCGAGATATAAATTAAGCCGAGACACTCTTCATGGAGATCTTCTCTCAGTTCTGATGTATTCGTTAAGTACACGTATTACAATGATTATAAATTATATCACGAATTTAGCAACTCGTCAGATGGCGTTGTTGCCGGGGAGGCAAACGGCTTAGGGATTAGTTTAAAATTTCGACTTAGATTTCACTTATTCGGGTAGTCTCACCTCGAGCCACCTTGTATTTAGTCCATTTTCTTTCAATTATTTCTCTTCATATTTTTGTATATATATATATAAAATTTTTATCTCTCTAATATTAATTTTATTTTCCTTGCGAGGGCCCGGTGGACTTGGAGTAATCGGAGGTCGACGGACGCGACACGTGCCGACTGCTGAAGAGTTAGGAGAATCAATTTATTTCGAGAGAGTTTTTGTAATTGTTGTATTTATTTAAGTAGCTTGCTCATTTACAATGGCTCTTGTTTGAGAGCTCACGCATGTATAGAGACTTGCACATTATTTATGGTGTGTCGAGACTTGTTTCACTCTCCGGTGAGGGTTGGGCTCGACTTGAGTGACGAATTAAGGATTAGGCACACGGAAGTATAGAATCAAATTTGTTTGTGCCCATTGTAATTTAGGCCACACATATCTTAGAAGATTCACATATCTTATAAGATTCATAATGAGACGCACATAGACACGTACTACTTAGCTTAAATCAAATCAATTCTTCCCCGCTAATAGTATGATGTTTAGGTGCGGTTTTTCTCAATCTGCATGCATTTAGTATAATATTTACAAATTTATTTTTGCATAATGCATGGAGAGTGATGGGATTCAGTGTAAGTATACCTTCTTCTGAGTATGCATCATAGTTTCTCGTTTGCATTCTAATTTCTGATTCCCCTCTTGTTTTACAACTTAAGGTCAAAAGGAAATTGGGACTGAATGGTAGACGTGCTTGTGTGTTTAGATAAATTTCAAGTGATAACCTAACTCTAAATTGGGACTGAATTGAGCATGTCGATTAAAAAATTGGAATAAAAAGAACCCCTATTCTTTGGTGCACAAAGCCCTCATTGTTTGTTTTACTTGCAAGTGAGAGAGAGACGATCCTAGGATAGAGCCAAGCTAGGATTTCTTACTTACTACTGGTTCTTTATTTAGGCGATTAGCTACTTTTCAGTGAGGAATACGGGTAGCCGTATTTATACGGTCCGGACTTCCTTAGCAGAGTGGGAGGTTTAGAGGGCACTTTAGTCCTCAAAGAACGGGCTCCAACCTATACTTACTCCTATACTGGCTGAAAATAGGTCCAACTAGTCGCAAGAACCAGGGCAGTCTGTAGGAAAATACAGGCACCTAACAACTCGTTAATTTTTCCAAGATTGTATTTATCAGAAACTAAAATTGACCAGATAGTTTGGCCGAACTCTTACGACCATCACGTGTTGAGTTGGTGAAATTGAGGGTTTGAATTGTGTTTGTATTGTGTGAGTTTACTCCACACATTTACGTGCATCGTAGAACTAGCGCCTCATTGAATATCGTGATCTAATCGATTCTTTTGACATCGAAGATGATTGATTGGGAGGATATTTATTCG
Organism: Ottelia alismoides; assembly: GCA_037367405.1. Classification (NCBI taxonomy): domain Eukaryota; kingdom Viridiplantae; phylum Streptophyta; class Magnoliopsida; order Alismatales; family Hydrocharitaceae; genus Ottelia; species Ottelia alismoides. The sequence continues at coordinate 218,811 of JAZKJV010011302.1, read as the reverse complement.
GACTTTGCGAATCTCTCATTGAACCCTCCAAGAAGTATGTCTTCACAGGTCCATGCGCAACTTGGACCAACATTGACTCATGACCCTCTTGAGCCCAGGATCACCCACTCTCGGGATGGTTACTCTCAAACCATTCCATTTCTTTCTTCCCACCTCACCGAGGAAGACCTTCGCCTCGGTGAGAATATCTTGATTCATAAATCCTCTTCTAGTCAAGAACTCATTGCTGATGTAGGACCTAAAGAAGATACAAGAAAAATGCCTCCAAAGAAGAAAGTAGAAGAAAAGAGAACCATGAAGACCCAATGAGAATGATACTTGCCAGATTAGCTGCATCTGAGCAGCAACAAGCATTACTGAGAGCTCAGTTAGGACAGCTAAATGTTGGGGTCCATCCACAAATGGATGCGGTGTATAACCCCGGACAATACCAAATTCGGAACTACTTGAGTCCAGTCGAACCCAATGTTGATTTTGAGTTGAAGCCGCACTTTCTGAACCTGCTGCCAAACTTTGATGGGAATGCTTCTCAGGAGCCATATGCATTCCTAAGGGACTTTGAGCTCATCTGTGCTAACCTCAAACATAATAATGTTAGCCAGGATTATATTAGGCTAAAAGCCCTTCCATTTGCCTTGGGTGGAAAAGCCGACTACTGGGTAAAGAACTTGGGAGTTACAGTCACTACTTATGCCCAGTTCAAGGACCTATTTCTGAAGAAGTTCTACCCGTTGAGTAGAACTAACATGATGAAGACGTGAATAACGACTTTTTCCCAATTACCCCATGAAGCCTTTTGTGATGCTTGGGAAAGATTCAAGGACATCTTGCAAAAGTACCACTGTCACAATTTAGATAACATCTTGGTCCAATCATTCTTTACTGGTCTCAACCCTAAGATGCATGGTTTAGTGAGCGCTGCCTGTGGAGGCAGCTATACATCACGAGGAACGGATACCGTCTGGAAGGTATTCGAGTAGATGGCTGAAACTAGCCGCTCACAGATGGCCAGCAGAGCCTATACACCATCACCTAGTTCACTCTCATTTGGAGGGGAAATCAGCTGTAGTCGATCTCTCTCCGGACGTGATCCCTAGCATGGGACTCCTTGCAGATAAGCGTACAGTAGTTGAGAAGATCGACAGGAGGATTGATGAGTTAGACCAGAGCGTCTCCAAACTTCCAAAATAGATAGAGGAGTTAACTGAGAATGTATCTAAGATAAAATACCTGCCGTGACTGCACCTCTGCTCCCGTATACTGAGTTCACCATGTTCAAGAGCAGTTGGTGTCAGGGCAACCCCGGCCGTGGGAGCAGGACCAATCCTACACCGACTCTTTTCAGCAGCCATCTCCATTAGCAGAGACAGTTCAGGAGGAGCCTCCTCCGGTTTGGGAGGTAAATGGAGTATAGTATACTCAGGACCCTGCCAAGCAGGGAAGTACGGGAGACCGACATACCTATCAGCATCCCCCGACCTTTCACAACACCGCATTCATGGGTAAAGTCTCAAATAAATGTATATAAAATCAATAAATTAATAAAATGACTCTCATAAATAAAACACATCAATTATTGTATATTAGATTGTACAAATAAATTAACAATAAAAATCCGCAAAAATTAAATGAGTTTTTCACATGTAAATAGATCAAAAATTCATGTATTTTTAATAATTCCATTTCAACTCCTTTTGGTTAATTCTTTCTCTAACATGTTCATAAAAATGTATATAAAAATACAAAAATATAAAACAAATTTTAGCTCAAACAAATGCTCTTAGATCCCAAAGGGAAAAAGCCATAAAGACTAACTTCGAAGTCAAATTCCAGCTCCGTATGAACTCCAAATTCACCAAACTCACTTTAAAGTTCGAGTTAGAAAATTATCTATCCAAGGAAATGGTTTCATTAAAATCGGAGCTCATTTGTAAAAGTTGAGTTTTGGGACCATTGTATATTATGTATATATTCATTCTTTCTTCATTTTTTACTTTATCTTTCTTAATTATTAAAAATACAAAAATCATGCTTGTGTTGTATTTTGATTATAGTATTTTATTATATTTTTCTGTTGTAAATATCTTTTATTAAAAAGACAAAAAAATACATATTAGAAAAATAAATAAAAAATTGTACATGTTGTACGTATTCCTTGTAAATTCTCCACTATTTATTTTTTTCTCTTTTATTCTACTGTATTTAAAGTAGCCTACTTTATTTTATTTATTTATTTATTTACATTCTCTACAATAATCACCTTTCAACTACATTCTACCACCAACCTCCATTCAATCCCGCAATTTCTTAAACCTCCCATTCAACTCCATTAATAATATAAACTCCCACCACTTTAATAACCTCTCATTTCATCCTCTTTATATACATCCCGTCCTCCTCAATTTGCACTTGATCCATCTTTATGTGAGGAGAGCCTAGTTCCCATAGTTGAGTTGAATCGGTGACAACGACGCAATCGTGGTCGAGCGACGACATCCCTCTCTCCGGTGAGATCGGTTGGCTTTTCGACCACCATCGCAGCCACCTCCGTGCGTTGCTCGAGCTCATCACTCGCCGGCGATTTGAGCAAAGACCGTGCTCTCGTGAGCACACCATAGGCGACCGTCTCCATCGTAGGTAAGTTTCATCTCATCTTGTCTTTATTTTTGTCTTTGCAATTTTTTTAATCCATCACATTACCATCCATATATCCACATACGTTCCACATCATCTTCACTACCATCATCACATCATTTTTTTCTCACATCATTTGCATTTCCTGTTTAAAAAATTAAAAAAGTAAAATCTAAAAACAAAAAAAGTTTCTTATTTAAAAAAAAACAAAACACAACAAAAAATTCAAAAAAATAAAAAAACTAACGGAGGGAGCGGCGGCCGCAGCCCGCCACCGCTGATGAATCTCGAATTCATCACTATAAATCTAATTTATTAAGCTTAAATCCCTTAAATCTACTACATTCCGCATCTATTCTACATAATTAGCATTCATGCATATTTTAATAAGAATGGCATTTTAGCACAAATTTCTGCATAAAATAAGAAGCCAAAAATCCCAACCAAAATTGACCTGCAAATAGCCTAACTCCTCCAATTTTTAACTCTTTCATGCTAACTCCGAATGACCCAAAACCACTTCCACTGTGTACATATCACTAACAAGAATAAAGGAAAAATACAAAAAAATAACTAACCCAGATAAGTGGACCAAAAATCCAAACCCTAATTTCAGGATTTTTGGACTAAAACCCTCATATCTTCTTCATCTAGTGACCGAGTTAATCATACTCACTTTTGAAATAATGTATATTCAATTACCTTCCAAACAAGACCAAGTTCAAGTGAATCGGAGCTCATATGTGAAAGTTGGATTTTGGGCCTCTTTTGTATATTATATATTTTAGCGGTTTTGACCTAATATTTTATGTACATATTTTATTGATTAATAAAAATCCAAAAAAATTAGATTAATGTGTACTTATTTATCTCTATTTTATCATATTTTTTCGGATTTTTATATGATCTAAAAATAACATAAAAATTACAAAACCTTAAAAATCAAGGTGTTCTATGTACATGGGATACCCAAAAATACCACTTTGTGCAAATGATCGATTTTGATGTCTTCATAAAAGTTGTAGATCTCATCGAGACGAGCAATTTTTGTGAAGAAACTTTTTTGATCCGAGGTCATTTAATATTTATTTTCGATTTTACAAGATATTTATCTTCCGAATTTTCTGGCACTGACACGTGGCAGCACCTGGTGCTGCCACGTTTCAAGCAATTTCGGCCTTTTTATTATTAGTTTTTATTAAAAAACTTATTAAAAAATTAAAAAAAAAAGAAAAATAAAATAAATAAAAAAAGCCACGCACGTGCATCGCACGTGCCTCCCCAGGCACGTGCTCCGCACGTGCATCCCCGACTCTCCCTCTTGCGCCCACGTGGCGTGACAACAGTCGTCCGATCTCGGCCAATCGGACGGCTGCTGTACTTCTTCTTCTTCCGGCCTCCTTTCCCCTTTCAGCCGCCCATCTTCCCCGCAAACTCCGGCGCCGCAAATCACCACAAATCACGGCCGATTCCAAGATTTCCTCCGCCGCCAATCTTCTCCCCGCAAATCTCAAACCACCGCCGTCAACCCCAATCGATCCCCGTCCGCGATCCCCTTCCTTCTCTGGCCAAATCCCAGCCCTATAAATCTTGCGCCGCCGTCTCAACTTCGACCTATCCGTCGAATCGCACCTTCACACACATCGGGGTGACAGCCCGGTGGGTCTTCTTCCTCGGCGAGATCTGAGGCGCCCTCTCCCTCATCATAGCACCGTTCTGGCCTTGCTGCTCCAGCTCCAGCCTAGTCGCCGTCGAGCCCACTACGTGTTATCTTCTTCACCAACCATCACCACCATCACGCGCCACCGCCTATGTCCTACGACAACCATCTACGATATCTCCGCCTCCGTCATCGACCAACAACCACCAGCGTCGTCAACGACACCACGATCAACTACGCCCCTTCACGCCGCAGCCTTCTTCACAACTCCACGCCATCGAGCTTCATCGACCAGAGCCTTCTCTGACAACCGCCTTCGACAACTCCACCAGCAGCCACCGGAGTTCTCCTCCATCACCTGCCGTAGGAGCATGGAGCTCCTCCTCCACCGCGGACAGCGAGCCTCGGCCGTGCCCTCCACCGCGCCTCGACCGACCGGGCTAAGACCCTGAGACCCCGCGCACGTGAGCTGCACGTGTGTGGGGGACGACGTCATCGCCCCTTTCCCCTGGGTCACGTGCATAGCACGTGACCGTAGGAAAAATTACAAGGACCCCCCGGATCTTCTCATTATTGTGCACAAGCCATCGCCAGCCAGAGGTCACGTGCTCCGCACGTGACCTTCTGGCAATTTTTGCAGAAATATCCACCAGAATTTTGGTAATTACGAGTATACCCCTGCTCTACTATTTATTTTATTTTAAATTGCATGAATACCCCTGTAATTCCCCTTAGTTTTGAACCTTATCTTCACATTATTTTATTTATTCAAAAATAGCATGATGTTTGTCATTTAATTCTCTACACTTTAACATATTGTGGGTATTTTTGTGATTGATGGTTAATTAATACTTAATTGTTTTGTGGAAATTTACATATTTTGCCCATTTTATGCTCTTAAATTCATATTTGATTAACCGTCACTCTAAAAATTCTCGAAAAATCACATATTGTAGAGTTAATTGTTCTTAACATTGTGCCCAAAAAGAACTACATTTGCACGCATAGTTTGCCATGTAAAAATCATTTTGCATATTTCAGTACTTGATTTTTAATAGGTATTGGACCTCACATTTTCGAAATTTAGAATTTTTCTAAGATTCATCACCTAGTGATAGATCTTAGATAATTTTGTTCCTTGAAAATAAGTAGGTTTAGTATTTATTATAATTAAACATTGAAATTCATTCTGTTTGCATTTGAAAATTCATAAAAAATTCATATTGCATCCAAAAATTCCAAAAAAAATTACAGTGCACTAATTTCATCGTATTTTACATTCTGCTCAAATTTTATTTTTTTCAGGCATTGTTTGATCGAAATTTACATTTTAGTCCTAAAATAGACCGAATTTACATTTTAGTCCCTAAAAAAACCATCTCGAAAACCGAACACGAACTTTGATAGACATTAATTTAGGTTGTTCCTTTACCTCCTTGTGATCGACATTGGGACTTGCCCAAGTAAAATAAACATAAAACCACTTAATTAAAAATTGATCAAATTTTGTGTGGTTATTTTCTTGATCGTTTCCGATTGCCGCCTACAACGCATGAATAATCATTTTACGCACGAACACGATAAAAACACATTTCTTAACTTGGCATTTTCGGATTCGTCAACCGCCCCCCTTTTCCTTCTTCCACGGCCTTCTGCGGCCGGCCGCCGTTGCCGCCCAGGCCGGGCGCCGGTCGCTCTTCCACCGCACGGCCACCCGCACAGCAGCTTCCCCCTGCGACCCGTACCGTCGCCAGCCGCAGGAGCCACTGCCTCCAGCAGTCCCCTACCGCCACCCCTACCGCCCCTCTAGCCTCCCTCCTTCTAAGCGGCCTGCGCCGCCCTTCGCCCACCGTAGCCACCGGCGGTGGTTGACCCACCACGGCCGCCTTCCCCGTGTCGCCGCTCCATCGCGCGTAGCCACGCCGCCCGACGGTGGCCACCCGCCCCTCTTGCCGCCCATGAGCCATACGTGCTGAAGAAGAAGGTCAAATTTTATTATTTTTTATTGTAAAAATTGCAAGCTTGCCCTCTTATGTTTCTGTAATTACAGTTCCGTCCATGTACACATTTATTGTAAATATTGTTTTCTGAACTTGCAAAGACACCCATGTGTTCATATTTTAATTTGGACCATGTATTGCATCTTTTTATTCAATGAAAATGTCTTGATGTTGAGAAACTAATTCTCTACAACTTGGATATTTATTTATATTTTTCTGATATTTGGATTATTAATTTAAATTGTTTAACTGAAAATCTGCTTATTTTATCCATTCTGTCTAATTAAATTCATATCTGACAGATATTTGCTCTAAAAATTCCACAAAAAATTGAAATGATATCTTGAAGTGAGCTTTAATTACTTTCCAAATTTCATCCGAAGTAGAGTTGTCATGTGCTTAAAATAAATTTTGGAGTGATTTCTGTATTTGATTTTTAGTTAAATCCACATACATCCTTTTCACAAAATTTCAAGTCTCCTGGATTCCTTAGGAAAGTACCTATATGAGATAATTCGCTCTCTTCTTAATTTGATAAGTGGATTTGTTAGGAAAAAAATTACTCACTATCACTCTGTTTTCATTAAAAAAATCCATAAAAAATTGATATTACGGCAGAAAATTCCAAAAAAAATTATTGTAGTCTCCTTTCATCATGTTTTCATTCCAAATATTTTTTCATCATTTTTATTTACTGTTTGTGTGAAAACTTATAAAAATACACATAAAAAGTGTGCATTTTTAATTATTGCATTTTAGCCCCTAAAATTCTAAGAAAATACGTTTTGCATTCATCACTAGATTAAGATTCTCGAAAAATATAACTTGTTAAATTGAACATATTTTCTATTCAAATTAATTTGGCTAAGTTGTGTGATTTCTTAGTAGCTTAATTCACCTGCATTTGCATTCTTGTTGCATAAAAAATATTATAAAAAGAATCACATTAGAAATCTAAAACATAATTTTCAAATTACCCTGAAGTTGTTCCTTTGCCTCCCTGTGTTCGACCCTGGACTTTCTCGGGATATAAATAAAGCCGAGACACTCTTCACGGAGATCTTCTCTCGGTTCTGACGTATTCGCTAAAGTACACATATTACAACGAATATAAATTATATCATGTATTTAACGACTCGTCAGATGACGCCGTTGAAGCAAAAAAGGAAAAATTGTTTTTTTTAGTTTTTTTGAAAAATTTTTATTAGAGAGTTTTTTTGAAAAAGTTTTTTACCAACCCCATGATTATTGTATAATATATACAAAAATACGTGAAAGTATGAGCAATGGATAGAGTATATATGTAATATATACAAGTGGTATCAGAGCCTTAGGTCAAATAAGGTTTTGGATATGATCCACAGACCTAGGACGACTTGGATTTGAAAGGGTCGCGAAATTTTTGTTGCATTTCAATTTTCGCACTTGTGTCTAATTAAAATTTTCAGTACTGTTTTAAATTGTTTAAAAACAAAATTTGCAATTGGATTTTGTTCCCCATTAAATAAGAAAATCATAGGATCTGAGTTTACGAAATTTGGATTTCATTTGCTCAAGATATGGCCTTTTGAATATGCATGTATTCACTGTTGCGGGAACAACAGATCTAAACGTGATAAATGAGTTAATTACTGTTTTGATGTGCCTCGAAATGCGGTAAATTATCACTTCGGTTCTTTAATAAATCAAATTGGCAAGGAAACTGATTTTGTAATTTTTGGATTTAAATTGATCAAGATAAGTTAATTTTGGTGATTGGAAATCACTGCTGGAAATTGACATCTTTTGATCATGAACCTTGTGATAAGTCATTCAAATGTGATGAAGAAAATTAATAGTAAATTTTCTGAAATAATTAGTTATAATATATTTGTGAAATATTTAAAGAGATAATTATTTCATTGAATGACATTGCCCAACCATAATGATAAGATAGTTGATCTTGATCGTTGGTTGATATGAATTCATCAACAAACATTGATTTCCCTTAGTTTATTGTACAATAGTTGTAGGACAAACTTTTACATGAAAAACCCTCTTGCTTGTATAGGATTGGGGATTTGTTTAGCAAATCTCTTTATAATATAATCAAAATTGTTTTGATATATAGTATATGGTATAATTTCGGTTGAAAAACCGATGAGCATCTCAAAGTACACGATGATCTATCTGGCATTATCCTTTCCTGAGGTGGATATGGTGCCTAATCGGAGAGCATTGGGGTTGCGGGTTGCAACGTATGTGGTCCGTCCCACTCTCGTCGGTACTGGCCATAACAACAAGTAGGGACTCGATAATACTGGAGAAATTAGAGTGTATTTTTCTAATTATTAAAATTCGAATAATACGTACTTTGAGATTATACCTACTATTCAAGTAATAATCAAGTTTTTTGATTGATGATTGGATTAATGATTAATTTAATTTGATTAAATTAATTATATCCAGTAGACACTCTATTATGAATAGATGTGTAATTCCCTTGGAAGAATTAATTATGTGAATATGATTCACGATAATTAATTATTAAAATTTGAATATGAGGTGGAGGATTACATAAGTGATATCCATGGTCTCCCGTCAAGGCGAAAGGTTCCGTTGCTAGGGATTGTATGTAGGAGACGCCCGTCCGAAGTGACAGCTCCTGTATGCAAGCGCATCTGATCGGGCTCTTTGCTTCTCGAAAGAGTAAGGCCGTATGTGTAGTGACCCAAATATCGAGTCATCTTATTATTGGGGCGATATTGGATTACGCATAGCGAGTTCTACTCCTGTTGATGGTTGGTTCAATTAACAGCAGGTCAACATCACCTTAGGGGTGGTGGGCCCGGGTGTTAAAGACCGAATTGGGAAATGCAAGTTGGACTTGCAACGCGGAATGAGTTCCCGCTTCTTTTTATCGGAGTCGCAAGTTATCATATTATTGGGATGTGAAGAAGATAGGAAAGGAAATCCCAGATCTTGCTAGAGATATAATGGTAAGAATATCTCTTACATTGAAAGTGATTAAGGGAATGAACTTTCATTGTTGGCAAGGTAAGACAACTTTGATATAAAAATTCCTAAATCAAAGTAAAATATGTATATATAATATATATAACCTTATGCAAATTTCTTATTTCAGATAATCCTTCATTAAACCCACTCAATGTTATACTCAATAATAACCCGTAAAATATCATGGATTGGACTCTTGATCCAGATATTGTACTTGCAATTGGACACATAATGTATGTGGTTGCAATGTGCAAGTTTCCTCAACATGATGAGGAATGACAATTAAATAAGACAATAAGAAAAGAGTGTACTTGGAAGTGACATGTCGATCATGATCGCAATTGTCAAATAATCCTTATAAGATCTAAGAAGATGTTTTGGCATACATATGTGCTCTAGACATTTAATCATGAATGGCATGGTTCTCTGCATTATGCAAAATGGTAGCTCGAAAGAGATGATGTATTCAAAATGATTGAATACCTACCTGAACCTAAGTCTCTAAGAGTTAAGATGTATGTAGATATGATGAGTGTCATCATTCTACTGTCTATACTCTAGTCATTCATGAAGCTTCATAATATTCATATTGTATGAAATTACTGAAGCATGTATAAATGTTGAAGTGCTCTTGTATTGAAATCTTTTGAATTCAACATAAGAGATTCTTTGTCTTGAACAATGGTTGTTTATAGATGAAGAGAGCACAGTGGAAGCGTGAGTCGGACTCATGTGAGAAGGAAAGTCAAAGAGTTGATTGTACTTCTATGACTTCCGTATGACATCCAAAGAGTTGGATGTATGCCGACACTGCAATAAGTTGATGTGTTGATAGTATGCCTATCAAGTCTATCTAAAAATCCTTAGTGAAGGACTCAGATAGTGCATCAGAATAATCTACATATAATCATTGACCTTGACTTATTTGATAAGATAAAGTCTAATAATTGTATCTCAATCTTCTAACAACACTTGCAATGTGTTGCACATGTTTTAGAAGACTGGAGAATTTTGATCTCCAGGTTTTTATTTTTTATTGTAAAATTGCAAGCTTGCCCTCTTACGTTTCTGTAATTACAGTTCCGTCCTTGTACACATTTTATTGTAAATATTGTTTTCTGAATTTACAAAGACACCCATGTGTTCATCTTTTAATTTGGACCATGTATTGCATCTTTTTATTCAATGAAAAATGTCTTGATGTTGAGAAACTAATTCTCTACAATTGGATATTTATTTATATTTTTCTGATATTTGGATTATTAATTTAAATTGTTTAACTGAAATTCTGCTTATTTTATCCATTCTGTCTAATTAAATTCTTATCTGACACATATTTGCTCTAAAAATTCCACAAAAATTTGAAATGATGTCTTGAAGTGAGCTTTAATTACTATCCAAATTTCATCCGAAGTAGAGTTGTCATGTGCCTAAAATAAATTTTGGAGTGATTTTTGTATTTGATTTTTAATTAAATCCACATACATCCTTTTCACAAAATTTCAAGTCTCCTGGATTCTTAAATGAAAGTACCTATATGAGATAATTCGCTCTCTTCTTAATTTGATAACTGGATTTATTAGGAAAAAAATTACTCACTATCACTCTGTTTTCATTAAAAAACCCATAAAAAATTGATATTACGGCAGAAAATTCCAAAAAAATTATTGTAGTCTCCTTTCATCATGTTTTCATTCCAGTATATTTTTCATCATTTTTGTTTACTGTTTGTGTGAAAACTTGTGAAAATACCCATAAAAAGTGTGCATTTTTAATTATTGCATTTTATCCCCTAAAATTCTAAAAAAATACGTTTTGCATTCATCACTAGATTAAGATTCCTAGAAAAATATAACTTGGTTAAATTGAACATATTTTCTATTCAAATTAATTTGGCTAAGTTGTGTGATTTCTTAGTAGCTTAATTCACCTGCATTTGCATTCTTGTTGCATAAAAAATATATAAAAAGAATCACATTAGAAATCTAAAACTTAATTTTCAAATTATCCCGAAGTTGTTCCTTTGCCTCCCTGTGTTCGACCCTGGACTTTCTCGGGATATAAATTAAGCCGAGACACTCTTCACGGAGATCTTCTCTCGGTTCTAACGTATTCGCTAAGTACACCTATTACAACGAATATAAATTATATCATGTATTTAACGACTCGTCAGATGTCGTCGTTGAAGCAAAAAAGGAAAAATAGTTTTTTTTAGTTTTTTTTGAAAAATTTTTATTAGAGAGAGTTTTTTTTTGAAAAAGTTTTTTTACCCACCCCATGATTATTGTATAATATATACAAAAATACATGAAAGTACGAGCAATGGGTAGAGTATATATGTAATATATACAAGTGGTATCAGAGCCTTAGGTCAAATAAGGTTTTGGATATGATCCACAGACCTAGGACGACTTGGGTTTGAAAGGGTCGCGAAATTTTTGTCGCATTTCAATTTTCGCACTTGTGTCTAATTGAAATTTTCAGTACTGTTTAAATTGTTTAAGCACAAAATTTGCAATTGGATTTTGTTCCACATTAAATAAGAAAATCATAGGATCTGAGTTTACGAAATTTGGATTTCATTTGCTCAAGATATGGCCTTTTGAATATGCATGTATTCACTGTTGCGGGAACAACAGATCTAAACGTGATTAATGAGTTAATTACTATTTTGATGTGCCTCGAAATGCATGAATTATTACTTCGGTTCTTTAATAAATCAAATTGGCAATCTTAGGAAACTGATTTTGCAGTTTTTGGATTTAAATTGATCAAGATAAGTTAATTTTGGTGATTGGAGGTCACTGCTGGAAATTGACATCTTTTGATCATGAACCTTGTGATAAGTCATTCAAATGTGATGATGAAAATTAATAGTAAATTTTCTGAAATAATTAGTTATAAATATTTGTGAAATATTTAAAGAGATAATTATTTCATTGAATGACATTTGCCCAACCATAATGATAAGATAGTTGATCTTGATCATTGGTTGATATGAATTCATCAACAAACATTGATTTCATGAAAAACCTTAGTTTATCGTACAATAGTTGTAGGATAAACTTTTACATGAAAAACCCTCTTGCTTGTATAGGATTGGGGATTTGTTTAGCAAATCTCCTTATAATATAATCAAAATTGTTTTGATATATAGTATATGGTATAATTTCGGTTGAAAAACCGATGAGCATCTCAAAGTACATGATGATCTATCTGGCATTATCCTTTCCTGAGGTGGATATGGTGCCTAATCGGAGAGCATTGGGGTTGTGGGTTGCAACGTATGTGGTCCGTCCCACTCTCGTCGGTACTGGCCATAACAGCAAGTAGGGACTCGATAATACTGGAGAAATTAGAGTGTATTTTTCTAATTATTAAAATTCGAATAATACGTACTTTGAGATTATACCTACTATTCAAGTAATAATCAAGTTTTTTGATTGATGATTGGATTAATGATTAATTTAATGTGATTAAATTAATTATATCCAGTAAACACTCTATTATGAATAGATGTGTAATTCCCTTGGAAGAATTAATTATGTGAATATGATTCACGATAATTAATTATTAAAATTTGAATATGAGGTAGAGGATCACATAAGTGACATCCATGGTCTCCCGTCAAGGCGAAAGGTTCCGTCACTAGGGATTGTATGTAGGAGGCGCCTGTCCGAAGTGACAGCTCCTGTATGCAAGCGCATCTGGATCGGGCTCTTTGCTTCTCGAAAGAGTAAGGCCGTATGTGTAGTGATCGAGTCATCATATTATTGGGGCGATATTGGATTACGCATAGCGAGTTCTAATCCTGTTGATGGTTGGTTCAATTAACAACGGGCCAACATCACCTTAGGGGTGGTGGGCCCGGGTGTTAAAGACCGAATTGGGAAATGCAAGTTGGACTTGCAACGCGGAATGAGTTCCCTCTTCTTTTTATCAGAGTCGCAAGTTCTTATATTATTGGGATGTGACGAAGATAGAAAAGGAAATCCCAGATCTTGCTAGAGCTATAATGGTAAGAATATCTCTTACATTGAAAGTGATTAAGGGAATGAACTTTCATTGTTGACGAGGTAAGACAACTTTGATATAAAAATTCCTAAATCAAAGTAAAATATGTATATATAATATATATAACCTTATGCAAATTTCTTATTTCAGATAATCCTTCATTAAACCCACTCAATGTTATACTCAATAATAACCAGTAAAATATCATGGATTGGACTCTTGATCCAGATATTGTACTTGCAATTGGACACATAATGTATGTGGTTGCAATGTGCAAGTTTCCTCAACATGATGAGGAATGACAATTAAATAAGACAATAAGAAAAGAGTGTACTTTGGAAGTGACATGTCGATCATGATCGCAATTGTCAAATAATCCTTATAAGATCTAAGAAGATGTTCTGGCATACATATGTGCTCTAGACATTTAATCATGAATGGCATGGTTCTCTGCATTATGCAAAATGGTAGCTCGAAATAGATGATGTATTCAAAATGATTGAATACCTACCTGAACCTAAGTCTCTAAGAGTTACGATGTATGTAGATATGATGAGTGTCATCATTCTACTGTCTATACTCTAGTCATTCATGAACCTTCATAATATTCATATTGTATGAATTTACTGAAGCATGTATAAATGTTGAAGTGCTCTTGTATTGAAATCTTTTGAATTCAACATAAGAGATTCTTTGTCTTGAACAATGGTTGTTTATATATGAAGAGAGCACAGTGGAAGCGTGAGTCGGACTCATGTGAGAAGGAAAGTCAAAGAGTTGATTGTACTTCTATGACTTCCATATGACATCCAAAAAGTTGGATGAATGCCGACACTGCAATAAGTTGATGTGTTGATAGTATGACTATCAAGTCTATCTAAAATCCTTAGTGAAGGACTCAGATAGTGCATCAGAATAATCTACATATAATCATTGACTTTGACTTATTTGATAAGATAAAGTCTAATAATTGTATCTCAATCTTCTAACAACACTTGCAATGTGTTGCACATGTTTTAGAAGACTGGAGAATTTGATCTCCAGGTTTAATGGTCATTTAGATGGGTTATGATGCAATTGTTGAAACAATCTCTATTAGATAGATGGGCTTCATATTTTCAGTGGGAGAGCCCTTTGTCTTAGAGAATGTTTTTATGACCTAGATATTAGAATTCACTCATTGTTTGTTTCTAAATATTGGAAATAAACATGAATTCTGAGATAGAACTATCATAAAGAGTTATGATGGATATATTTCAGATAGTAATCTAACATCTAATGGACTCCAAAAATTAGAAAATTAATGAATGGTTCATTAAGATTTCTAATACTGAAAATTTAAACCTTTATAAGATCAATAGGAGGATAAAGATAATTTGACAATGATCTGGCATCGAGTCTTAAACATATGTCTATTGATATGATCAATAGACTAGTAAGATATGAAACTTTAGAAGGTCTAAAATTTCAAATCTTACATACTTGTGAATATTGTATTCGAAGAATGTCCAATACACACTTCTCTTAGGAAAGGTGTAAGATGTCAAGGTATTCGGGATCTCATACATATTGATGTATGTAGATCATCTGTATCACAGTGAACATCATGGATATGTGATATCTATTAATGATCGTGTATGATATGAGATTTCTTCTCTTCACATGAGAAACCTTTGAAATGTTCAAAGATTTCAAAATTTGGTTTAGAACCAAAGTTTAAAGGAAGATTAAATGAATTTGATCTAACCAAGGTAGCAAGTACCTATTAGGTGAATTCAAAGAATACCTTATGAATATATGAATATCATTTCTATCTCAATCCTCCTAACATACCTAAACTCAATGGAGTTGTAGGGAGATACAATTGGATCATGTGTGACATGATTTGATCAATGATGAATTTTAGCATAATTATCCCTTAGTTTCCAGGTATATATGTGTCGTAGAGACTACAATATATATCCTTAATAAGGTTCCATGCATGTAAGCTGGAATCTGGAACTTGAGAGTGCTACTTCATTAGGAAAATAAAGGATGGTGTTGGATACCTACTTTATAACCCTGAGATTCTTAAAAGATCTCATCTCTGAGAATGTGATTCTTAGAGGACGACTCTCTTAAGAATCAAGATGAACATGAAGTGTAGGAACTCATTTAATCATGAGATGATAATGAGATTCCCGAAATCGCAAACTAAAAGGATAATTAAAGATGAAACATTAATACATCTTCAAATGAGTTTGAGGATGTATTCCATGTGTCAGTCAGGTCTGACAATGATCGGACTTCATGTGATGAAGCTCCTGAGGATCATGACATGGAATGATGGATATTAGCAATAATGTCTAAAGTAGACTTCATATACAAATGTTGTTTATGGACCCTCGAGGATCCACCTATAAAGGTAAGACCCGTTAAGGTATAAATAAATCTTCAAGAGAAGAGGGAACCTGATGAAAAGGTACAGACCTTCAGAGAACGGTTCGTAGCCATGAGCAACACACCCGAAGAGAAGAAATTGCTTGCAACGAGACTTGCTCTTCGGTGACTATGCTTAAAATCATCAGAATATTGCTGACCTTGGCTATACAACTTTGACTATTGCATCTTCAAGATGTAAGTCAAGATTGCATTCCTTTAAGAATACCTCTCTGAGGATATTCACATGAAGTTGCCCCAGGGCAACATGATTGGGAAAAGTAAGGTGTGAAAGCTAAAGAAATCTATCTATAGACTCAAATAAGATTCTTGTTGTTGGAACATAATATTTTATGAAATTATAAATATTATGATTTCGGATATGATCTTGGTGTACCATATGAAGCTTAGTGGAAGTGCCATTGTGTTCATCGTGCTAAATGTAGATAATATCCTAATCATTTGGAATGATATAAGGGTGATAATAAGTGTTTTATGGTATGACTATTCCATACCTTGAGATATGATCTCAAAGATGCCTCTTGGATCTTAGTTCTGAAGGTGTTCAGAAGCAAAGAAAAGAGGGTGTTGGGACGGTCACATTTATAGTGCACCTTGGACATGTTCCATTTTCTAGAAATTCCAAGAAAGGCTTCCTTCCCTTAGGACTTGGTACTGACCTATCTAAAGGGATAACACCTCGAAGAATTGAGGAAGTGAATGCTAGAACTTCTTGCACTTGCGCATCAGTTACGAGAAGCTAATTGTTTACTAGATGTGTACAAAAGCCAGATATCTGTCTTGTAGTGGGAGTAGTAAACTGTTACTAATCCTACTATGGTGAAAGAACACTTGATTGCAGTAATAACAATATCTTCAAAGATGACAAGGCTTTAGATATAGTAATCTCTAAGTCTTGTCTTCAAGAAATTAAGACTTTATAGATGGAGATCTAAAAAGGTCTTAACTGTGAATACCTTAGGAGATAGAGATCTCCGGGAATAAGGGTATTCTGATAAGGATAATAGAAATTACATACTGGTTATAATAATATTTTGAGTTGTAGTATCAAGGATACTATGACTGACAAGATTGAGTATTGGTTGCATTAGAAGCAACATTCGCATTAGATGCGAGCACTGTTACTGGGGATATGCAAGTGTCGTAAAAGGACTTGGCGTAGTCTCGCAGGAACAGAGTGACTGATCTGCTTACCTAGCTATTTTCTAAATAGCCTATGATTGTCACATGAGTGTGGGTTTAAATGATTAGCCCATTAATGGCACTTCGGGCTAGTGGGAGATTGTTGGACATGCGAGCCCACAGTGAACCATTATGCAATAAATGTTATTGTATATATCATTCCCTGATCTGAAATGAAGAATAAATAATTTGCATAAAATGTCCCTCTGTACAATTAGGTTTATGTACCATGGCCATCTTGATGATCACACAGCTGTTGATTCAATAATTGAGTCATACAGGTTGGTGCTTGGATGAATGTCTAAAGGGTTAGATTGAGGACTCATCAGGCACCGTTAATTGATTGTTAAGAGATGATCTCCAGCCTGAGTAGGATATGACAATCCTCTCTCACTTAAGCTGACATCTGACCCACTCTTGATGTAGGTCCTCTGCATGGGAATAGTGATTCGGAGGTATCAGATTAGTTAGGTTAAAGGGTTGACTTAACGAGAACGAGATAAACTAAGTCCTATGTTGAATGCTGTCACAACATAGGCACGCATCCTCTGACCGGATACAGATGTATTGCTATATGTCTGAGTATGTACATTTGGCAGTCCGATAGGTTGATGGCCTAACCAAGGTCTATACACCGATGAGCTGGTGTGCATATAAGGGCATATGAGCAATGTGATCTCTCAAAGGGATCATACAGGTATACTTATGAACCGAAAGACATGAACTCACTCATGAGGTATTGGGACCGATCAAATTCCATGCATGGTCGTCGTGCTTTGGAAGCATGACATGAATTTGAAGGTATGATATATGCTTTGGGAAAGCATATGATCGATACCAATTCCCAATGACTAAGATTGAGAAACTTAGTGATCAAACCTTGAAGAAGACAGTGTAAAATTGATCTTAATCTTCAGGTTGACCATAGGTATTCCAATATGCAGGATGTACAGGTATTGGGAATACCTGAGGGTGATGTGATCATAAACGATTGTATAACCATGATGCTTCCATTCCGAGGGAGTGATGAAATAGGTCTGGATTTTAGTGACTCCTCTCAGTAGAGAAGTAATCTGATCTTGGTTCAAGTGTTGGACATTGGTCTGAATGAGATTCAGATACAATATGAAGATAAGATTTGCGGTCTTGAATTAATCAAGCATCTGTGGGAGGTTCGTAAGATCTGGATTTGAGATAAGATCTCAATATCCAAGTCACTATATGTGGAACAATACAATTGCCCTGTCCTTATCTCCAAGTATCTGCGGAGAAAGCACATTATTCTTGAAGGGGTTCAAGAATAATTCATTTGATGAACTACATATCCAAGCAAGAAGGACTTGATGATTAAATGAGGTTTAGTTATCAAGCATAATATGAATGGGATTCATATTGTGAGAATAATTATCCAAGATAATTAAATGGGATTTAATTATCGAGGATTAGAAAATGTGGATAATACTATCCATAATATTTGTGTATTATAAATATGATTTATAATATACATATATTGAAGAGAGGGATTTTTTGTAAATAGCATTTTGTTAATTATTAATGTGGATTGGATTCACATTAATTAATTAATTGGAAATGTAATTTACAAATTAGTTTGGGTTGTGAATATGATTCACATATTTTCAATGGCATGATTGAAATATTCACAAATTAATTTGGAATTAATTTAGTGGATAATTTTGCAATAGATATACACTAATTAATTTGGAATTAATTTAGTGGATAATGTTGCAAGATAAACAAGAGATAATGATATGAATTAAAAGGATGAGATAATCCACAAAATCTCATGGGTGGATAATTATCTTTTTAATTATCCATGTGATCTAGATGGATAATTATCTTTTAAATTATCACGTCATTATCTTGTGATTATTAATTTATTTATTGAATTAAATTATGTTGATGATAATGCAACGTATATTTAATTTAAATATAAATTAATATTGTTGGTTTTTTAGCCAACAACAATCTTGGCCATTGATTAATACATAGACCAACTTGGCCGTTGGATCTATGTGTCCCATGGATTGAGATCCATTGGATCCTAAACTAATATAAAAGGAGGGCTAACCTAGCCTTTCAAGGTACATGATCAAGAGTTGTAGAAGCCTCCTACTCTCTCTCTCTCTCTCATTCTCGCCTACTCTCTCTCTCTCTCTCTCTCTCTCTCTTCTTCAAGGTGGCCGTCCATCTTGTATTGAGAAGGAGAGTCTCTCGCCTTCGCCTTCAACGACTCGAGGATCTCCTTCTTCTTTAGGGCTGCTTGCTCTTAAGGAAGATGACGGATTTCGTTTGACGAAATCAGGGGATTCATTGCTTGGATCTTCATCGAGGATTGCGGGAGGAACGCGTCTCATCATCGCGCCCGCAAGTGCGTTCTTCGTGGATCGGACTTAAGACAGGAGGATCTCTTGTTTGGGATCTCACGATAACAACCACGCTGCAAGAGTTATTCCTTATACTTTGTGGTTTGATGAAACGATCCGTGAAATGTTCTCGTGATCATGTGGTTTCATCACTAGATTTAAAATTTTAATTTCCGTCGCATCTTGCGACTAGTGCGACTAGTCGCCCCGATCGCATACGATGCGATCAACACGCTTCCGTGATGCGCTTAAGGGTTCTCAATATCCTTCAAATATTTGTTCTTAACTTGCTACTTTTATAACCCTTATAGTATTGAAAATTGCTAAATCTATGAAAAATTTATGATTGAGTATATATATAATAATATATATAATAATAAAAAAATTCAAAACCGACTAATGCCTGACTAAATCCGATTAGTCGCCCGACTGCTGACTAATCCTTAGTCAGTGACCCGGCTGACCGAGTACCGACTGCCGACTTTTGCAACCTTGGAGGGTATAATGCAAAGGTTCTTTTGGGCTGCTTCAGGGACATTTGGTGGTATGGCCCTAGTTGACTGAAAGTCGGTTGCCTATGCCAAGGAGGACGTGGGTCTTGGTGTTTGAGCCTTGAAGAGATGAACAAGGCTCTTCTTTGCAAGCGGGTTGCCCTTATTTGGGGAGATTTTGATAGCTTGGTTCACACTTTTCTCTGTAAGACCTATAGGGCGGGAACTACGTTTCCCAACATTGTGGATCTGGGTCTGATGCCATCCTTCTTCTGGAGGGTCATCTGTGGACTAGCTCAAGAGATTCACCCTTACTTGAGGCTGATTTTGGGGGACATTTTGAGTTTTCGATTTTGGCTAGATGATTGGTTCGAAGGTGTGTTGAGTGAGCTGTTTCCGCGACTGATGGCCCTTACAACCCTGGATGCTCCCGTGGCTGAGATGTGGGATGTACATGATTTTTTCCCATCCTTCTGTTTTGAACTCTCGGATCAAAAGGGTGGAGGAGCTGCTGCTGCTGCTTGCGACCGTGGAAAATGTAGCAGGGCCCACTGAGCGCAGAGATTGTTGGTGTTGGCAGGATGATTGTTTCTCGGTTGGGAAAACCTACAAGGATTTAAAAGGGCTCCAAACCTATGATCCGGGTGGCCCTGGGGCGAACTGCATATGACTTTGGGGCTGGAAAGTGCCGATACGTGTGAAGATTTTCATGTGACTGTGTAGAAGAGATAGACTGCTGACGGGGGACCGAGCAACTAGATTCATTGCGAACGTCAGCTCATCATGTTCGTGGTGTCAGACGGGAGTGGAGGATGTTGATCACCTATTCTTCAGGTGCGGGAGCTTTGCGGAGGTTGGGTCACTCTTTGGGGATCATGTGGTTCGGTGTGAAACGGTGGAAGCCCTTTTTTTCTTTCAACAAAAACTTTGATAAGCTTCTCATTAGGTATTCATCCCTTCTTTTCAACAATTATATGAGGGCGTGAGAAAGGTGGTTGCTGATAGTCTTTTGTTGGCGAGCTCGTTGGATATCGTGGTTGAGATTCTAGAATGTTCCGTGTTGGCCTTCCCTATTGTTGTGCTATTCAAGGTGGGAAAGATGTGCTCGGATCACGGTGAACTATGTTGAAGATTGGCTGCTAAAGTGATAGCAACTGAGATGTGGGGCTATGGTGGCTGGTCAAATGGCGTCAACTTGGAACGGATTGGATTCAATATTGGCGAGTGCCAAAATATTTGGGAGGGATTTTCTCAAAAGAGGAAGTATCATTGACATTTGATGTATTTATTCCTCTAAGGGTTGAAGAGAGTGCTTGAAATGACCATGGATCATTGTGGTGCATCATTTGTCGAGTAACTTCTATTGGGGTGGGGGCATCAATTGCATGCAAGTAGAGAGCAATTCCGATCATTGACCCTTTACGTTCGAGGCTAATCCTTCTTTCTATTTGGACCTCCAGGCTCCAACCAACTTATGGATGGAAGGTCTGTCGGTGCCCTGGGTGATTTAGATCTAAGTGCTCCATTATCCATATATTTGCGAGATTGGATTCATGCTTTTGCCTCCTCTTAGAAGGTGGGGGAACCTACTTCAAGTGTGTATTGGTGACGTCTAGCCACTCCAGTGCATGTGCCCGTAGAGGGAAAGAAAACGTGAAGTAGGGTGATGTAGCGATGTGGTTTTTGCTTCTAGGTGGGAGGGACATGAGTAGTCGGAGGGTAGGTATTGAGACATGTTATATCGCTGGAAAATCTCCAATTTTGAGGTGTAATAGGACCTAAATTTGGTGAAACTACCCAGATATGTTCGGTTCATATATTTAAGGGTTCGTGTTTGGGTTGACAAGCTAAAAATGATCATATTCGATTAGATTGGCCCATGATTCACGAAAGTTCATTTCGATTTGTTAACGGTTTGATTTAGATCAAACCTCAAATAGTGTACATTTTATCGAATTTTTTTTGCATCCACTAAGGCTGATCTTAGAGCAAACCTTCAACGATTCATGTCATATGCTCCTTTTCACTACGATCAAGCTTCATGTGAAAAAAGGACACACATGATTATTTAACCTTGATTAACATTATTTTATTTATTTTCAAATCAAATTTTAATTGAGTTTTTTTAACGAACCAAAACTTGAGCAAGCACGTCTGACTATTTTGAATAGCCTTTTATTGGATTGCACATTTTTGCAAAATTCCATGTCAAGACTCAAGAGCGCATATAAATTTCGTTTAAGAGACCTCTCTTCCATGCGTATTATCGCCGATATGAATTTCTTTTCATAACAAGCAACTTCCATTCATCTGTATGGCAAGCAGGTTGCCCATGCGGAGGAGATTGCTGGCGTATGGGAGGAGGTCGTGGAGGATACAGGAAAATATGCAAGACAACCCGCAGTGTAGACCATGCCCGAATTTTTTTTGTTTTTTTGTTGGCATGGCACACACCTTGTACAATAATAAGCATGGGAGTGATGAAGTGGCAAAATCTATGTAAGGGTGCCATACCTCACGCCCACGGCCCATATATCCCATCTGGAAATTCTTCGTCTAGTTTTCCAACTGCCATCAGTTGTAGAATTTTATGGTTCCATGAACCCCTATCATGCTTCCCATGACTAATGATCTTCCGACAGAGGCATCGGCTCATCTTTGTCCTGGAATTCCCTCAGATGTACAAGTTGCTCCATGGAATAACATTCCCTGCCTGACTTATTCACCGATCCAAGATTCAGGAATGGGCCCGCACGAGGGTCGTCATGTTGCTCGGGTGAATCACAAATATTATGATCCCAATTCAGCATTTCGATCACCAGAGATTGCATGCTGGTAGCTTTCTCCGCTTCGTTGCGGTTCATCATCGCATCTTCATCCCAGTACGAAGCCGATGTTGCAGTTGAAGAATCCGAAGAACCCCTCGAAGCACCGCAGTCAGATTAGCCTTAGCAGCGTCGTCGTAAAAAGTCCATACCAGATTTTTCAGCCCCACGTATCATAATTCACACCATTACAGTGTTACCTACATGATTTACAAAACATTTGGGAACAATCAGAAAGATCTATTACGTACGGATTACGAAAAAAGAGTACGATTTTCCGTCAAGGTTTTTTATTTGGTTTTTTTAATGGATTAAGGTCACAGAAATAAGGAAGCGGTGATGTATGTTTGAGGGTGGCAATGTGAAAAAATATCTATTTAGAGATTTTTAATATCCGGTATTTTCAATGTAATTGTTAATTTGTCCACAAAAAAGAACGAGTACTCTTTGATTCCTTGCGAGAGACAAAAACAAATCGAAAATTTCAACCAGTCTTGGGATGAAGGACGTCCGTCTGATATGATCACAAAACTCCTCAAAGATTGGATCGACAACCTCAACCGTTGAAGCAGACAAATTGTGCCTAAAGGCTACGATTCACGGATCGAAGAAAGCTTTGATACCACTCAGGGAAAAAGATGGAGAGGAAGAGAGGATAATGGGATTTCGTGGCTTACGTAAGATGGTCTCATCCTTTCCAAATCCATGAAGATGTATAAGGTCATTGACCATCCCGTTCACCCAAACCGTAACGCCCATTCTGACTCGATTTCTCGTATATTTCAAGATTTATTCTCCATAAATCTCGTCTTTCAATTTCGTACATGATTAGCGAAAATACGATCATGCGATTTTACTGAATTGATAATAAGATCCACAAACTAAAGAAGAAAACCAATGTATGATGTTGCGAAACACTTGTACAAAAAAATCCAACAAGCTTTAATACCCGCCGGCTGAGCAGCCTCAACAACTCCAAGCCATAAATGATAAAACCCGCTAAGAATTAATGGCAATTGGGTTTAAATGCTTTTGCACCAAACGAGGTGGGGGGTTAAGCACTCGGTCATGCTGAGCCATCGGAAGTCACCACTTCCATCGAGGCTACAACTTCATTCACCGACACGTCAATTCATATGATACTACATCTCCATTCTCCTCTGCAATTCCTTACCCTTCTCCTCACCCTTCTCCTCTGCAATTCCTTCCTCCCTCACCTCCTTTCTCTTGATCTATCTTCATTTCTATTTCAAAAAAATCAAGTTGAATCTGCGTCGATTTCTGATCATTCCATATCAATTGTTTCCACTTCTCCATACTTCTCCATACCTCATCCCCTCAGATATGCTATAGATTTGAGTTTCAATCCATATCCCACATTCTGACTGGATCTTCATCAATTTCATCAGATAGCATTTGATCGAAGCTTTGCCCTTGATCCGCTTCATCAATTGCAGGCATTCACTCAAAATCCTAGCAAATCGAAGCACCTGAAGATAGCATCTGGACTCGACCAATCATCTCACGAGGGATGCATGAAGCGTTAACCACACGAGTCGAACAACTGAGCCATCACCTGGAGTTGAGTCGCACAGCTAAGCAAGTCCCTCGCCTTGATTCGATATATCATCAGAGAGCAGGTCTTCATGGATACCTGATATAATCTGATCATCTGGACAAAATCGAAGAACAACTGCCTGGAGCGGATGCATCTGCATTCCATCACGAAGACTCACCAACCTCCGCAATCAAATTCACACAGAACAACTGTGCATCCAGTGTCGTCTCATGTAGCCACAACCACCGGAAGCAACGAAGGACGATGCATCTCCGTCTCTCCTGGATCTCCTCTGCCATCGTAAGAACACTTGCATCTGAGCATCGAACGGCATTGAGATCCATCTTCCTCATCCAAGGTATCTATCCCCTTCTCACTTCATGTATAGCTTCGGATAGGTGTTATTTGTCGTGCTTCTTGACGTATAGCTCTGGAGGTTGTTTTACTTGTAAACAGATCATTTTGATTTTGTTTCGTAAAAGGAATGGCTCCCTACAAGTAAGACGTCTTTTCAGAGTCATAATGTAAAAAATATTCATTTTGCAGCATTTCGAGGAATAAAATTCAGCATGTTATGATTAATTTTTCTTCAGGATCTTAAACATCGTAAACTAATCAAATTTTATAGCAGTAATACTTAAGCTGCTTGTCATGATTACCAGCCTGGAGTTTTATAATTATACTATTATACTTCTGTTGCCAGCTTCAAGGACTCCATCAAGCATGTAGCTGGGTTTAATAATGCTGTTGTTAGACAAAAAAATATTACATATTATATAAAATGTGATCCTCGCATGCTAAAGAGGAAATTGATTCTTCAACCGAGGATCATCGTCCAGGTAGAAAAGAGATTAAAGACGACGCCATGCCGAGATTGATAATTATAGTGCATGTACAGGTTACGAGTTTGATGGATGGACCTATTCGAGAATCTTCGGATCTGTGTTATTATTTAATAATCTCATGAATACATCCTTCCGTGCGTGTATGTAGGCTAGAAGGGTGCAAGAGGTGAAAAAGTTTACAAGGACAAGTTCTAGATTCAATTTATGATTATGATTATTATTATTATTATTATCAGGATAGTTGTTAATTAGCTATATATACACGAATGTGGGTGACAGTATAATAATAATAATATTATTATTATTATTATTATTATTATTATTGGTAACGTTTAAGACCATTTCGGATCTAAAAATAACATGGGTCTGCTTTTACATATCCTTGCCGACATGGAGCGTAATATCTCTCATAGTCTGCCTAAAGCTCATGTGTGGGTTGGTGTATGCTGCAGCAAATTTATGCATTGATTTCAAACTTTTGATGGGTACAGATGGACCTTGATTATTGATCTCTAAATGAGATCAGGTTGAGTGAAATATTTACGATAGAGAGGTTTTGTCATGGATTTTACTTCCTGCTGCCATCTTTAAGCTCAAACTTTGACCATCATTGGACCCCAACCGATCACGATCATCGGGGCAGTCTAAGGGTCAAAGTACTTGAAAACCTCCAAGTTAGGTGTTGACAATTAGATTCCAAGAGCAAATCTTAATCAATGCTATGTACCTTCAGCCTTCAAGTCAAATAATTGTACACGTCTGAAGTCAATCGTATCAAAATTTTAGGGTCACTGTCCAGTTCATCTGCAAGGACTCCATTATACCAACATTTTCTTTTACGACGCGTATCAAAAATTCCCGTGGATTTAAATGCACAAACATGCACTTCAATCTTCCACACGAGATCAACTTTATGTGCACGAATGGTTTTTTTTTCATGCAAAACATCTTCTCTTATATCTCAATGCATGATGGATGTTTATAACGATTTAATTCTTTTTTACATTTCAATTCAATGTCACTATTATTTTTTTATCAATGTAAATCGGATAGTCTGCAATCGTAGGTCTGCCACTGCCAACGACACTTCGGCGTTGTGACGATGTCGATCCTCTCCGGCATTCTTTTCTTTCTTGTTGTCTTCTCATTTGCAGAGCCGTCCCATTCAGCCAAGAAGGCAGGTTTTTTAAATATTATTAGTTATGTAATGAACTCTATTTTGATTTTTTTATAATAAATCTACAGTCATGTGTTATATTTGGGGTCGCATGCGCATGCGCGGGACATTTTGATTGATCACCAGGGAGTTGCTGACGTTCACCGTGATTTCATGGCTTCCATGCTCGGAAGGTAGGTATTTACAAACTTTGCACATACAGTTCTTTGATGTAACATGTTCATTATATTCTTCTTGTTTGCTTATGTAGTAGAGAGAAGGCAGAAGACGCAATCTTTCTTTCTTATACGAAGGTGATAAATGGATTCGCAGCCAATCTGGAAGAAGAGGAGGCCAAAGAACTCGCAGGTTGGTCTTGTGAAATCATCGACATCTTCTTCTTCTTCCGAGATGCCATTCCTTCATTAAAGATTTCTTTACATCACGATATTAAATTATATGTGGCAAACCATTCAAATAGAAGCATACACTCCATTAAAATATTTATGGCCTTTTATTTATACACTACAAATATCGTATATTGTATGTGTTTGTTCTGGAAGCAAGTTGGAGTTGTAAGTAATATAATAATTATGTGCATACTAATTAACTGCTAAAGTGTTGTGATCTGAAGTTGACTTCCCCAGAGACTCTAAAGCATTAAATGACAACAATTCACTATCCAATGAGAGATGCAGGTGTTATTAAACCATGCAATCAGAAATTTACTTAGGTTAACCTACTTGCAAAGTACCATTGCTGACATCATCCTAAAGCATATAGGCATTATTCATCTCGTGAAGCTCATTTGGCCCCTTTATGGGACAAACAGTTACTTATTTGAGTTTGCTTAGATTATAGTTTGATTTTGCAAGGTAACATTACAGACATCATCCTGAAACATATGATCATTATTCCTCTAGTGGAGTAACAATTCATACTTCTCATATATTTTCTATTGATTCATTAGGGCATCTTGATGTAGTATCCGTCTTTCCCAACAAAGGAAGAAAGATGCGTGGAGACATCCACCTTGCCAGATACTTAGGACTTCAGGATTCACACTATAGGGTTTCCTCTGACTCTCTTTGGGTAAAAACCAAGTTCGGTCAAGACGTCATTATCGGTGTCATTGACTCTGGTAATTAGATTTTGATTTATATATTTCTATCTTGTGACATCCAACCATACGGGACCATGGAAAGCAAATAAATTATTTGTAGGTGTGAAATCCGAGGAACTGAATTTCAATGACTACGGATACGGATCCATTCCATCAAAGTGGAAAGGCACATGCCAAATTGATATGATTCCTTTAGAAAAAGGCGGAGTTCGATGCAACAAGTCGGTCATAGTCTTTAATTATTACAAGTATGGAATCAATATTGTATATGCATGACATCTTTTTCCCATTTCATGCATGTGTAGAAAACTGATCGGAGCCAGGTATTTTCAAGACGGTTTCCTCAACCATGTGAGGCAAAAGAGACAGGAAAATATGACTGCCTGGGATGCTGTATTGACATTAAATTTCTTTACTCCCCGTGACACGTTGGGTCATGGTATCTTAGTGATGAGCCTTGGCGCAAGTTGCCCAATCTCAGGAGTTTATATTGGTAGCGAGCGTCCTTCAGGCGTGGTCCAAGGTACCGCCCCGACAGTACAATTGCTTCATATAAAGTGTCATATGAACATTTGTCAGATGACTTCGATTGCCTTGATGCGGACATCCTTGCGGTATTTGATTCTGCGATCCACGATGGTGTGGATGTGATATCGCTATCTATTGGGAGCGATGATTTAGATTTGAATGTGACAGACCTACATGATGCAGTAGCAATTAGATCTTTCCACGCACTTATGGAAGGTATCCCGACAGTGGCATGCCAAGGGAATTTAGATAACTCCGACCAAGATTATAAATATCAGGATAACACCATCCTATGGGTGTTGAGCTTGGAGCAACATTCATGAACAAACAGTATTTGGCCAATGTTAAGTTTGGTAACAACATGACTTACACTGTACACATTAAGCTCACATTCATGGTATTTTCAGAAATTATTTAACTTTTTTATTTAAAACATGCTAAGTGTTTCTTTTCATTCAACCAAACTTTGTAGGGTGCGTCTTTATATGATGCTGATCTTAAGCCCCTTCCCGAAGGAAGGTTTTTCTCAATTACAGATTACCATTCCATTGATGACGTGGATAGGTTTCCTCTAGAACTCATTTCTACAATTTAACATAGATACTTCTTTAAAGTAATTTTGATATTCAATTTTCAATGAATGTAGGCCAACTTGTGTAAATGGAACCTTTCATCCAAAGGAAGTTGAAGGAAGGATAGCTATGTGCATGAAACATAATGATATTGAAAAAGCTCGTGAACCTCTTGATGCACTCAAAGAGGCCCGTAGTGTTGTAGCTATTCTTGTCGATGGTGATGGTAATTATCCAGGCATATTTTTTGGGAGTCTTCCATATGTCAAGATCTCACTAGAGGACTTGTCTAGCGACGCATTCCAAGACATGATGAAAGACTCGTAAGTTACTTGAGACTTTATAAATCTAAACTTAATTATTAAACCTCCTTAATATCTTTAATATTAAGGAGATGAAGACATGCACTTTCTCCATCATTTTGCAAGTCCAACGGGGAACAAATATTTTATTAAGATATGTAAGAATTGTTAATTTCCATGTGTTAGCACTAATCAATGACTAACAAAGTTTATGAGATAAATGGAATGCCAATTTGTAGGAACCCCGTGGCATCTTTCACACACACAAAGGTAAGGTTTGGAAAGCCATATATATGCTACTTCTCCACCCCAGGACCAAACAAAAACAACGCAGGGATACTAAAGGTATACCTCACCGCACTTATGAAAGTACATTAGTTTTGATTTGTCCTTGATTTTTTTTATTCCTTTTTTTTTAAAAAATATTTTTTCGCATTATAGTCGGATGTTGTAGCACCTGGAGTCATATTTAACATCACATCAAGTGAATTGCGGAATATTCATATACCTATCGACGGAACCTCATTCTCAACGCCTATCACTGCTGGAGTTGTTGCACTTATCAAAGCAGTGCATCCGGATTGGAGCACGTCGGCAATCAAATTAGCGCTCATGACTACCGGTAAGTTTTTCATTTTTAACAAAATTCTAATATCCATGTAGATACGAAAATACCACAATATATAATAGTGATAGATATGCACATTTACGTTGGAGTTGATGATTGCATCGAGAGGGGTTACAAAGAGGGAGGTGGATTATACCAACCCAAGCATGGGCGAGCTTCATGTAATAAGCTTCTTGAATCGACTCCATTTGATGCCGGCGCTGGGCAAATCAATCCAACAGTAGCCACGAACCCTGGGCTGGTCTACGACAATACCATGGAGGAGTATTTTGATTTCCTGTGCTCCCAAGGATATAGCTCCGACCTGATTGCCAAGTTCACACTGAGATCATACATGTGCCCGTGCAGGATGTTGAGGGATATTGACCTCAACTATCCGGCTATCGTGGTGTCGGATTACACTGGGAGAATCACAGTGAGGAGAAGGTTGAAGAATGTGGGGACACCGGGGAGGTACAAGGTGAAGGTGCATAAGCCCCCGCATATCAAGGTGGTGGTCGAGCCCAAGGTGCTGTAGTTTGCTAGTGTAGGCTAGGAGAACGCGTTCTCAGTGACCTTCGAGGCGACTAGTGCGTTCAATGTGAGCTACGACAGCCTCATGTGGAAAGATGGCGTGCATAAGGTGACCAGTCCTCTAGTCTTGTGGGCGAAGTCGCACGTGTTCCTTCTCCCTGGTTCTTCGTCCTGCTGAGGCCACTAAGGATGGATTCACACTGCTCCTGGTCTGCTGAGGTGCTTTGTCCAATAATAAGGACGCTTAATTAACTCTGTTTAGGTGCTTTTGGACTTGTGCATATGCAACTATCATGACTTTGGCACTCCTTCGTCTTCACCCAGACACTGCTATCTTCTTTCTTGTGATCGAACCAACTTACTGTTTTACTGTTACCGGGGACAAGACAATCTGTGATGGAATCCACATATGTATATATAGATATATCGTCATTATCTTTGATACAACTCTTGATATGCTTGGTAATCGTTTTGAGATTATCCTTGTCTATATTTCAATCACAGGTCCAAGCTTCTGCTCACAATGGGCTACAGTGTTTCATTCTTTGTTATGATACGATGCTTCTGCCAGCCATAACGTTTCCTCTGTTTGTGTTTCTTCTTCTTCTTCTTCAATTGATTGTTAGTTAACCTTTTGCTGTTTTGTTTCATTTGATTTGATACCGCCGTTTCTTATTCAGCCAATTGTTTATTAATAGAGGTTGCTACTAACTGGAGTATTTTTTCCCTATCACAGAATATGATCCTATGAATATACAAACGCGATTTCATTACATATACATCCTTGTAGATATTTATGAATAGCACATATGTGAATTGGATTCTGCACAGGTGCATCTACCAAAACAAGATCAGTAAGACCGCGATGACTTTGTCACGCAGAATGACTGAGAGAACAAATACATGGAACCCTCTGCTTTTCTGCATCCGTGCTGTTGAAGGCATGTGCCAAGATCTACTTGAACCATGAACAACTTCTGTGACAACTTCTGTTCTTCACAGGAGCTAAACAAAAGGCAGAAAGAGATGATCCACTGTTCGGAAGTTGCTATTCTCGAGCAGTCGTTAGGTTGGATTTGTGTGCATGTCATATATCTTTGGTCAGTTTTGCTTCTAGTAACTTGACGGATTTTTAGCACAACAAGACATAGTGTTAATTTGACTTGAATCCTAACCACTTATTGGGCTGCTGATGTGGCTGATCTGTTTCCTAACTTCTGATTGGCTGAGAGCTGTTGGGTCAGGATTGCTGACATGTCTGATCGATGTCCTGCCTTTTGATTGGCTGAGAGTTGTTGGGCCAGGATTGCTGACAAGTCTGGTTTGTGTCCTGCCTTCTGATTGACTGAGAGCTGTTGGGACAGTATTGCTGACATGTCTGATCCGTGTCATGCCTTCTGATTGGTTGAGAGCTGTTGGACCGAGATTGCTGATATGTCTGATCCGTGTCCTATCTTCTGATTTGGCCGGGAGCTGTTGGGATGGATTGCTGAATACAAATGGTATTCTTTTGTTGCAGTATAAAAAGGGCCCCGGGGCCACCAGATACTGCGTCCTCATTTTTCTGATCCTATTTCTCATCCCATATCTGTACCTTCATAATACCCTCCGTATTACATCTTTCTCCATATAGTAAAACTGATCGCCACAGCCCAAGGACGTAGCCCATTTACGGGTGAACCTTGTAAATCCTTGTGTTTGCATCTTGCTTGTTTGATCGTGTTTGCGTGTGTTTGCTTCCGCTATTTGCAATAAACTGGTATCAGAGCTTCAGGTTCCGTCAGAATCATCCAGTAAGTTGGCGTCACACAATCTGAAGATCGAGAAGGTCACTGGAAAGAATGGATTTAGTCTATGGCAGATCAAGATGCACACCCTTCTAAAGCATCAGGGCATCTAATCACCGTTAGATCAAGAGCGGGCGAAGGCACTCGAGTCATCCAAGTTGATGGTGCAGGAAGAGAAGTTGCACTCGACGATCATGCTGTGTTTTGGCGGACGAGATTATCGCGGAGGTTACCAATGAGGATTCCGCGGCCGGTCTATGGTTGAGAGTCGAAAGTCTATACATGACTAAGTCTCTGACCAACAAGTTGCTCTTAAAGCAACGTCTGTTCTTTGTCCTCATGCAAGAAGGTACATCTTTTAAAGAACATCTAGATCGCTTAAATACATTGTTGATGGATTTAACAAATGTAGATGTTGAGATTGAAGATGAGGATGCTGCCCTGATTTTATTGGTTTCTCTTCCATTATCGTTTGAAAATTTTGTTCAATCATTCATTGTGGGAAGAGAATCCATAACCTTAGAAGAAGTTCGCACGAGTCTGCATACACGTGAACTTCGATATATGACTATTGAGATGCAAGACTCTAATGCTGCGGTTTGGTTATGACTCATGAGAAGAGTAATATCGGTTCTGACTACACAAAGAATAGATAGTAGAGGTCCAAGAATTACAATGCTAGGGACATCTGCAATTACTGCAAGGAACCCGGACATTGGAAGAAAGACCACCCAAAGAAGGCTACAATTGCTGCAGTGGCTCAAAGTGGCAGAGATTCTGAACATGACTTCGTTCTCACCGTCACGGATCAGAAGACGATGAATAACACATGGATTCTTGATTCAGGTTGTTCCTACCATATAACTCCTAATGAAGATTGATTTTGCACCTACGAGAAGATAGATGGTGGAAACATCATCATCGGAGTAATACAACATGCAAGACTGTAGGGATCGGCTCTGTGAAGATCAAGATGCATGATGGAGTCGTGAGGACTGTGACAGAAGTACGACATGTTCCTGATTTGAGGAAGAACCTGATATCCCTTGTAGTCTTGGACTCTAAAGGATATAGGTACAACGCTGAAGGTGGAGTCATGGAAGTTGCCAAAGCTGGGTTTGTTGTTATCAAGGGAAACAAGCAGAAGACCTTATATGTCTTGCAAGGGTCTACATTTCCTGGGAGTAAGTTCAAGTGTTATTTGGACTTGCTCAATATCGACAGTTGGCAGTAGCCTCAAGGAGGGCCTAGCGGCGACACGGTGAAGCTGGGCAAAGTTTCTTTGAGGAGAAATTTCAAGGTGAATATTGTTTATAATTCCTTGATTCCTGTTATCTGAATTTCAAGTGGTGAATTATAGTAGTGGTCAATTCTGCTATATGAGAATTCAACCCCGGTGGAGTATAGCAGTGGTTAATTCTGCTAGTGGAGAATTCAACCCATGGAGGAGTATAGTAGTGGGTAATTCTACTATATAAGAATTCAACCCAGGTGGAGTCTAGCAGTGGTTAATTCTACTAGTAGAGAATTCAACTCATGGTGGAGTAATAATAGTGGTTCAATCTACTATATGAGGATTCAATTCAAGGTGACATTGTTAATTTGACTTGAATCCTAACCACTTGTTGGGTTGCTGATGTGGCTGATCTGTTTCCTGACTTCTGATTGGCTGAGAGCTGTTGGGTCAGGATTGCTGACATGTCTGATCGGTGTCCTGCCTTTTGATTGGTTGAGAGTTGTTGGGCCAGGATTGCTGACAAGTCTGATCTGTGTCCTGCTTTCTGATTGACTGAGAGCTTTTGGGCCAGGATTGCTGACATATCTGATCCGTGTCCTGCCTTCTGATTGGTTGAGAGCTGTTGGATCGGGATTGCTAATATGTCTGATCTGTGTCCTATCTTCTAATTTGGCTGGGAGCTGTTGGAATGGATTGCTGAATACAAATGGTATTCTTCTGTTACAGTATAAAAAGGGCCCAGGGCTACTAGATACTGCATCCTCATTTTTCTGATCCAGTTTCTCATCCCATATCTGTACCTTCACATTAGCCTATGTATTACATCTTTCTCCATATAGTGAAACTGATCTCCACCGCCCAAGGATGTAGCCCATTTACAGGTGAACCTTATAAAATCCTTGTGTTTGCGTCTTGCTTGTTTGATCGTGTTTGTGTGTGTTTGCTTCCGTGATTTGTAACACATAGCTAGGTTGATTTCGCTACCAACCTTCTCTGGAACTATCCAATTCTGTGGATCTCATATTTTATCCATCCATGTAGGTATACGAGTAAAGCATGCGATCAGTAAGTCGTAATTTTGATTTCAGGTTGATCTGCAAAAAAGGTTTTCAAGAACAAGAAAAATTTCATTTGATCAGTCTTATCCTATCTTTGGGTTTAGGCAAGTTTATATTGTCAGGGTTTCACCACAAGTCTAACTCGTCAACATTTTCTATATTTCAACAATATTATAGTTACTTTCTTCAGCAATTTGCAGGTTTGCCCGGGGTCAATGAAGGCATCCAAAATCTTGCACCAACACATTTTAATATTGCAATTGATAGAAACTTTCCCCCAACATAAAGAGGATATCATGTGTGATGAAAGGATAACATCTCATCGTTGACATGAGGCCTCGGGAAAATCAAATGAAATGGCAACATCACCATGGATATGCCCATACACTATAAAAGGTTGACATCAGTTGTAACCCTTTCCCAAAAAATGCAAGATCCACACAAAAGACCTGCAAATCATTCACTATCAGGAAGGCTGGCAGAAGCATCGTATCATAACAACGAATGAAACACTGTAGCCCATTGTAAGCAGAAGCTTGGACCTGTGATTGAAATATAGACAAGGATAATCTCGAAACGATTACCAAGCATATCAAGAGCTGTATCAAAGATAATGATGAGATATCTATATATACATATGTGGATTCCATCACAGATTGTCATGTCCCCGGTAACAGTAAAACAGTAAGTTGGTTCAATCACAAGAAAGAAGATAGCAGTGTCTGGGTAAAGACGAAGGAGCGCCAAAGTCATGATAGTTGCATATTCACAAGTCCAAAAGCACCTAAACAGAGTTAATTAGGCATCCTTAATGTTGGACAAAGCACCTCAGCAGACCAGGAGCAGCGTGAAGCCATCCTTAGTGGCCCCAGTAGGATGAAGAACCAGGGAGAAGGAAAACGTGGGACGTCGCCCACAAGACCAGAGGACTGGTCACCTTATGCACACCGTCTTTCCACGTGAGGCTGCCGTAGCTCACATTGAATGCACTAGTCGCCTCGAAGGTCACTGAGAACGCCTTCTCCTCACCTACACTAGCAAACTCCAACACCTTGGGCTCGACCATTACCTTGATATGCGGGGGCTTATGCACCTTCACCTTGTACCTCCCGGTGTCCCCACATTCTTCAACCTTCTCCTCACCGTGATTCTTCCTGTGTAATCCGACACCACGATAGCCGGATACTTGAGGTCAATATCCCTCAACATCCTGCACAGGCACATGTATGATCTCAGTGTGAACTTGGCAATAAGGTCGGAGCTATATCCTTGGGAGCAGGAAATCAAAATACTCATCCATGGTATTGTCGTAGACCAACCCAGGGTTCATGGCTGCTGTTGGATTGATTTGCCCAGCGCCGACATCAAATGGAGTTGATTCAAGAAGCTTATTATCAGGAAGCTCGCCCATGCTTGGGTTGGTATAATCCACCTCCCTCTTTGTAACCCCTCTCGCTGCAATCAACAACTCCAACGTAAATGTGCATATCTATCACTATTATATATTGTGGTATTTTCATATCTACATGGATATTACAATTTTGTTAAATATGAAAACTTACCAGTAGTCATGAGCGTTAATTTGATTTCCGACGTGCTCCAATCCCAATGCACTGCTTTGATAAGTGCAACAACTCCAGCAGTGATAGGCGTTGAGAATGAGGTTCCGCCGATAGGTATATGAATATTCTTCAATTCGCTTGATGTGATGTTAAATATGACTCCAGGTGCTACAACATCCGGCTGTAATAAGAAAAAATATTTTTTTTAAAAAAGGAATAAAAAAAATCAAGGACAAATCAAAAGTAATGTACTTTCATAAGTGCGGTGAGGTATACCTTTAGTATCCCTGCGTTGTTTTTGTTTGGTCATGGGGTGGAGAAGTAGCATATATATGGCTTTCCAAACCTTACCTTTGTGTGTGTGAAAGATGCCACGGGATTCCTACAAATTGGCATTCCATTTATATCATATACTTTGTTAGTCATTGATTAGTGCTAACACATGGAAATTAACAATTCTTAGATATCTTAATAAAATATTTGTTCCCCGTTGGACTTGCAAAATGATGGACATAGTGCATGTCTTCATCTCCTTAATATTAAAGATATTAAGGAGGTTTAATAATTAAGTTTAGATTTATAAAGTCTCAAGTAACTTACGAGTCTTTCATCATGTCTTGGAAATGCGTCGCTAGACAAGTCCGCTAGTGAGATCTCAACATATGGAAGACTCCCAAAAAAATATGCCTGGATAATTAACATCACCATCGACAAGAATAGCTCCAACACTACCGGCCTCCTTGAGTGCATCAAGAGGTTCACAAGCTTTTTCAATATCATTGTGTTTCATGCATATAGCTATCCTTCCTTCAACTTCCTCTGGATGAAAGGTTCCATTTACACAAATTTGCCTACATTCATTGAAAAATGAATATCAAAATTATTTTAAAAAACATCTATGTTAAATTGGAGAAATGAGTTCTAGAGGAAACCTATCCACGTTATCAATGGAATGGAAATCTGTAATTGAGAAAAACCTTCCTTCGGGAAGGGGCTTAAGATCCGCATCATATAATGACGCACCCTACAAAGTTTGGTTGAAAGAAAAGAAACACTTAGCATGTTTTACATAAAAAAGTTAAATAATTTCTGAAAATACCATGAATGTGAGCTTAATGTGTACCGTGTAAGTCTTGTTGTTCCCAAACTTAACAGTGGCCAAATATTGTTTGTTCATGAATGTCGCTCCAACACTCAACACCCATGGGATGGCGTTATCCTGATATTTATAATCTTGATCGTAGTTATCTAAATTCCCTTGGCATGCCACTGTCGGGATACCTTCCATAAGTGCGTGGAAAGATCCAATTACTACTGCATCATGCAGGTCTGTCACGTTCAAATCTAAATCATCGCTCCCAATAGATAGTGATATCACATCCACACCATCATGGATCACATAATCAAATTCCGCAAGGATGTCCTCATCAAGGCATCGAAGTCATCTGGAAAATTTTCATGACACTTTATAGGAAGCAATACGTGTTGTCGGGGCGGTACCTTGGACCACGCCTGAACGACGCTCGCTACCAATATAAACTCCTGAGATTGGGTGACTTACGGCAAAGCTCATCATTAAGGTACCATGACCCAACGTGTCACGGGGAGTAAAGAAATTTAATGTCAATACAACATCCCAAGCTGTCTTATTTTCCTATCTCTTTTGCCTCACATGGCTGAGGACACCGTCTTGAAAATACCTGACTCCGATCAGTTTTCTACACATGCATGAAATGGGAAAAAGATGTCATTCATATACAATATTGATTCCATACTTGTAACAATTAAAGACTATGACCTACTTGTTGCATCGAACTCCGCCTTTTTCTAAAGGAATCGTATCATTTTGGCATGTGCCTTTCCACTTTGATGGATGGAAGATCCGTATCCGTAGTCATTGAAATTCAGTTCCTCGGATTTCACACCTACAAATAATTTATTTGCTTTCCATGGTCCCGTATGGTTGGATGTCACAAAAGATAGAAATATATAAATCAAAATCTAATTATCAGAGTCAATGACACCGATAATGACATCTTGACCGAACTTGGTTTTCGCCCAAAGAGAGTCAGAGGGAACCCTGTAGTGTGAATCCTGAAGTCCTAAGTATTTGGCAAGGCGGATGTCTCCACGCATCTTCCTTCCTTTGTTGGGAAAGACAGATACTACATTAGGATGCCCTAATGAATCAATATAAAATATATGAGAAGCATGAACTGTTACTCCACTAGAGGAATAATGGCCATATGTTTCAGGATGATGTCTGCAACGTTACTTTGCAAAATCAAACTATAATCTATGCAAACTCGACTAAGTAACAGTTTGTCCCATAAAGGGGCCAAATGAGCTCCACGAGATGAATAATGCCCATATGCTTTAGGATGATGTCAGCAATGGTACTTTGCAAGTAGGTTAACCTACGTAAATTTCTGATTGCATGGTTTAATAGCGCTTGCATCTCTCATTTGATAGTGAATTGTTGTCGTTTAATGCTTTAGCGTCTTTGGGGAAGTCAACTTCAGATCACAACACTTTAGCAATTAATTAGTATGCACATAATTATTATATTACTTGTAACTCCAACTTGCTTCCACAACAAACGCATACAATATACAATATTTGTAGTGTATAAGTAAAAGGCCGTAGATATTTTAATGGAGTGTATGCTTCTATTTGAATGTTTTGCCACATATAATTTAATATCGTGATGTAAAGAAATCTTTAATGAAGGAATGACATCTCGGAAGAAGAAGATGATGATGATGATTTCACAAGACCAACCTGCGAGTTCTTTGGCCCCCTCTTCTTCTAGATTGGTGAGATTTACGCAACTGCGCTCAGCACCTTCTGGATCGGCATGACGATGAGATTTACGCAACACTTTCTGGATCGGCATGACGGTGAGATTTACGCAACTGCACTCCAACATGCACTCCAATCTTCCACACGAGATCAACTTTTTGTGCACGAATGGTTTTTTTTATTTTTTCATGCAAAACATCTTCTCATATATCTCAATGCATGATGGATGTTATATCGATTTAATTCTTTTTTATATTTCAATGTCACTATTATTTTTTTATCAATGTAAATCGGATAGTCTGCAATTGTAGGTATGCCACTGGCAACGACACTTCTGCGTTGTGACGATGTCGATCTTCTCCAGCATTCTTTTCTTTCTTGTTGTCTTCTCATTTGCAGAGTCGTCCCATGCATCCAAGAAGGCAGGTTTTTTTCAATATTTTTAGTTATGTAATGAACTCTATTTGATTTTTTTATAATAAATCTACAGTCATATGTGGTATATTTGGGGTCGCATGCGCATGCGCGGGACATTTTGATTGACCACCAGGGAGTTGCTGACGTTCATCGTGATTTCATGGCTTCCATGCTCGGAAGGTAGGTATTTACAAACTTTGCACATATAGTTCCTTGATGTAACATGTTCATTATATTCTTCTTGTTTGCTTATGTAGTAGAGAGAAGGCAGAAGACACAATCTTTCTTTCTTATACAAAGGTGAAAAATGGATTCGCAGCCAATCTGGAAGAAGAGGAGGCCAAAGAACTCGCAGGTTGGTCTTGTGAAATCATCGTCATCATGTTCTTCTTCTGAGATGCCATTCCTTCATTCAAGATTTCTTTACATCACGATATTAAATTATATGTGGCAAACCATTCAAATAGAAGCATACACTATATTAAAATATTTATGGCCTTTTATTTATACACTACAAATATCGTATATTCTATGTGTTTGTTGTGGAAGCAAGTTGGAGTTATAAGTAATATAATAATTATGTGCATACTAATTAATTGCTAAAGTGTTGTGATCTGAAGTTGACTTCCCCAAAGACTTTAAAGCATTAAACGACAACAATTCACTATCCAATGAGAGATGCAAGAGCTATTAAACCATGCAATCAGAAATTTACATAGGTTAACCTACTTGCAAAATACCATTGCTGACATTATCCTAAAGCATATGGGCATTATTCATCCCGTGGAGCTCATTTGGCCCCTTTATGGGGCAAACATCATCCTGAAACATATGACCATTATTCCTCTAGTGGAGTAACAGTTCATGCTTCTCATATATTTTCTACTGATTCATTACGGCATGCTGATGTAGTATCCGTCTTTCCCAACAAAGGAAGGAAGATGCGTGGAGACATCCGCCTTGCCAGCTACTTAGGACTTCAGGATTCACACTACAGGGTTCCCTCGGACACTCTTTGGGCGAAAACCAAGTTCGGTCAAGACATCATTATCGGTGTCATTGACTATGGTAATTAGACTTTGATTTATATATTTCTATCTTTTTGTGACATCCAACCATACAGGACCGTGGAAAGAAAATAAATTATTTGTAGGTGTGAAATCCGAGGAACTGAATTTCAATGACTACGGATATAGATCCATTCCATCAAAGTGGAAAGACACATGCCAAAATGATACGATTCCTTTAGAAAAAGGCGGAGTTCGATGCAACAAGTAGGTCATAGTCTTTAATTATTACAAGTATGGAATCAATATTTTATATGCATGACATCTTTTTCCCATTTCATGCATGTGTAGAAAACTGATCGGAGCCAGGTATTTTCAAGACGGTGTCCTCAACCATGTGAGGCAAAAGAGGCAGGAAAATAAGACTGCTTGGGATGTTGTATTGACATTAAATTCCTTTACTCCCCGTGACACGTTGGGTCATGGTACCTTAGTGATGAGCCTTGCCGCAAGTCGCCCAATAATCTCAGGAGTTTATATTGGCTGCTAGCGTCCTTCAGGCATGGTCCAAGGTACCGCCTCGGCAGCACGCATTGCTTCCTATAAAGTGTCATATGAACATTTGCCAGATGACTTCGAATGCCTTGATGCGGACATCCTTACGACATTTGATTTTGCGATCCACGATGGTGTGGATGTGATATCGCTATCTATTGGGAGCGATGAATTAGATTTAAACGTTCAGACCTGCATGATGAGTAGCAATTGGATCTTTCCACACACTTATGGAAGGTATCCCGATTTCCACACACATGGAAGGTATCTCGATAGTGGCATGCCAAGGGAATTTAGATAACTCTGACCAAGATTATAAATATCTGGATAACGTCATCCCATGGGTGTTGAGCGTTAGAGCAATATTCATGAACAAACAGTATTTGGCCACGGTTAAGTTTGGGAACAACATGACTTACACGGTGCACATTAAGCTCACATTCATGGTATTTTCAGAAATTATTTAACTTTTTTATGTAAAACATGCTAAGTGTTTCTTTTCTTTCAAATAAATTTTGTAGGGTACGCCATTATATGATGCTGATCTTAAGCCCCTTTCCGAAGGAAGGTTTTTCTCAATTACATATTACCATTCCATTGATGACGTTGATAGGTTTCCTCTAGAACTCATTTCTACAATTTAACATAGATACTTTTTTAAACTAATTTTGATATTCATTTTTCCATGAATGTAGGTGAACTTGTGTAAATGGAACCTTTCATCCAAAGGAAGTTGAAGTAAGGATAGCTATGTGCATGAAGCATAATGATATTGAAAAAGCTCGTGAACCTCTTGATGCACTCAGGCCGGTAGTGTTGGAGCTATTCTTGTCGATGGTAGGCATATTTTTTGGGAGTCTTCCATATATCGAGATCTCACTAGCGGACTTTTCTAGAGACGCATTCCAAGACATGATGAAAGTCTCGTAAGTTACTTGAGACTTTATAAATCTAAACTTAATTATTAAACCTCCTTAATATCTTTAATATTAAGGAGATGAAGACATGCACTATGTCCATCATTTTGCAAGTCCAACGGGGAACAAATATTTTATTAAGATGTCTAAAAATTGTTAATTTCCATGTGTTAGGACTAATCAATGACTAACAAAGTATATGAGATAAATGGAATGCCAATTTGTAGGAACCCCGTGGCATCTTTCACACACACAAAGGTAAGGTTTGGAAATCCATATATATGCTACTTCTCCACCCCAGGACCAAACAAAAACAACACAGGGATACTAAAGGTATACCTCACCGCACTTATGAAAGTACATTAGTTTTGATTTGTCCTTGATCTTTATTTTTAGTTTGGAGAGTGTTGATTGGTGACAGATTTGCACGGTTCGTTCAAGCGGCTGACCCCACTTGCCGTTGGTGTCAGGAGGATATTGAGAATGCATACCACCTTTTCGTCACATGTGGGAGCTCCTTGGGGCTTGGGAGCTACTTGGTAGTTCCTTGGTGTCCACTGATGGCGTCTCGAGATTTTCGGAATCCATTGATGCTGAATGACATGGTACAGAGGGGAGACAACCTGTATGGCAATAATTTGGACTATTTGGTTAGATAGAAATGGGGTGGTCTATCGACAAGAGTGATTTTATCGTGAAAATGTAGTTGCGCATGGCAAGACACTAGATGAGAGTTGGAGTATGTAGTTTTGTTTTTGTTTTTCTCACATTGTAAACAGCTTGTATAATTTTTGGTGATTAAATGGAGAAGTTTTTGGGTACACACCTATACGGTGGATGCTCTTTTTCTTTTAAAAAAAGAAATTACATAGATGTCATCCATGGTTTATTCAGGAAGCACATATGTAGATCTGTATTTTCCCCTTCATACCCCCCCGGAAGATTGCCACATCCGCGTTAGCCTGATAGCCCATAAAAGGTGAAAGGATGAGTTCTCTACAACTTGGATATGTATATCGCGTCCCCAATATTATGCTAGAATTCTTTTGAACCCGCGGGGTCCATCAAAGAAAGATCGAAACTCTCCAAATCTCTTATCTTTTAATTACAAAGAAAGAACATATCTGACAGATACTCATATTCTCTCATGCAGATCAATCAACTTACCATAGAAGACATGGCAAAACATGCTTTGAACCTTTGGGTCATAATCCTACCTCTTCTTAGCTGAGGCACTGTCCTCTTCAAGGGTCGCATTCCCCTGCATCCTTGTCCAACTGGAATGCTGCAGGCCTTCTTCACAGAGACCATTCCATCGTCATATGTCTATCAGTTGTAAAGGTCCGTTAATGGTTGATCTTTAACTCCAAAAACTTTAGACCCTCCATGAACTTTAAGAACCATTGCGTCGAGACTCTTAATATAGATAATGCCAAACTCCAGGACGAGTGCTCGCCTTGGCTCAAAAATCTGCCATCGTATCTCGCCTGTTCTCATGGATGATGAAATTACATGGAATCTCCCCTCCTCGAGTAGCCATCTGTCCACAAATCAACAACATTACCATCCTCAATTGCTGGTATAGGAAAGGAGATGGCTTTGCAATAATTGCAACCAATCCTTCATGAAAAGGCAGAGGGGAGCGCCTCCCTCCCCCTCAGACATCACATCAATGCCTACCTTGTCATTTAATATAAAAAATGGCGAAGCCTTCTCCCACTTATAGTAGGGTCAACTACGTCGATTCTTGCTCAAATCCATGTTAAAAGATCTGACTTTTTTTACACTGGTTGGCTACCTAACGCAACTCTGACAAGGAAGGTCTTGGACCCTAGTCTTTTGGGTGGTAGATACACTGCACTACCACCATACCATTAAAGTGGGTACACCCGAGCATTTTATATACTCATAAATGCTTGCTCTCCTCGTAAATGCACGCCACCTACTTCGTAAACAAAGCTTTATTTATTTTGCGCATGTGCAACACACGAGGCCCCATCTTGGAGAGGGCTACAAATCGAGCCCATGAGACTAAACCATCTTCCCTTTGCTCTCCAACTCAAAAAGAACTAAAAACCTTTGCATGATGCTATTTATCCTTGATATATCTTAAATGTCATCTTGTACTTAAAGGTGAAGAAAGTAACGATCACATACGAGCTTTGGAAATATAAGGTGCTCCCTCACAAGAGATATCTCACCTTCCAACCCACCAACTTTCTTTCCATCTTCGTCACCAGAGGGTCTTAGTTCGTCTCCACCAATCTGCTATCTGTTAGGGGGACACCCAAGTACACCTAGAGAAGACCACACTTCGAGGAATCCAAGATCTCATCGCAAGCATCAACAAACCCACTCTCCATATTTAATGAACAGAATTAAGGCATAGCTGAAAGGTACTAAAGATCTTCGAAATAGCTGTAAGACGCTTCACCTTACAAACACATTCCTACATAAAAAATAAGGTGTCATATATGCACAAAGCGACTCGTACAAGAGACCATGAAAAGAGAAACCA
Organism: Ottelia alismoides; assembly: GCA_037367405.1. Lineage (NCBI taxonomy): Eukaryota > Viridiplantae > Streptophyta > Magnoliopsida > Alismatales > Hydrocharitaceae > Ottelia > Ottelia alismoides. The sequence continues at coordinate 175,100 of JAZKJV010011302.1, read as the reverse complement.
CTGAAACCTCAACCAAGATGATTCGCTGAGCGATTTTAATGAGTGCATTGGTAGCCAAGATGAAAAGAATGAATGCTAGGAGACACCTTGTCGTACACCCCTTTGAGGCTGAAAGAAACCATCAGGAGGCCCCCATTGATTATAATAAAAAAGTTTGAAATATATCTGTTCCATCTATACAATCTAGCCATTATAGAACCTCTTGTTGTGAATGGCTTTAAAGGAATTTCCATTCGATACAACCATAAGCCTTTCGAAGTCAGCCTTCCGGATTACATTCATGACCCTCTCCTCTGCTAATTAATTGCAATCTCCACATTATACATCATTATCTAATTGGAGAACTAATCTTTTGACATCTGGTTGATCATGAAATATATATCCCTTAAGAACCATTAAAATTTGTTTGCACACTAGAAAGTACAATGTGTTGGTAATCCTCCACCTACAACGCGTCCTTCGTAAGGATCAAATGTAAGCCTCGGTAGATCCAATAAAACCTCGTATTCTCCCTACCACCTCTCGTACCACATTCCAAAAATCCTTCAAAAAACCATGAAATCATCCGGACAAGTCTAGCCATTTGCACCATTGAACTCCTCAATCGCCTTTATAACACCCTCCAACACCACAATACCACATCTGAAAACTCCTTGAGAGAGAAAATGAGAAATCATTAGATGAAGGTGGGTCATCTGCATTAATATCGCTGAAGGTGGATTAGACACCCCCATTGATAACTCACACACCGGAGAGTCACTTTGAATTGCACCGAGTTTGTTCATTATTCTTCCTAATCATCTCAATCTGAAGTCGGTGCTCTGCGCGGTTGTGACAAAGGTCTTTAAAACCTTATTCCACTTCGGCCTTTTCCAAAGTCAGCCCCCTATCCACCTTAGTGGAATAAATAAAAGCTTTCCTTGTACCATTGGCCATTGCATGAAAACAAAGGAAGTATTAGTATTATCCTCTCATTTAAGTATGTCAACCTTCATAATCTCTTGCCGGTTGAGTTTGCAATCTCTCTCCTTATGTTCCAAAGCTCTACCGATAACAACTTGATCTAGTAGCTCCACCTTATGCTGAGCTACTTTCTCATTTGCCTCGTGTTGACTCAGGATTTCTCCTTGCTCCTTGAGGGACTTATGGAGAGAAAAATGCTTGGAGGCTCACATGGTTGGCTATATAACTCACGCTAATTTACCCACTCCATTTTCTTAGCAACCATTTTTTTTAAATTTGGATCCGCTAACTAAGACTTCTTAAATATAAAGAAAGAAGCTGCATAAATCCCTCCCAACTCCTAGTAGAGCACGGTTTGATGTGGTGTGGAAACCCCGCAATGGAGGAGCAACGGAGAGTGTTCATTATCCTTATGTTGACTAATATTTTATCCAGTCGATCTAGTTGATGAATTTCTCTAGTTAAATCAATAGTTCGAGATGCCCATCATCTCCTAATGTAGTCCCCAATCAAATTTCAAAACTCATTCGATCAAGATCACCGCTATTATTTAAACGATCAATTACCCACCAAAGTGTAGTTTAAGTCCTCTCCAGTAAGCTAAAGCCAATATACGAAACAAAGACAATCCTCTCTTAGTTCCATCTTGATCTGACCAAACTGCGAGTTGGACCAAATGCGTCGAGGTTCCAAAACCCTCTATTTAAGGTCCATGTTTAGCTGACCCACATGCCATACTTTATGGCCCAAGTGTGACCCACGAGCTAACTTTAATTTTTTCCCCTTTTATGTTATTTGATCTACAACCATGTGTTACTTGAAATATAAACTACTAAATATAATGTAAAATCAGTAACATAGAAACACTTGAAGTATATTATACTAGTGTAGGTATAATCTAATTTCTAAACCCATATTTTTATTTTTTTAGCTTGGGTTGGACAGTAATGTCATGGGTCCTAGACTTGTTTTGTTATCCGGGATCACTAGTTCACATAACTTGTTGGTCTTGGGCTCCAACTAGAGCCCTTAGCCATAGCCTAAAATGTTTAAGCCCAACAAGTTTTCTAGTATTAGCCCCTATTACTTATAACCCACTATCACACTCTGCTATTACTATACGTGGTATGATTTTTGAAGTGCTACAATTTTCCTTATATATGCAACATCTGGGATCTATTTTAGATACCTGGGATCTATTTTGCAACATAATGGGTAAACTAATGGAGTTGTTACAAATAGAATAAATATAGACTGGTTAAAGTGGAGAGGAGCCTCTGCCGTTCTTTGTGATAAGAAAATTCCTTTAAAATCAAAGGAAAGTTCTACAAAGCAGCAGTGAGACCTGCTATGCTCAATGGATCTAAATGTTAGCCTGTGAACCATAGACATGTGCAGAGAATGACAATAACATAAATGAAAATGTAAGGTGGATGTGTGGACACCCACGTAAAGATTGGATTCAGAATGATGGAAATTGAATGAAAGATGGTGTAGCTCCGATCGAGGATAATATGCGAGAAAATCGCTTAAGGTGGTTTGGCCATTTGCAAAGGAGGTCAGCTGATGCACCGGTTAGGAGATGCGAGTTTTGGGATGTTGAGCCGGCTAAGAAAGGGCGAGGAAGGCCTAAGAGGTGTTGGAATGAGACTATACGAAGGGATCTTAATTTTTTAGATCTAAGCCCGAGAAGACGGATCTGAATGGAGGCAAAGAATCCATGTAGCTGACCCTGCTTAATGTGGGAAAAGGTTTTGTTGTCGTTGTTGATATATGCAACATCTAAATGGAAGCAAAGAATCCATGTAACCAACCCTACTTAATGTGGGAAAAACCTAGAAGATGAGACTATGAAAAGGGATCTTAGTTTTTTGGATCTAACACACTAGAAGTGTTGGAATGAGACTATACAAATGGATCTTAGTTTTTGGATCTAAGCTTGATAATGACACAAGATAGATCTGAATGGAGGCAAAGAATCCATGTAGTCAACCCTACTTAATGTGGGAAAAGGCTTTGTTGTTGTTGTTGTATATATGCAACATCTTCGTTACCATATGGACCATCACTTATTCCTAGTAATAGTCAAGATTGCACGCTCTTAGATAGCCTTTTCCTCCTAACTCTTTCATAGGGGTAGTTCTATCTTGGCTAGCCTTTTCCACGGCCTTAAATTTCGGCGAATTTCGACCGAAATTCGATCGAAATTCGGTTTCGCGACGATACCGATATCGGAACCATGTATAATGTCGCTTTCTAGGATTTCGGTCGAAATTTCGACCGAATTTCGGCCATTTCGGTCCATTTTGTTCACATATTTCCCAGATTTCGGTGGAAATGAAAGAAATTTTGGTTCATTTCGATCCATTTCGACTAACATTGTTTTAGGCCACTATATGTCATGCCTAGGCCACTAATTGATATTCATAGGGCACTATTTGGCCACTAAATGAAATTTTAAGTCACTATTTCAACCACCATTGCACTGTAAGCCATTATTCCAACTACTATTGTAATAAAATAAGACCATTAGGGATCCTCTTTAAACATTATAAATATAATGTATACATTCTCATTCCATCTCACAAGTTTACAATCCAACTTAAGTCTTGGAGAGCCAAGTTTCTAAATTCCAAGAAATGTTGGATTTTTACCATATTTTTTTGCCGAACACATCTTTTTTAGCATACTTGGAGATGCCAAATATGTTTTTCATCTTTGAATGTTAACTTCATAATCTTCAGAGTTCAAATATTTATATAATCATCTTGTTATATTTGGCTAGGCCATCTTGGAGAGCCAAATATGATTTTTACCATTTGACTGCTAACTTCAGATAATCATCCTCTTATCTTTGCATTAAAAAATTGTTAGTTTGTTGGTCATCTCATGACTAACACATGCTAATAAACGAACGTTATTCTGATTGTCTTTTGACCATTGGTGCAAATTCCATGTAGATTGGATTAAATGGCCAAACAAACATTGAGTTGATTGAGAGTATGACATGGGCCATTTACAAGGAAAGAATTTTCTGCCTACTGTTATCCGGGAGGCTATCTAATCAGCATAGAAATTCATTTTAGCATGGAATACCTTATTATTTAATCCGAGATCATAATCTATACACAAATTATTACTTATTATCTAGCAGCCCAATGCATCTAGTTAGAATGAATCCATTCAACTAATGTCTAGCTCCATCCATTCCACCAGGGAAGGAATCAGAAAGAGTACATGGATCCACCAAGGAATTTGCGGTTCGGTCGAATCTCATTCTCATTCCAAATAAGATTGTAATACTAGTAACTTAGTAGTTAGTATTAGTAAGTGCAGACATATTATGTGATTGGTGTATCATGTGATCTTGTAAACTTGTATTATGATATTTAATATTTCAATTTTAAAATTATCTATGCATTCTCAATAATAAAAGTACTATTGCTCTTTTGAGAATTGACAGAAAAATTGAATGTCAAAATTTAATTTTATGTACTGAAATTTCACTCTGAACCTTCATTGATATGGTGACCGAGACCATTATTTAAGGCACTTATCATTATAACATCTTATTATAACTAAAAAACTTGTATTTCTATCTCTTTATTGATTAAGCAACATTAGAAATCTTAAATTTGAAAAAAAAAAGAGTTTTCAAGTCATTTCCGCAATTTTCGACCATTTCACCGAAATTCCACAGAAATTCCTTTTCTGGCCTGTTACCGAAATGAAATCGAAATCCGACATTTGTGGCCTTGGCCTTTTCCACAATCAAAAGAAACTTGCTTTGATACAATCAGTAACGTCCCTGGTCATAAACTCAGCCCGTTACACCACCTAAAAGGCTTAAGCTCAAGTTGTCTATCTGTAGCCCAACTACTTATACCCATTACCGGACTTTGTGATTACCAGATATGCTATTATGTTTTTTTGAAAGAAAACATGATGAGATTCTAATTTGGGACCCACCTCTCATACACGTGTATATATATAAATAAGGTAATTGTTACATCGTACTACATTTTCCAAGATACAAAAACCACCCTACAATGCCCAAGTGCATTTTCAACACTAACACTTGCCCCCTCCCCCTAAATTACCTTGTTCCTGGCATACCAAATCGACCACACTAAAGCAAAGGGGAGCGAACTATCCTCATGCCCAAAGCCATAGAATGCTCTAACATCCCTCTAAAAAGTGTCGCAATTCAGCCTCTCCATCCACACGATGTTGATCCGATTCCCCACCTCAACTGAGCATGGACACGAGAAGAACAAATGATCCATATCTTCCACCGCCAACCCATACCTATCACAATCAACATCCTCCACCCCTGACAGCTCCCCCAGACGACCCATGGTTATGATCCTCCAAAATCTAAACAACTAGAGGAAAACCTTAACATGGTTCAGCACCCTACACCGCTGAATGAACCTCGTGTCCACTTTAACCTCCTCTCGAACTTCCATCCCGTCCTCGACCAAAAAATGGTATGTCTTCTTCGCTGAGAACCTGCCAGCTCCCTAGGAAAAATGATCCCTGTCCGAAGTCAAACCCACACACCATGACAACTCCATCTGAAGAGCAAGCGACTCCACCCTTCGATCTGGTAAGGGCGACGCGAACAACGAAGACCAAACCCCATGGTCCCACACCTGTTGAACACTTGCCTCACAATCCCCCACCAACCTCATGAGGTGCGTGTAACGATCTCCCATCACCCCATCTCCCGTCCAATCATCTCTCCAAAATTTAAAACTTGCTCCATTCCCCAACATCGTTCTCAAGGTGACGACGATCTCCTGAATAATCGCAGTAATCCTCTTCCATAATGAGGATGGCAAACGTCGTGGGTGGCCCCCAACGACATGGTGAAACCATTGATCTTCCTTAGCATTCGACTTACCAAATCCCCAGACTTCCCCCAAAGTCGAACCACCCACTTTGCCATAAATGCCTTATTCATTTCCTCCATCCGCATTCCAAACTACCCTTCCTCTTCGGCACAATCACCTTATCCCAATCCACCAAGTGGAGACCCTTCTTGCTATGACTGCCATTCACCCAAAAAAATCTCCGCATGATGGTCTCAATCTTACCAAGCATTCCAGCAGGCAACGTCCTTGTGGAACAATAGAAAATTGGGATAGTAGAGAGAACATGTTTCAAAAGCACCAACTTCCACCCCTTGAGAGCATCGACACCTTCTAACCCTCCATCCTTCCCTCCAGTCTCTCCAACAACACCCTTCAATCCTCAAACCTTGGCTTCCGCGCCACCATTGGGAGCCCCAAGTACGTAATAGGCAGAGCAGCAGTAGGACATCCTAGCACCCCGGTCACATGTCGTAAGTCCTCTTCTGAAAGGTCAAAGGGGCAACCATCGATTTCTCCCTCTTAACCAGAAGCTTGGAAATATACCCAAAAATGTCCATGATAAGATAAGCCCGTCTGATCTTTCTGCCTCATCATCAAGAAATAGCACTGTATCATTAGCATACTACAGCATTGGTATATATATCTCTGCCCTCATTTACCCAGAACACCAGTCTTCACCAGTTTCCAACCTCATCATCACTGCTAATGCATCAACCACAATCACAAAAAGAAGCGGTGCTAGTGGAAAATCCTGTGTGATTCGCCTTTACGGTTGGAAGAAACCCCCTTCCGGTCTACCATTGACGAGCACCACGTGGGACACCGTGGTAACACACCGCTTGGTCCAAGCAATCCATAGCTCCGAGAATCCTCTTTTCTCGAACAAAGTCCACAAGAATCTCTAGTCCAAGCAATCGTATGCTTTGAAAAAAATCAACCTTCCATAGCACCCCTTTGGTTTTGTGATGCAGATTGAAAAATCGTCAATGGATAAACTAATATTTTTTTGATCGGTGGTTGACGGTGGATTTTGGTGGAGAAGAAAATGGAGGGATTGAGAAGAGAATGGAGGGGTTGAGAAAAAAAGATCGTCGGGAACACGAGTGGTTTGGAGGAGAGAAACGTGAAGACCACGTGGGGAGAGAGAGACGAGAGAAGGAGAGAGATAAAATCTCAATTTTTCATATCAACTGAACTTATTATAACAATAGCCCACCATCCCTTTATATAGGAGGGATGAGATTACAAAAATAGAAATCAAATTCAAATTCAAACTAATCATCCTAATTTGACTCTAACCAACTAACCGACTAATTTGAAATTCAAATCTCTAACTAATTGAGATCACAAGCGATCTCTTTTATTTAATTAAAAATACGACGACTCAAAATAAATGTAAATAAAATCAACGGATAAAAATTAAATAAATGCAGCTCTATATTTCCATTTCACGCTGCATCAACTCTCCTCCGTTTGAAAAAATTCGTCTCCCGACGAATTGTTGGATCTGCAGGCTTGGAGGTGGATAAATCCGAATCAGCGTTCCCAATCATCCCATGGAAGAACTAGGGTCGGCGCGAATGTCTGGACGGATCGTCAGATCGTGAGGACGATCTGTAGGCCATGCTCTAATACAAAATGATGCAAAATGATTTTCGGCGACAGTGAAAAATAAAATATTTGACGGTGGATTTTGGTGGAGAAGAAATGGAAGGGTTGAGAGAAGAAGCTCGTCAGGAACACGAGGGGATGGAGAAAAGAAACGTGAAGACCACGTGAGGGGGGAGAGAGAGGGAAGAGAGAGAGAGAGAGAAGAAAATGGAGGGGTTGAGAGGAGAAGCTCGTCAGGAACACGAGGGGATGGAGAAAAGAAACGTGAAGACCACGTGAGGGGGGAGAGAGAGAGAGGAGAGAGAGATAGAGAATAAAATCTCAATTTTTCATATCAACTGAACTTATTATAACAATAACCCACCATCCCTTTATATAGGAGGGATGAGATTACAAAAATAGAAATCAAATTAAAATTCAAACTAATTATCCTAATTTGACTCTAACCGACTAACCGACTAATTTGAAATTCAAATCTCTAACTAATTGAGATCACAAGCGATCTCTTTTATTTAATTAAAAATACGTCGACTCAAAATAAACGTAAATAAAATCAACGGATAAAAATTAAATAAATGCAGCTCTATTTTTCCATTTCACGCTGCATCATTTTGCTTCTCTTTAAGTTCGTCACCATTCCGTTGCCATTGCCAAACCATCTTCCATAGCTCTCCCAGGTACAAATGCCGAATGTTCAGGCGAAATAATTCCATGCAACACCTATCTCAACTTGTTAGCCAAAACGCTTTCAACCAAGAGATATATAGCATTCGATAACGTAATAAGCTGGTAGTCTTCCACTCGAATCTGCGTATCCTTCTTTGGTAGCAGGAAAATATGCGCCTTGTTCGGCCTTTCGAATTCCTTGTTTCCATACCGAAATTCCTCCAACACCTCCAAGACATCTCCTTTGATTGTCTCATAGAATTCCTTGTAGAAACAAACTGGGAATCCATCTGGTCTCGACGCCCTGTCTGCATTAAGTAAAAAAAGTGCCTGGCTAGCCTCAGCCTCCCGAAAGTCCCCCACCAATGCACCCGCATCCAAGTCAGACACCTGTGAAACTCGGGCTTTCTGCCTGCTGAAGTCTTGGAAATAAGACTTGACCCCAACATCTCTATCCCCCTCGACAACTACTCCAACCATGATTGAATGTATCAGATTTTTGCACCTTCTCCCGCTAGCCATGGCATGAAAAAAACTTAGTGTTCGCATCTCCCTCCCTCAACTATCGCTTCCTAGATCTCTGACTCAATGCCACCTCGTCCTTTTTGTCTTCTCCTCTAAATGAACGCTTCTCATCACCACCTCCTTTTCCGTCAAAGATCTCTCATCCTCCACTTTATCCTACCTACTCACCTCATCTTGCGCCCTGACTCTCCTATATCGGCGTTGAGCCCAGTTGACCCTTATGAACTCCATCAGATACCTCCCTAACAACGCCAACTTGCTAGCCAACCTACAAGTCACAGATCCATCTGGGTCGCACTCATCCCAGAACATTGTCATGGACTCTCGAAAGCCTTCCTCCATAAGCCAAGACTGCTCAAAGCGGAAGAACATCCGGATCTCACCTCCTCCCCCGAAGACCAGAGAAGCGAAGTATGCTATTATGCTATCCATCCAAGTCGTAGACCCATCGGACCAGATATGCTACTATGTTTAGGGTGCTACACAGACTATGCGAAACATGTCCATACTCTAGACATTTAACGGGCGAGCTAATGAGCAGTTTGAGTTGAGTTGGCCCTTGCTTCAATTTTTCTGGTTTGAGACAAACCCATGAGCTGGTTGGGCGACTGGACCTCCAACCAGTTAGCAAGGTCTGATTCCAACTAAAGCATATTATTATTCGAAGCCACAATAGGAACATACAAAACCACAAACACAAGTCCTAACAATCTAAATACAAAGCACTATCTTTCTAGCAAAAAAGGTCATTATTTCTGCCTAAGAGTGTACCCCAAATTTCCCTATGGCATCCACTACTTCAAAAACCATTAATCCATAGCCCTGCACGTTGTGTCCGACTGCCTAGTCATTTTTTTAGACTTGTCTCCTGAAGAAGCACTAATTCCACCCCTCTCCATGAGCAGATTTGACACCATATTCTTCTTGTTCAGTTACAAAGATTATTGATGTTTCATGTCGCACATTTTGTTTACAACCTATAGCTCGATCCTGTCGTGCAAGCCCCAAGAGTCTTGTGACCTCTCTTCTTATTTCTGCTACCGGTGGAAGGTGCATCAACATCATCTGCTACAAGTGATCTGATTTGGCTTTGATGGGTTGTGGGATGAATCCTCAGGCCAAGCTATCTGTGGAGTCTCAGTAGGATACCCTGACTTGCTTTGTACAAACTATATCTGATGGGTGGGAGGAGCGGGGAAAGATCTCAGTGTAAGCTGAGGGGTAGCTTGCTGCTGGCTCTGCATCTGAATCTCAACCACCTTCTTCGCCAAATCACTCATCTACTGAGGTAATGTAGAAAGCTTCTCCAACTCTTGCAGCTTCTGTAACTCCTGAACTTGCTTTGAATAACCTCGACAACTGTAAGCTTCTCACTAATATAGTCCATGTTGGCAGATCGTGAATCAGACTCAGCTATATTGGCCATCTTCTGATGATCTCGTTGGTGTGGTGGATGGATGGTTTTCTAGTACGCCAGAGTGGAATCAACGACTCTAGAGTTCTCAACCATCCCTTCATAGATGGTCCAAACCGGCTCGGCATCCTTTTTCATGTAACTATCGGCACATGCGACACTGACTAATCACTGAATGTCAGCATTTAGTCCTCCAAAGAAATTCTGCACAAGCACCTTCAGTGGCATCTCATGATGAGGGCATTTCTCTAACATGTCCTTGATATCTCATGATGAGGACATTTCTCTGTCATGTCCTTGAAGCGCTCTCATGCTTGATGAAACGACTCATGGGAGGGTTGCGTGAAGTTCAATATTTGACTCCTCATCGTATTTGTCCTTCCAAGAGGAAAATATTTACGTAGGAATGTAGACTTGAGTTCCTTCCAAGTAAAGATCTCTCTCCCCAAATGATTCAGCCAATAAAGCGCCTTATTTGCTAACGCGAAGGGTAAAGCCTTGAGGCGTACAAACCTCCTGCAAACGTTCGGTTAACAAGCCATACCCCAAATCATCTCAAACTACTGTAGAAAGGTAAACAACTCCTCAATAGTGTTCCCATAGAATTTGGGATGCAATGATATGAAAGATGGCCTCAAATCGTACGAACCTTGATTCGACGATAGGATCCAGTACTATAACGTGCTCGCTCCATGACTATACTCATCATGTAGTGTGACCACGGGAACAACTGCAGTTGGTGGATCCCTCCTCCGACTCTCAATGTGGCGATCTCATCTCTCAACTCTTCATGGACTCCAAATTGCTGCTGAAGCTGTACACTTATCTGCAGCAGCGTATCTAGAATCCCTGCAGTCACATTTGATCCCGTATCTGGTCTCTCCTCAAATGGTACTTTCCCTCTCACCATGATGTCAATCATCTGCTCTGGATAGGAAAAGCCTCGTAAGCACTTCACGAAAAATGTGCAGGCCAAAAAGAACTATCGCGGTGAGGGTCGTCCTCGACTAAAGGGTTGGGAGGCGAGGGAGTCTGGTTCTAATTTTCCTCGTAACTAGGTAAAACTGACTCGAAAAGAGGGTCATCCCAAGTCTGTGAAGACATATGTATCATGGTGGAAGATCGATGAAACACAAAGTCCGAGCATAAAGACCGTCGATACATCATCCTCGATGCCAAGAGAATACGATGTAGAATCACGATGTAAAAACAAGAGACAAAAGAAAGGCGTGGAAGACGAGGAGTCACATGCACACCGCAAACAAACACAATGCAACCACAATTCACCAACTTCACACAATGATGATCGTTAGAGTTCGATCGATCTTTTTAATTTTAAAGTTAGGTGATTCAAGCCGTTATTTAATGTCAGATTCACAATTGGAGTCACCCTGTCGCCCAACATATGTCCTCACACTCCCCCAAACAGTGGAGGCATCTGCCTATGCTGCCTGGTTATATCAATATCAAAGGGAAATGTGAAGCTGGATATGCCAAAATGACTCTCTAATGTCGGAGGCAAGCACATGCAGCTGCGATAGTGTACCAAAAGTTTATACACAAGTGCTTATGGCACAAGTACATGGATTTTTGTCTCTAATCCTTAGGGCTACGTCCTACCGCTCTGTCTGGATGTAAGTACTTGCGAGTCAATAAGGGGATCGCTCTCCCAAAGAAATTAAGTTTAATTATTTTTTTATTTTTGTCAAAGTTTAAAAGGATTTTTTTATTTTGTAGTTTCCACTTTTTGGGTATTTTCAACAAATGTAATGGAAATTCATTTTTTTTCAAGTGAAAAATGTGTCGCACTGGGTGAGAATCACAGAATGCAGCACAAAACCATGATGCATGCGGAGATAGAAATCACACCTGGCTCCAGTACTGTACATGCAAGTGATCAGTGTAGAAATGTAAACCTATTACTAATGCATGCAAAAAGCGATAAAACCATAACCCTAACAGATAGCTCTGGCGGAAGAATGAATTGATTTTCAAAATCGTCTGATTTTTATGCCTAAGTATGGATTATGGTAATGGGTTCTATTTTAATTTTGTAATGAAGCAAACATGCACCCTGAGGCTCCACGAAATCACATGAAACAAAGAAAAATCGAGAAAATCGAAAATCGCAGTGAGGTCCCCCAAGTGCATTGGCACCAGGGGAAATAGACTCCGAAAAGAAGAACCTAAAGTCCGTGCACAAGTCAGGATGTCCTTAATAGAGCCCTTCTACAAAAGTAAGAACGGGTAATTGCCCTTTCCTCTTTTACCAAGAAAACAAAAGATGTCTCTCAAAGAAAACAAAATATAAAACACCCTAACTCGCGTTGCTCCTCTACAACTGACTCATAGAAAAAGAGCTAATCTCTGCGCTCTCAATTGATTCGACTTCTGAAGAAGTCAACTGATCTCGTAGGCCTTGCACCACTCGTCAACACACAAAAATCGTAAGAGAAAATTGTAGAAGAAAAATGTAAAAAACTGAGAGAAAGAGAAAATCTATAAAATCGTAAAAAAAGAAATCAAATCAAACAAGAAAATCGATAAACCATAAAACAAAAACGAGAAGTAGAAAAATCACAAAAAAAATCCTAAAACCAAAGTATAGCTAATGCCTCCTTGGCAATTGCATCATTTCGATGAGTACGCCCCCTTCGCGGCTGAAAAAAGAACGTCGAATATAGAGACCACGAAGAGAAGAGCGCTTAATCAAACAAAAATATAATAGAAGAGATAGAGAGAAAAGGAATATATATGATAACAATATAAACTTCTCTCTCTTCAGTTATATTTTTAGTGTCCCTAGATCGAACACAAGGAGGTAAGAAATTATATTCGAGATTTTAAGATCGGACTTTGCGATCTGAATTCTTCTTCCAAAAGCTCTTTTTGTTGATTTTAGTTTTTATGATTTTTATTGGTTTTTTAATTTTTACAAATTTTAATTTTTTTTATTTTGTAATTTTTATTTAATTTTTCAAAAGTGATTGATTTAGGAAAATAAATGATACAATATAATATGTAGAATATAGTATAGTATACTATTCTAATATAGTGGTTGAAGTGAATAAAAGAAATGGAAATAATTTTTTTTATTTAAAAAAATTGAATATAATTTTGCAAAAGTAGATAGGTGAAATAGTATAAGTGGTACTATATAGGTATGTGGCACGAAAAAATCCCGAAAATGTTCTCGAGAGACACACAAAGAATCAAAATCATGGCGGAGTTTGGAAAATTAAAACAATGCAAAACAACGATGAAAATCCTCAAAAAATGTCTCAAAAACGCTAGGGTAGTTGGGAAACTACCCTAGAAAAATCTATGAAAAAGAATACTTCTAGTGTATCTAAATGTCCAAATATGTCCAAGAGTACAAGTGCAATAAAATGCAATAAAGTTTCTGGAATGAAAGTTGATTTCTTACGTTTAGGTACATGCGGAGGGAATTAAAAGCAATTATGAGAAACTTCTGACGCGTACATAGTTTCTGGAAAGCCCATGGGCGGAAGATGTAAACATTCCACTGTTTAGAATTGTACGACCGTGATTAGACGTGAGCGGGCGTTTTGGACCGTCTGAAGAGGACACGTGTCATAAATCTACGCATTCTGGAGTTCTTAAGGATCATTCCCAAATCTGGGGAAGCGACGACGACAATGGCCTCTATGGCGTGCATGATTGACCGACGATGGTCGGTGAGGCTCGCGATAGCACCCTAGCAGGGCCAGAAGGGGGATCCTCCCCCTTCGAGCTCCCCTGCAAGGAGGAATGGTTGAAAGAGAAGAGGATCTGGTCAACCACTTGGGGTTTCAAGTCTGGAATGTTTCAGAAGGATCTCCAGATCTGCAACAAAGTTGCGCCTTGCTCCAGACACTGCTAATCGATATCTCTGCAGAAGAACAACATGCAAGAGTATTTACATAGCTTGATTCCGGAGGAATCGACTTGGTAATGAAGGTATTGTTGGATTTTAAACTCAAAATTGGAAGGGGATTCAGTCAATTTGGAGGAAAGTTCTGAATGCAATCGAAAAATGGTGACTAAGGTAGCTATGAATGTGATTAAGAAGGCTAAAAACTAATTAAAAACAAATGGAGTTGATGTAGGAGATTCAGCTTGGATTAGAAGGTGTAGGACCTTCTAGTTATTGCTCGACGGGGAGGCAAGTTCCTGGAGCTTTTCACATGGCGGTTTTGGCCACGATGCAAGGCAACTGAGCCTTGGAACGCGTCCTCGTTGATCCCTCTTGCTTGCGGAGTTGTATCCTTCGTCGACTGCCACCCGAGGATGGAACACCAAGGTCTGGTAGATTGGAAGTCGGCCAGTTAGACTGGAGTTGGAGGTAGTTGGTTTAGTTTCATTTATTTGGGTGCTTTAAATAATGAAGATGGAAGAGTTGTTGGAGAGGATCGAAGGCTGGCGTGAATCATGGTAGATCAGGCTAGAGGATTGAGGGTTTGGATTAGGATTACGTTGTAGATCGAGGGATGGAATAAATGATGAAGATCATGCATTTAAACAACTAATGACCTGAGTTCTTGGAGGAAGAAGGCTTGTGGTGCTGACACTTGTTAGCACTAAAAAAATCCAGAAGTAATAGTGACTTATACATTAGATAATAAATATTAAATGAGGTTATTTTACAAATATCTAAATACAAAAAACATTGATAATTACATGATCTAATTTATTATACATTTTACATAAATTAATAATATATATTTTATGAGATATAAATATAATATATTAATATACTTGATAAACAACTCTTCATTTTTAATTAGATATTTTAATAAATAAGTTACCATTTTTATATTATATTAATTTAAATAATAATAAGAAATAAGATTTTTTTTGAATTTTTGTGGATTTTAATAAATTAATTTTCCTATATTAATAAATACAAGTATATATAGTCCGGTTCAAATTTACATATTTTGAGGGTTTTTGACTTAATTAAATTATTAAGTAAGGATTTTATTTTTGGATTTTATTTTATAAATAAAATAAAAGTTCAAGAAAATAATAAAAAAATACTAAATAGGTTGTACTATAAAAAATATGTACATAATAAAATAAACAACCAGAAATCCAGTTGTCATTAGGTCTAAAAGTTGAATTTTTGCAAGCGAACTCCATTTTTGATGAAACCAACTTTATTATTTAAAGAATTTTAACTCTTGAACTTTAAAGGTGAGTAGAGTGAAATTAGAGTTCGTATGAAGAAGTTATGGTGTTCGGAAGTTAGGAAATTGACAATTTGAATCTCTGATTTATTAGTATATATACATGTTAGAAATTTTTTATTTTTTTATATTTTTATATACATTTTTATATACACTTTAGAAAAAGTTTAATGAAAAATATGTTTAAATGAATTAAATAAAATTAGGTGATGATTATATATATAATGAGTAAATATAATTAATTGTATGGTATACATAGTTAGTTATTTTTTATATTTTTCTTATATCTTCCTACTTTATTGTTTGTCGATCAAGTCATGCTGACTTGGCCTTGAGGTTTAGGTTATATAAATATATCTTATAACTATTTTTATATTTTATAAGTCATTCTGTATAATATATACATAGTCTACCTTTTTTTCTTTATTTTTATTTTTCTTTGTTTATTTTTTGTATCTTTTTAATGCACAAAACTGCATTTTTTCATGAATGTGATTTTGATAAAAGATGAGAATTAATACATATTTGCATGTATTTGTTAGTGTTTTAAGACAAATAACAGATTCATCAGCAAGCCCAAAGATTCTTGTGGCCACTCTTATTATTTCTTCAATACCATACCCCCTTTTCCCTTCTCCATCACCTCTTCCACTCCATTCTTTTAAATCAAAGCTAAGTCAATGATGATATTGTGCTTACATATCACCACTACCATTCGACTCTTGCATGTGACTGCTATGAGATTCTTCTAGTAAGATTCCCCTGTCCTCCTTCGTTTGTGGGCACATATAACTCTTTCTGAAAATATCATCCCCTTGTGGGGCCCTTTCCTTATAGTTTGGAATCGTGGCAAGACCATCTCTCCTTGAACCATCATCTTGGGATCGAGTCATTAATGCCTTCTTCATCTTTACTCATCCTCCAGAAGTGGGAAGCCCACAACACTTGAACCTCCTCTCAACAAGGGTCCACCAGACAATGACAACAACGAACCCATGTCATTAGCTTTCAACCACAAGGTCTTCGCTAATATCATAAATGAATGATCCTTATTTGCAACCCCTCCCTATTCGAAGAGCCCTTTTAGGAGGGAGGTGAGAAAGTCTAATCCACCTTCTGATCAAAGGGTTTATCACAAAAGGGTCTGCGTAATGAATGCTTGAGACTGGGAGGTAAATGCATGGGTACCCCAGCCTGATAAACCGATCCAACTTGAAAGGACATGATTCACTTAACATGTGCAACGTTGAACAATATGTGTTAGCAAGTTCAACATGATTCACATCATATAGTAGGTCGAGATAGCAACGGAAGAGTTGTCATTAGTTGTTAAGATCTATAGTTGTTTTGTGTTCTTTATTTATATTTCTTATTCTTCAACCGTCTTTATGTAATTTTTCTGTAGGGCTTCTATCCTATATGAGAGCCCTAGGGCATAATAGAATGCAATCAATTATTTTCTTTCTACATGGTATCGGAGCGAAGATCTTAGGTCAGAGCTCTCTCGTACCCTAACCCTATCCCTCCTCTATCTCTCTCTCGCCTGCCGCCATTGATGGGGCCTTCTTCTTGGCACAGCCGCCACTGCCATCGTTTGGCCCTTCTTCTCAGCGCTGCCACTACCGCCACCTTCCTCTCTTGCCAGCACAACCGCCACCACCGCCACTTGTGCTGCTGAACAACAGAAGCGACAACCATCTAGGGCCACCGCTACCACCATGGAGGGACTCTCCCTCTTCCTTCGGGTGGTTTCAATAGTTGTGGTGCCCTAGAGGTCTTCTTCAACGTCCGTTGCGGTCTAAAAATTTCTCCCAAGAGCGATTTGATTCACTGTTCAATCTGATTTTGGGTTTTTAGGGTGTTTGATCATTTAAAACAACCCTAGTTTCCCGAAGAAGCCTCGGACAATTGTAAGAGGTTGTGATATTAGTCTACACCCACAACCATCTCCATGTATGCTTGTGTAGACGTGTTTATCCTTGTCAAAGATCCTTCTCGAGATACACAATCGAGAATGGAATCTTCTTTCCGAACACAGACAAGGGCATTCGATTCAGTAGGTAGCAAGCAATTAGAACTGCATCGCCCCAATAGGAATGAGGAGCACGACTATGGATTAAGAGAGTTCTGGTAACATCAAAATGAAGACGATGTTTGCGTTCAACCACTCGTGTGTTTGGGTCGGTTGCCTTTGTCCATCATACATCTCATGTTCATGACAAGCTCTCTCCTAAAGTTGTCAAGTATGTTTTTGTGGGTTACTCCAGGACTCAAAAAGGGTATATGTGTTTTGATCCTATTCGTCGGAAGTATTATGTGAGTGCGGATGCCACTTTCTTCGAGTCCATTATGTTTTTCACCCCTACAGGTGATAGGTTGATTCCTTCGGATTCTGGAAAAGAGGTATACATGCCTCTATCTCCGATCTCATCTGCCACACCTATGTCTACTACATCACCATCACCTTCATTACCATAATCACCACAACCTCCTCCTCCACCACCTCCACAAGCATCCTCCATCTTTTTCCCATAGGTTTACACGCGTTGACCTTGTGCTCATCAGCCACCCCCATCATCCAGTACGCCCCAGGAATGTTCTGAACACTCGGTTACTATTGATGGCACTGGTGATTTGCATTTATAGCAGGATGAACATGGGGCTCCAGATCTTGGTTATTGAGGAGACTGAGGACCTTGACATGCCCATTGCTTTATAGAAACAACACGTACATATGCCATGTACCCTCTTGCTTCTCGTGTTTCTCTTGTACGTCTCTCAGAGGAGTTTTAGAGGTTTGTTGTCGGACTATCTGTCGTGGACATACCGTAGACATATCAGGAGGCATTACAGATTAGTCAATGGCACCTTGCGATTGAGGAAGAGATGATTGTGTTATAGTCTCATGGCACATGGAGTGTTGTTTCTGCTATCTGTTGTGGGGAGCGAGTGGGTGTTTACGGTAAAACATCGTGATGATGGTACTGAGGATAGATGCTCAATGTCTGTGAATAGAGGTTAATGTTTAATTACATAAAATGTTCTTCGTAAATTACCATTCTTATAACTGCTTACTTCCCTGTTTATAGAAATAAACGGAAATTGCTAAACTACTTTTATTTGTTGTTTTTGGTAAATTGCCATAACATCCCTTGGTTCAGCATTATGTTCTTCAACTCGTTCTGTTTGCGCATTCATTTGACTGGTCTTATTGTTCCTTCCTGCAGGCCGAAGCGTTTTGGTTTATCACTAATCATACTTACGGAATTTGAAACAGAGGAAGCTGTGTATAATACTCAGAAAATAAGGGCCGTGGATATCTGGCTTGTAGGAACTGCTGCAGTGAAAACAAGCAGCTTTACAGAGAATCGAATGCACACACTGTGAAACACTTGGTAAAAATTTTGAAATCTGACTGCAGCCACTGTTTAGGGAATTGATATCTTGATAAATTCCTTGACTGAGAATATCTGATGCAGGATGCACTTAGTGAATACATCGAGTTAATGTTAGCTGTCCATAGTGCATTTCAAGAGCGTGCTAGTGCATTACTTACTGCACAGACACTCCTAACAGATTTGTCATCATTGAATGGCAATGCTGAAAACTGGAAGCCGCTTCATCAAGAATGTTCGGTGCTGACAAATTTAGAATACAGAAATTAGAAGAATTGAAGGAAACAATTAGAGCTACTGAAGACTCGAAGTGCGTTGCACTTAGGGAATATGACAAAATAAATGTATTTAATCTCCACCCCAATTTTAATCTTCTATTATCCTGTTGTTTCTTGATATATTGCGTTTGTTTACTGTAAAATATTTTGTTATTTTGTAATATTTAGGGCTTGTAGGAGTTATTTTGTCCTGTATAAAATCTATTACTCAATTGGTAATCCGGATATTCTTTCAAAAAAATGGTAATCCAGATAACATATAAAATTTATCTTTTTTTTTTATTTCAAGTTGCAAACGTAGCATTGCATTCAAGTTGGGAGATTTAAACCCTATGACCGTGTTGAAACCTGCTCATAGTTTAAAATGCCATATTTGATTTACTCTCCAGCTTATTACGATCCAGATATTATTAGATAAATTTAACAAAGGGTGCGTGTATTTTATATTGGAGATTGGCGTAATATAAATTAGTTGCGCTATGCACTGATTAATGGACATAAGCTTCGCCTCTTCTAAACAAAGTTCCTGTTATAAAGATGATTATATATCTAAAAATATTGCAGTTTTATTTATTCGATAAGAATGAGTAAAAAAAGATTTAGTGGCAGTGTTGGCAGCGAAAGACATTGATAAAGTATGCAAGGAAACTATCTAGAACATGGTTGCACTTGCAAAATTAGGTGCTTGTTGGAAGCTTTGGAGTGATATAGAATTGCATGACACTCAAATAGTTGTGATGGTTATTTGAAATCAAAATCGTAACATGCTTTTTTTTCATTTCTCACCCATATCTTATGATTTTTTTTTGTTTTTATTTGAGGATTAAACTGGAAAATAAAAAAAATAGAGTTTAAGGGATTTTTACATCGTTATCTTATAAAAGTTTGATATTAAGGAAAGCTTTCATATTCTTTGCTTTACATGGATAACCTTATAGTGTCTATGTAATGTCTATACAAATATCCCTAGATTATACCATGCAAAAGAATTTGTCATGTTTTCTTGAAAATGTAACTTTTTTTAAAAGAAAATGGGCCTCCACAGTGCATGTGTGTGCTCAAAAACTCGCCACTAATCGCCAAATAAGAATATTACACGCATGAAACCAGTTAAGTACCTTAAGCACTGTTACAACTTCCAACTCACAACTGAGGCCCTAGTGTGTACTACACCATTCTCAACATACAACCTTTCCTGGAGGAAAATCACACCATTTCTGGCTAATCAAATTGTCCAAACCTGAGCCACACATTCCGCTTTCTATTTCTCCGAACCAGCCCAATCCTGGCATCCTGCTCGATGGAGCCCTAGAAGCCATGAGTATCATCCACGCACATTGTCGGGATATCAAGCAATTCCCACACCATCATTGAGCTCCCGCATCCGGAGAAAAGGTGATTTATCTCCTCAATTGTTGCCTAGCACCTAGAACATGCGATCGAGACCAAAACGAGCCATTCTGTCTCTTGTGAGCAGCCTTCCCCTTCTTAAAAGCAACATTAAAATTGTTGTCCATGTTGTAATATTCTAGCTCCTTATCTTTTTGCAGTATGCAATGCATCCCGCAGGATCAAAAATCGTTGGGCCCTTCAAAGTCCTATATGCCTTACGAACGGAAAAGCTACCATCACGGGATCACCAACCGTCTCGGCCCTCGGTAGGTCCCTCTGTATTTTCGAGCACTTCGATCATCTCCATGAGTTCCCCCAGACATTGGTCAAAGTGATCTGATCTAAAATGTGGGAAGAAAAAGCACCCATCCCATGCATTCGCCACTGAGCAATCATGGTTAGAAGCCAATGCCATGGGACACGTGAATATGATCCCCAATACCCTGTTTTTGCTCCAGTTTTCAGTCCAGAATCTAAATCCACTACCATCACCCACAATTGGTCTCAAAAATGGGCGAATCTTCAGCAAGACATCACATATACCACGCCAGGAAATGTAAGTTTTGAATGTATGGATCTGATCCTGATTATTTCTGTTAGAAAATCGAATGCGGAAACGTATCAGAGAATAAAGAAACAAAATTTGAAGAACATCGGGTTTTACGTGGAACCCTACTCTCGAAGAAGCGGGTTGAAACTACGGGAGAACGCCTCAAAGGGCTGATGTGTCTATTGACTTTCTCACTGGATACAAGAGTTCTGGGGCTTCTTATATAGCCTCCACAGACCTGCAATTCCCACCACTGGTAGATGTGAGACTAAACTCTAGATGTGGTAAAATGGATCTTGGAAGGATCCATTTGCCCATCTTACATGATAATGACGCATTCTCCAACACTCCCCCTCAAGCTGGAGCATGCAATGCTCATCTTGGACAAAGAAAAAGAAATCTCAAATCACAATACAAGACACTACAAGCAATATCAACTCAATGCGCACTACTGTCGGCTGCTGTAGAGGACGTTGCTTCTCATGCCGTGCATGTGATAAGGAACAAACGGGCTGGAGCGTGAGTCAAACTGAATCTCCTCGTCGTAGAGCATGTGCTCTGAACTGCGCTTGTCAGTGTCACTGAAACTGAAATGAGTCTCCTCATCGGAGTACTCTGGCCCGCCACGATTTGTGGACAACTGCTCCATCTCTGACCGAACTGAAGAGCCATGGAAAACATCCTCGTCGGAGTCTACGGTTGCTGGAGAATGGAGTCTGAAAAAAAGTCTCCTCGTCAGAAAACTGGGACTCTCCCATACTAGCTCTGAGAATGGGATCTCTACTCTGGAGTCCTTATGAAACCACATGAAAATCCTAATCACATGGCATAGGGAATGGTATCTCTACTCTGAAGTCCCTATGGATCACATGAAAATCCTGGGCGAAATACAAAAGATGGGGACTACAGACAATGATGACATACATGTACGCATCAAAAAGAGGACTCAAAACCAATCGTCGAGTTTGAACATCTGAAAAAATGTAGAGTCTGAATTCTGATTGGTCTGGAATATGGAGAATCTGAATCTGGAACAGATCTGTGACTAATACAACACTCCCCTTTCTCCCATACTTGTCGGAAAACAATGGCATCGACAAAGTTGGGAGAATACAAGAAATTGGGGAGAATAAAGCATCACAAATAAGTCGTTCATTCCTATTTTTTTAACGGCTTTCCTTTTTTTTGCAAATATTTTTTGCTTGGCTATTTCCCCCTTTTTAATAACCAACTCATCTCTTTTTTTTCTCACGTATGATTTTTTTTGTACACACATTTTTTCTTCTTTCTCTCTCTCTTTGTATATTCTCCTGCCCATTTGGGCCTGAAATAAACTCATCCCCACTTTTTTTCCTCTTGGATCAAAAACTCATGGCTGTGGCCCTTACAATAAAAAACACAATTTTTTAAATCTGCAATTCCCTTTTTGAGGCTAACCCTATTTAAGGTTCCCTCACGGTAACCCATCGCACGAAATATCGTCACACTCGCATGTAGGGAGAGTCACCGCCGCGAGGTCAATGGAGGAACCTACCATGGAGATCGATTTGTGCTGCTGGAAGAGATCGGGGGAAGGAGGGGTAGCTTCGTGCGGGGGTGGCTTCGCCTGGAGCTCTTCGCCTCCTGCTGCGGGGAGGCCCCGCCTCCTGAAGCACTGCCGCTAGGAGCCATATGTGATGATGTGTCACTTGGGGTTTTGGATCACGCTCGAGCCACCTTGGGTTTGAAGAAAGCGACATTGTTGTGTCGCCGAAGATGCGGTGGTCGCGCGCTTCCTGGGGAGGCCATATGCTATGATAAGGGGGAGAACATTGGAGGCGATGTTGTGCCATTTTTTTAATCAGATGCTGCCACCTAAAGGCCTTGTGCAGAGGTCTCCGCCTCAAGATTGCTAGAGGGCTACGTTCGCCTGTTGCTGCCTCCTAGAGTTGGTTAGGGCTCGTGCGAGGCTCCTTGCGCGCATCCAGGAGTTGCGGTTGGAGGGCTACTTTCTCCTGTTGTAGCATCCTAGAGATGGTTAGGGCTCGCATGAGGCTCCTTGCGCGTAGCCACGAGATGCATATGGAGGGCTACTTTCTCCTATTGCCGCTGCCTGAGGATGATTAGGGTTCGCACGAGGCTCCTTGCGTGCAACCACAAGATGCGGCTGATGGAGCTACGCGCAATGGGACTAGTGAAGCGCGGACTGGAAGTGATCGGGGGCGCCACCTACGGATTATTCTTGCCCTTTGCGAACTAGGGTTCTAGAAAAACCCTAGATGCCTGGAACTTGCACTTGAACACAAACTTGAATGATCAAATTTTCAAACATAATTCTTCAAGAACAATCGAGAATGAATAGAATCTCGAATAAACAAATAATGAACATAAAACTCTCAAGAATCGAACCCGCTCTGATACCATGTTAGAAAATACGAATGCGGAAGTTATCAGATAATAAAGAAATAAAACTTGAAGAACAACGGGGTTTTAACGTGGAACCCTACTCCTGGAAGAGTGGGATGAAACCACAGGAGAACGCCTCAATGGGTTGATGTATCTATTGACTTTCTCACTGGATACTGGAGATCTGGGCCTTCTTATATAGCATCTACATACACTTCAAGTCCCACCACTGGTAGATGTGGGACTAAACTCTAGATGTGGTAAATGGATCTTGGTAGGATCCATTTACCCATCTTACATGATATTGACACATACTCTGACATTTTTATATTTGTAATAATTGTAAGAGATGATCGTATAATCTATCGCACATGGATTATGGGTTATGAAATGTCTTTGGAATTTGGGAGGAAATGGAGAGGGCAAATGAGAGAGCAGAGGAGAGAGATAAGGGTCAACTCTGAAGCATTGATGTGGATAATGAGTGCCACTTTCATTGGGAGAGGGAAGTGGGTGGGAGGAGGGCGAGGGGAGGATGATGAGGAGAAACACAGATAATATTCCTTAGGTGAGATTATTGGCAGGGGATGCTCAATTGGAGTGGATAAGGGTTGCTTCTCAAGAAGAGAGAGATGGGCAAACTTGTAGGGGTTTACTACATGGTGGAAATGGCTGTGAGGATCATGAGGGGAGGAAGCATGGAGGAACACTCTTGCTTTTCCTTGGGTAAGAGCGTGGATGCTTGATTGGAATAGACATGTACCACTTCTCAAATATGGAGGCATGTGTGGTGCCTCTGTTGTAGAAGGCTATGATATTTTGTGAGATTCTGTAGGGATTTGATCGAATGTTTTTTGTGTGGGAAGGTTGGTCAGTGGAGGAGTGGATGCATGGTGGAGGACATCTGGACGAGAGGAGGTAGATTTTGTTGTCGCATCTACCCCATTTGTTGAATGATTTTAATCCTCGTCTAGTCGTCAAGGATTCTGGGGAGGCTTCAGAGGAAGGGGAAAGCCTTTAGGTTGTGACGTTGCTATTCTGTGAACGCCTTGGGTCCTCATTTAAGGGAGATGCAATTCATCTGGGATGTTTTTTCATACACATTTGAGGGTTTTAAGAGAATAATAAGGTGGAAGAGCTATTGGCCTACATGTAATGGGATGCCTTAACTCGTAGGGTGTCCTGATGATGTCCATAGCGGTGAGATGAGACAATGACTCTATTGACAACCTTACCTTTGAGAGTAATATTCGTCAATGTTATAAAAGGTAGTAGTTAGTGCTTATTCGAAAGTGTTGCTCATTGCAGATTAATAGTTAGTCAAGAAACTAGTGAAATTTGGTCAATTTTGTATGTCTAATATTTTAAATATAAAAACAATTTATACATATTCTTCAATATTTATATAGATTCATACATTCTCAATAGTACTATAACAAAATAAAAGTAGCAATTGGATTGGCTGGTAAAATGAGGATGGGGGATTGGGGTCTTGTCATTGAGAAGGTGGAGCAGATATTTGTTGGCTGGAATGTTGTGTGTCTATCTAGGGGTGGAAGGTTAGTACTATTGAAGTCGCCCCTCTCTGCAATTTCTATCTTTTTTCCTTGAAGCTGCTACCGGTTGGGTTGATGAAGAGGCTTGAGGGAACAAGCTTGCAAAAATCGATCGACTAGTCGGACCGATTAAACGACTCGATCACATGGTCGATCAGATTAAGGATATTCGGCCATTAGTCGGGTACACCGATTAGTCGGGATGACTAGTCGGTCTAGTCAGTCGATATTTGCAAGATGGGTCCGAGAACCCGATAACCGAATACCCATGTATTGGGATTTTAGGTTACTAACAGCAACCTAAACTCACGCGTACCCTGACTCTTCGCCCTCCCTCCCGGGCGATCCTCCCATGCTCCATCGCCACCTGCTTCGTCCCCGACCGCCGCTAGTTGCTTGGGTCGCCGCCTGCTCCGACCCCGACCACCGCCAGCTGCTCGGGTAGCCTCCTGTCGCCGCCTGCTCCAGTCGCCTCCTACTCTAGTCGCCGTTTGACGATTCAAACTCGGTTAGGGTTTTATTTTTTTGCTTTCTTTTTAAAATATCTCATTAGTTTGATGGATATTAGTGTACAGAATATGTAGATGATGTTGGAACTCATTTTATCTTTGAGTTTGAATAGTAATCTTATTTTTTTTCAAAAATAAATAAGAAATCATATATGACTAGTGGGTAGATGATTTGTGTGTAGATTATGCATTTCATCACAAAGATTTGAGCCTCACTTGAAACACATGGTTGTTGAGTCATGTATATTGCATCTATAAGCATAATGTTTACGTGTATTAGTTTATCATTTCTAACATAAAATTCCAGGAGAACTATTGAATTTATTTTTGAATAATAAATGCGTTGGTAGATTTTGTAGCTTGTTTTTCTTATTTAAATGCAAATTGCAATTATGTGTTCTTATGTAAAGTTGTAACTTGGTATTTTTATATTTTTTGTATATAATTATTACTAATAGAATAGTAATTAGGTACTTGTTTATTTTAGTTTTAACTTTTAACTTATGAGTTTCTGACAATGTAGGTGGCAACATCCCCCATGAATGTCATTTCGGGTAGCGACTCATCCTTCTTTGTACCGCCAGAATTAAGTGATCTTGCCTGACAATTTGGATACCTTTCAAATCGTGCGGATCCGAGCACGGTTACTTGATGGTTGTGCAAGAAGGTGGTGAAAGGAGGGGTTTTTAAGTTCAAGCAACATCTTGCGCATCGTAAAGGCAATGTGGTTGCATATCCTAAGGTGAACAAAGAGACGAAGAAGATGCTGATATCATACTTGGATGATGCTGCTAGAAAGAAGAGTCAGAAAGCCGTTGAGGTTGCTGAGATGAGAGATGAGATTGATATTGGCATCGTTGGAGATGCTGGATCTGCTAAAAGACATCAATCTTCTGAATCTCTGGAACAAATTGTCGTCGTTCAAGGAACACGCCAGATGAGCATAAAAGATGCTTTATCTAAGGACCATCATGGAAGGGTTGTCTCCTATATATGCAACTGGGCATATACATCGGCGATCCGTTTCAATGCATTGACCGCGAAACATTTCAAGCAGATGGTGGAGGCAATTTGAATGTATGGTCCAGGTCTGAAGACTCCTACGAGGTATGAGTTTGGTGGCCCATTTTTGAAAAAAGGCGGTCAAGAAAATATCTGATGACTTGCAATGTCATCGAATTACATGGAAGAAGACATGGTGCTCTATAATAACTGATGCATGGACGGACATGCGAGGACGAAGCATCATGAACTTTTGTGTCAATTTCTCCTTGGGTACTTCATTTTTGAAGTTCATAGATGCTTCTGATGAGACACACACCGCTGAGTACATCTTTCAGCTTCTGGATGAGTGCATAACTGATGTCGGCGTGGAGAATGTTATTCAAGTTGTGGTAGATAATGCTTCGGCAAATGTAGCAGCAAAGAGATTGTTGCTCACAAAATATCCCCATATATGGTGGAATTCCTGTGTGACTCATTCCATTGTTCTTGCTTTGGATTAGATTAGCAAAGATTCAAAGTGAAGAGCGCGGATAAAAAGGTGAGGACTCTCACAAATTTTATTTATGCTCACACTAAAACTTTGAGCTTGACGCGTAAGTTTACAAACAAGAGAGACATTGCTAGACCAGGGCTAACAAGGTTTTCTACTACTTTTCTCACTCTTGAAAGCATTCTAGAGAAAAAAAGATAAACTCAACTTGATGTTTTCGTTAGATGAGTGGAGGGCCTGCAAATGGTACAAGACCAAAAAAGGAGAACAAGTGACCTCCATAGTTTTCAGTGCTACTTTTTGAAACCACACCGCATTTGCAATCAAAATTTTTACACCTTTGGTTCATCTATTGCGTGTGGTTGATGCGGATAGGCCCCCATCAATGGGCTTTGTTTATGGAGGGCTTGAAGAGGCAAAGATAGAGATAATTGCATCTTTTAATAGCGCGGAGATATCTTATAAGTTTTTTGTGGACTCTATTATCTCCAAGACCTAGGGTAGGCTTGATACTCCATTGCATCTAACGACTTAATTTTTGAACCCATACTTCTTTTTCACGGAGTGTGGTGGAGATGCATATATTGTAGTGAAGAGAGGTTTCATGGATTGCATGGAAAGATTATATCTAGATTTAGATATACAAGATGTTATCACCACAAAGGAGCTTCTTCATTATAGACATGGTCGTGGGTCATTTGGGAAGCCATTAGCCGTGAGACAAAGGATGAGAAATGACGAAAATTTCGATCCAAGTATTTCATGTATTATTTTCAATTAATGTCATTTGGATCATCATTGATTTCATTGACTTTGCCAATTTTATATTTTATTAGCTAATTGGTGGTGCAATTATGGAGACGACACACCACATTTGAAAGACATGGCTATCAAGATCTCGAGCTTGACTTCTGCATCCTCTGGATATGAGCGCAACTGGAGTACGTTTGACTCGGTAATGACTCTAGTGACCCACCTAATAGAAATACTAGTAGTAAATTACTAATTGGTATAGTCATTAGTCACAATTTTTGTAATGTTGCTCACATATCCATATCAAGAAGAGAGGCATATTGGAGACAAAGAGGCTAATGATCTTGTGTACGTTCGTTTCAATTCGAACTTGATGGAACGTCACATTGAGAAAGGAAAAGATCCTCTTTCCCCTCGTGACCGTGCACATTTACGTGAATGGACTGGAGAGATCAATGTACAAGCTCAAGATGAGGTCTTTCCAGGTTCTGGATTGACTTGGGGTATAGTGGCTCATGCAAGTGGTGCTGAAGAGAATTTGGAGCTGAGAAGAAGCCAACGAGGTGAACGTAGCAAGGGAGCTTCATCTTCGAGCTCAAATGTTGCACCTATAAATGAAGAAGAGGAGGAATTTCTACCTGAAAACATAGATGAAGAAGAAGATGATGATGAAGAAGAAGAAGAGATTGATTTAGATGACGACCTTGATGGAGATGAATGACTTTTTATTTAATGCTTCATGCTTGCTTGAATTATTTTTGTTTTGACATGTTGTATCTATTAGTGAACATTAGCTAATGTTATGTAGCAAACATTGCTGGACATCGAGCCAACAGCGAGCCATTATGCAATAAATGTTATTGTACATATCATTCCCTGATCTGAAATGAAGAATAAATAATTTGCATAAAAGGTCCCTCTGTACAATTAGGTTATGTACATTGCCCATCTTGATAATCATACAGCTGTTGATTCAATAATTGAATCATAAAGGCTAGTGTTTGGATGAATATCTAAAGGGTTAGATTGAGGACTCATCAAGCACCGTCAAATGGTTGTTAAGAGATGATCTTCAGCCTGAATAGGAGATGGCAATCCTTTCTCACATAGGCTGATATCTAACCGACCTATTGATGCAGGTCCTCTGCATGGGAATAGTGATTCGGAGGTGTCGGATTAGTTAGGTCTAAGGGTTGACTTAACGAGATCGAGATAACCTAAGTCCAATGTTGAATGCTGTCACAGCATAAGCACGCATCCTCTGACCGGAGACAGATGTATTGCTATGTGTCTGAGTATGTACATTTGGCAGACCGATAGGTTGATGGCCTAACCAAGGTCTATACACCGACGAGCTGGTGTGCATATGAGGGCATATGAGCAATACGATCTCTCAAAGGGATCATACATGTACACTTATGAACCGGAAGACATGAGCTCACTCATGAGGTATTGGGACCGATCAAATTCCATGCATGGTCGTCGTACTTTGGAAGCATGACATGAATTTGAAGGTATGATATAGGCTTTGGGAAAGCATATGATCGATACCGATTCGCAATGACCAAGATTGAGAAACTTAGTGATCAAACCATGAAGAAGACAGTGTAAAATTGATCTTAATCTTCAGGTTGACCATGGGTCTTCCAGTATGCAGGATGTACATGTATTGGGAATACATGAGGGTGATGTGATCATAAACGATTGTATAACCATGATGCTTCCATTCCGAGGGAGTGATGAAACATGTCTGGATTTTAGTGACTCCTCTCAGTAGAGAAGTAATCTGATCTTGGTCCAAGTGTTGGACATTGGTCTGAATGAGATTCAGACACAATAAGAAGATAAGATTTACGGTCTTGATTTAATCAAGCATCTGTGGGAGGTTCGTAAGATTTGGATTTGAGATAAGATCTCAATATCCAAGTCACTATACGTGGAACAATACAATCGCCCTGTCCTTATCTCCAAGTATCTGCGGAGAAAGCATATTATTCTTGAAGGGGTTCAAGAATAATTCATTTGATGAACTACATATCCAAGCAAGAAGGACTTTATGATTAAATGAGGTTTAATTATCAAGCATAATATGAATGAGATTCATATTGTGAGAATAATTATCCAAGATAATTAAATGGGATTTAATTATCAAGGATTAGAGAATGTGGATAATACTATCCATAATATTTGTGTATTACAAATATGATTTATAATATACATACATTTAAGAGAGAGATTTTTTGTAAATAGCATTTTGTTAATTATTAATGTGGATTGGATTCACATTAATTAATTAATTGGAAATGTAATTTACAAATTAGTTTGGGTTGTGAATGTGATTCACATATTTTCAATGGAATGATTGAAATATTCACAAATTAATTTGGAATTAATTTAGTGGATATTTTTGCAATAGATATACACTAATTAATTTGGAATTAATTTAGTGGATAATGTTGCAAGATAAACAAGAGATAACGATATGAATTAAAAGGATGAGATAATCCGCAAAATCTCATACGTGGATAATTATCTTTTTAATTATCCATGTAATTTAGATGGATAATTATCTTTTAAATTATCATGTCATTATCTTGTGATTATTGATTTATTTATTGAATTAAATTATGTTGATGATAATGAAACATATATTTAATTTAAATATAAATTAATGTTGTTGGTTTTTTCGCCAACAACAATTTTGACCATTGATTAATACATAGACCAACTTGGCCGTTGGATCTATGTGTCCCATGGATTGAGATCCATTGGATCCTAAACTAATATAAAAGGAGGGCTAACCTAGCCTTTCAAGGTACATGATCAAGAGTTGTAGAAGCCTACTACTACTCTCTCTCTCATTCTCGCCTACGCTCTCTCTCTCTCTTCTTCAAGGTGCCCGCCCATCTTGTATTGAGAAGGAGAGTCTCTCGCCTTCGCCTTCGACGACTCGAGGATCTCCTTCTTCTTTAGGGATGCTTGCTCTTAAGGAAGACAACGGATTTCTTTTGACGAAATCGAGGGATTCATTTCTTGGATCTTCATCGAGGATTGCGGGAGGAACGCGTCTCATCATCGCGCCTGCAAGTGCGTTCTTCGTGGATCAGACTTAAGACATGAGGATCTCTTGTTTGGGATCTCACGATCACAACCACGCTCCAAGAGGTATTCCTTATACTTGTGGTTTGATAAAACGATCCGAGAAATGTTCTCGTGATCATGTGGTTTCATCACTAGATTTAAAATTTTAATTTCCGCCGCATCTTGCGACTAGTGCGACTAGTCGCCACGATCGCATACTATGCGATCAACACGCTTCTGTGATGTGCTTAAGGATTCTCAATATCCTTCAAGTGGTATCAGAGCCTTAGGTCTAATAAGGTTTTGGATATGATCCATAGACCTAGGACGACTTGGGTTTGAAAGGGTCATGAAATTTTTGTTGCATTTCAATTTTCGCACCTCTATCTAATTGAAATTTTCAGTACTGTTTAAATTGTTTAAACACGAAATTTGAAATTGGATTTTGTTCCCCATTAAATAAGGAAATCATAAGATCTGAGTTTATGAAATTTGGATTTCATTTGTTCAAGATATGGCCTTTTGAATATGCATGTATTCATTGTTGCGGGAACAACATATCTAAACGTGATTAATGAGTTAATTACTATTTTGATGCACCTCAAAATGCGTGAATTATCATTTGGGTTCTCTAATAAATTAAATTGACAATCTTAGGAAACTTATTTTGCAATTTTTGGATTTAAATTGATCAAGATAAGTTAATTTTAGTGATTGGGGGTCACTGTTGGAAATTGACATCTTTTGATCATTAACCTTGTGATAAGTCATCCAAATGTGATGATGAAAATTAATAGTTAATTTTCTGAAATAATTAGTGATAAATATTTGTGAAATATTTAAAGAGATAATTATTTCATTGAATGGCATTTGCCCAATTATAATGATAAGATAGTTGATCTTGATCATTGGTTGATATGAATTCATCAACAAACATTGATTTCATGAAAAACCTTAGTTTATTCTACAATAGTTGTAGGACAACTTTTACGTGAAAAACCCTCTTGCTTGAATAGGATTGGGGATTTGTTTAGCAAATCTCCTTATATATAATCAAAATTATTTTGATGTATATTATATGGTATAATTTCGGTTGAAAAACCGATGAGCATCTCAAAGTACACGATGATCTATCTGGCATTATCCTTTCCTAAGGTGGATATGGTGCCTAGTCGGAGAGCATTGGGGTTGCGGGTTGCAGCGTATGTGGTCCGTCCCACTCTCGTCGGTACTGGTCATGACAGCGGGTAGGGACTCGATAATACCGGAGAAATCAGAGTGTATTTTTCTAATTATTAAAATTCGAATAATACATACTTTAAGATTATACCTACTATTCAAGTAATAATCAAGTTTGTTGATTGATGATTGGATTAATGATTAATTTAATGTGATTAAATTAATTATATCCAATAAACACTCTATTATGAATAGATGTGTAATTCCCTTGGAAGAATTAATTATGTGAATATGATTCACGATAATTAATTATTAAAATTTGAATATGAGGTGGAGGATCACAAAAGTGACATCCATGGTCTCCCGTCAAGGCGAAGGGTTCCGTCGCCAGGGATTGTATGTAGGAGACGTCTGTCCGAAGTGATAGCTCCTGTATGCAAGCGCATCTGGATCGGGCTCTTTGCTTCTCGAAAGAGTAAGGTCGTATGCGTAGTGACCCCAATATCGAGTCCTCATATTATTGAGGCAATATTGAATTGCGCATAGCAAGTTCTAATCCTGTTGACGGTTGGTTCAATTAACAATGGGTCAACATCACCTTAGGGGTGGTGGGCTCGGGCGTTAAAGACCGAATTTGGAAATGCAAGTTGGACTTGCAAGGCGGAATGAGTTCCCGCTTCTTTTTATCGGAGTCGCAAGTTCTCGTATTATTGGGATGTGATGAAGATAGGAAAGGAGATCTCAGATCTTGCTAGAGATATAATGGTAAGAATACCTCTTACATTGAAAGTGATTAAGGGAATGAACTTTCATTGTTGACAAAGCAAGACTATTTTGATATAAAAATTCCTAAATCAAAGCAAAATATGTATATAATATATATATCCTTATGCAAATTTCTTATTTCAGATAATCCTTCATTAAACCCACTCAATGTTATACTCAATAATAACCAGTAAAATATCATGGATTGGACTCTTGTAGATATTGTACTTACAATTGGACACATAATGTATGTGGTTGCAATATGCAAGTTTCTTCAACATGATGAGGAATGATAATTAAATAAGACAATAAGACATCACCTTAGGGTTTGTATGTCTCTGTAGTCTTGATCTTTCATCGAGTGTACTTTGGAGGTGACATGTCGGTGATGATCGCAATTGTCAAATAATCCTTATAAGATCTAAGAAGATGTTCTGGCATACATATGTGCTCTAGATATTTAATCATGAATGACATGGTTCTCTGCATTATGCAAAATGGTAGCTCGAAAGAGATGATGTATTCAAAATGATTGAATACCTACCTGAACCTAAGTCTCTAAGAGTTGAGATGTATGTAGATATGATGAGTGTCATCATTCTACTGTCTATACTCTAGTCATTCATGAAGCTTCATAATATTCATATTGTATGAATTTACTGAAGCATGTATAAATGTTGAAGTGCTCTTGTATTGTAATCTTTTGAATTCAACATAAGAGATTTTTTGTCTTGAACAATGGTTGTCTATAGATGAAGAGAGCACAGTGGAAGCGTGAGTCGAACTCATGTGAGAAGGAAAGTCAAAGAGTTGATTGTACTTCTGTGACTTCCATATGACATCCAAAGAGTTGGATGAATGCCGATACTGTAATAAGTTGATGTGTTGATAGTATGACTATCAAGTCTGTCTAAAATCCTTAGTGAAGGACTCAGATAGAGCATCAAAATAATCTACGTATAATCATTGACTTTGACTTACTTATTTGATAAGATAAAGTCTAATAATTGTATCTCAATCTTCTAACAACACTTGCAATGTGTTGTACATGTTTTAGAAGACTGGAGAATTTGATCTTCAGGTTTAATAGTCATTTAGATGGATTTTGATGCAATTATTGCAACAATCTCTATTGGATAGATGTGCTTCATATTTTCAGTGGGAGAGCCCTTTGTCTTAGAGAATGTCTCTATGACCTAGATATTAGAATTCACTCATTGTTTGTTTCTAAATGTTGGAAATAAACATGAATTCTGAGATAGAACTATCGTAAAGAGTTATGATGGATATATTTCAGATAGTAATCTAACATCTAATGGACTCCACAAAATTAGAAAATTAATGAATGGTTCATTAAGATTTCTAATACTGAAAATTTAAACCTTTATAAGACCAATAGGAGCATAAAGATCATTTGACAATGATCTGGCATCGAGTCTTGGACATCTGTCTATTGATACGATCAATAGACTAGTAAGATATGAAACTTTAGAATGTCTAAAATTTCAAATCTTACATACTTGTGAATATTGTATTCGAAGAATGTCCAATACACCCTTCTCTTAGGAAAGGTGCAAGATGTCAAGGTATTCGGGATCTCATACATATTGATGTATGTGGATCATCTGTATCATAGTAAACATTATGGATATGTGATATCTATTGATGATCGTGTATGATATGAGATTTCCTCTCTTCACATGAGAAACCTTTGAAATGTTCAAAGATTTCACAGTTTTGGTTTAGAACTAAAGTTTGAAGGAAGATTAAATGAATTTGATCTAACCAAGGTAGCAAGTACCTATTAGGTGAATTCAAAGAATACCTTATGAAGATATGAATATCATTTCTATCTCAATCCTCCTAACACACCTAAACTCAATGGAGTTGTAGGGAGACAATTGGATCATGTGTGACATGATTTGATCAATGATGAATTTTAGCATAAATATCCCTTAGTTTCCAGGTATATATGTGTAGTAGAGACTACAATATATATCCTTAATAAGGTTCCATGCATGTAAGCTGGAATCTAGCACTTGAGAGTACTACTTCATTAGGAAAATAAAGGATGGTATTGGATACCTACTTTATAACCCTGAGATTCTTAAAAGATCTCATCTCTGATAATGTGATTCTTAGAGGATGACTCTCTTAAGAATCAAGATGAACATGAAGTGTAGGAACTCATTTAATCTTGAGATGATAATGAGATTCCCGAAATCGGAAACTAAAAGGATAATTAAAGATGAAACATTAATACATCTTCAAATGAGTTTGAGGATGTATTCCATGTGTCAGTCAAGTCTGACAATGATCGGACTTCATGTCATGAAGCTCCTGAGGATCATGACATGGAATGATGGATATTAGCAATAAAGTCTAAAGTAGATTTCATATACAAATGTTGTATATGGACCCTCGAGGATCCACCTATAAAGGTAAGGCCCGTTTATGTGTAAATGGATCTTCAAGAGAAGAGGGAGCCTGATGAAAAGGTATAGACCTTTAGAGCATGGTTCGTAGCCATGAGCAACACATCGGAAGAGAAGAAATTGCTTGCAACGAGACTTGCTCTTCGGTGACCATGCTTAAAATCATCAGAATATTGCTGACCTTGGCTATACAACTTGACTATTGCATCTTCAAGATGTAAGTCAAGATTGCATTTCTTTAAGAATACCTCTTTGAGGATATTCACATGAAGTAGCCCCATGGCTTCATGATTGGGAAAAGTAAGGTGTGAAATCTAAAGAAATCCATCTATAGACTCAAATAAGCTTCTTGTTGTTGGAACATAAAATTTGATGAAATTATAAGTGTTATGATTTCAGATATGATCTTGGTGTACCATATGAAGCTTAGTGGGAGTGCCATTGTGTTCATCATGCTAAATGTAGATAATATCCTTATCATTTGGAATGATATAAGGATGATAATAAGTGTTTTATGATCTGGCTATTCCATACCTTGAGATAAGATCTCAAAGATGCCTCTTGGATCTTAGTTCTGAAGGTGTTCAGAAGCAAAGAAAAGAGGGTGTTGGGACTGTCTCATTTATAGTGCACCTTGGACATGTTCATTTTCTAGAAATTCCAAGAAAGGCTTCCTTCCTTTAAGACTTGGTACTGACCTATCTAAAGGGATAACACCTCAAAGAGTTGAGGAAGTGAATGCAGGTTCATGATCAAGAAATGTCAATTTCCAGCAGTGACCCCAATCGCTAAAATTAACTTATCTTGATCAATTTAAATCCAAAAAATACAAACTCAGTTTCCTAAGATTGCCTATTTGATTTATTAAAGAAACCAAGTGATAATTCATGCATTTCGAGGCGGATCAAAACAGTAATTAACTCATTAATCACGTTCAGATTCGCAGTTCTCGCAACAATGAATATATGCATATTTAAAAGACCATATCTTGAGCAAATGAAGTCCAAATTTCACAAACTCAGATCCTATGGTTTCTTTATTTAATGGGGAACAAAATCAAATTGAAAATTTTGTGTTTAAACAGATTAAACAGAGCCTAAAAATTTAATTAAACAGAGGTGCGAAAATTGAAATGCAGCAAAAATTTCGCAACCCTTTCAAACCCAAGTCGTCCTAGATCTATGGATCATATCCAAAACCTTATTCGACCTATGGCTCTGATACCACTTGTAGGATAATGAGAATCCTTAAGCGCATCACGAAAGCGTGTTGATCGCATCATATGCGATCAGGGCAACTAGTCGCACTAGTCTCTAGATGCGGCGGAAATTAAAATTTTTAAAACTAAAGATGAAAGCACATGATCACGAGAACACTTCTCGCATCGTTTCATCAAACCAAAAGTATAAGGAATACCTCTTGGAGCGCGATTGTGATCGCAAGATCCCAAACTAGAGATCCTCCTGTCTCAAGTCTGATCCACGAAGAATACACTTGCGGGCACAATGATGAGTCACGTCCGTCCCGCAATCCTTGATGAAGATCCAAGCAATGGGTCCCATGATTTCGTCAAATGAAATCCATCATCTTCCTTTAGAGTAAGTAACTCCAACGAAGAAGGAGATCCTCGAGTCGTCGAAGACGAAGCCGAGAAGGTCTCTCCTTTCTCTACATAAGATGAACGGCCATCCTTTTGGAGGAGAGAAAGAGAGAGGGCGTGAATATAAGAGAGAGAGAGAGTTATAACCTTGTACAACTCTTAATGATGTACCAAGAAAAGGCTAGCCTAGCCCTCCTTTTATATTAGTTTAGGATCCAATGGATCTCAATCCATGGGACACATAGATCCAACGGCCATGCTTGGTCTATGTAAAATCAATGGCTACGATTGTTGTTGGCTAAAACCAACAACATTAATTTATATTTTAAATTAAATATGTGTTGTAACATTATCAACACAATTTAATTTAACATACATTAATTTATTAAGAGATAGTGTGATAACAAAAAGAGGAGGCAACCAACCACCCCAAATTATAGGGGGGCGTCACCTATGAATAAGTCATAGGTGACGCCACCTCTATTTAGGTGGTTAATTTTATCTCCTTTTATTTTATCTTATTATCTCTATTATTGCAATAATATCTACCAACTTAATTCCAAATTAATTTGTGAATATTTCAATCATACCATCGACAAATATGTGAATCAAATTCACAACCCAAACTAATTTGTAAATTACATTTCCAATTAATTAATAAATGTGAATCCAATCCACATTTAATAATTAACAAATTCTATTTACATAGTTTCTCTCTCTCTAATATATTATACATCATATTTATAATATATATGATTAATATGGATAGTGCTATCCACATTATTCATATCCATGATAATTAAATCACATTTAATCATCTTGGATCTCTTTTCTCATGTGCCCAAATAACATGAATCACATTCACGTTATTCATATATTTGATAATTAAATCACATTTAAATATCTTAGATATATCTTCTTATAATATGAATCAAATTCATATTATCCATTTTCTCGATGCTTGGATACATAATTCATCAAATGAATTATTCTTGAACTCATTCAAGAATAATGTGCTTTCTCAGCAGATACTTGGAGATAAGGACAGGGCGATTGTATTGTTCCACGTATAGTGACTTGGATATTGAGATCTTATCTCAAATTCAGATCTTACGAACCTCCCATAGATGCTTTATTAAATCAAGACCGCAAATCTAATATTCTCATTGAATTTGAATCTCATTCAGACCAATGTCCAACACTTGGACTAAGATCAGATTGCTTCTCTACTAGAAGGAGTCACTAAAATCCAGACCTGTTTCATCACTCCCTCGGAATGGAAGCGTCATGGATATACAATCGTTTAGGATCACATCACCCTTAGGTATTCCCAATACCTGTACATCCTGCATACTGGAAGACCTATGATCAACCCGAAGATCAAGATCAATTTTATACTGTCTTCTTCAGGGTTTTATCAATAAGTTTCTCATTTGATCATTGGGATTTGGTATTGATCATATACTTTCCAAAAGCATATATCATACCTAGGTCTTGATCATATACTTTCCAAAAGTATATATCAAACCTGCAAATTCAGTCAAGCTTCCAAAGTGAGACGACCGTGCACGGAATTTGATTCTTCCCAATATCTCATGAGTGAGCTCATGTCTTCCGGTTCAGTAGTGAACCTGTATGATCCCTTTGAGAGATCATATTGCTCATATGCCCCTATATGCACACCAGCTCGTCGGTGTATAGACCTCGGTTAGGTTATCAACCTATCGGTCTGCCAAATATACATACTCAGACATATAGCAATACATCTGTCTCCGGTCAGAGGATGCATGCCTATGCTGTGACAGCATTCAACATAGGACTTAGGTTATCTCGATCTCGTTAAGTCAACCCATTGACCTAACTAATCTGACACCTCCGAATCACTATTCCCATGCAGAGGACCTGCATCAAGAGGTCGGTCAGATATCATCCTATGTGAGAAAGGATTGCCATCTCCTACTCAGGCTGGAGATCATCTTTTAACAATCATTTGACGATGCTTGATGAGTCATCAATCTAACCCTTTAGATATTCTTCCAAGCACCAACCTCTATGATTCACTTATTGAATCAACAACTGTATGATCATCAAGATGGCCATGGTAGATAACCCTAATTGTATAGAGGACCTATTATGCAAATTATTTATTCTTCATTTCATATCAGGGAATGATATTCGCAATAACATTTATTGCATAATGGCTCGCCGAGGGCTCACATGTCCAACACAAGCAGCTGCCTAGGCCTTTCCAGGCCACAGTCCCTACCTTCGGGTTTGTCTTTGACCCTCCTGTGTGCCTCCGCGCATCCCTGCATGACATTCTGAGATATGAACCAATCTGATTTTGATCGAAAAACGTGATTTTAGATCTATAAATCATGCTTTCCGACCCTATTAAGCAACAAAGGCTGGTAAGGATGGTTGTATGCGTCTACATGTATAACCAATCCTCTGTATGATTGTGTAGGCTCGTTTATATTGGTTTACTCCCAAGTTGAGTTCCGTTCTTTGGCCATCTTTTCATCATGTCAGAGAACAAGGGTGACATTTTCTCATCCGGAGCCTTCAAGGACCCGGTTCCCATCGCTAAGATGGATGGGACCAACTATGAGTTTTGGTCCATGTAGTTTCTTAATTTCTTGCATTGCAACAATAAGGAGCACATCCTGACATAGCCAGAGCCAATGGATAAGATTGAGGCAAATGCTTCTTGGAAGCAAGATAACATATATGCAGATGTTTGTCTTTCTGGGACCCTTACCACAGAAATAGCCAGTGATATTCTGACTCATCCTACCGCAAAGGTGATGTGGGACCCGTTTGTGTCGAAGTATGCTCAAGCGAAGAATGAGGCCAAGATTCTTTAGCTATAGTTTGATATCTACAATGTCAAGTAGAATGGTCACCCCCTGCGGTCGCCCCCTGCATGTTTATTACTCTTTGCTTCGTGGCATGTTTGAGAAGCTTCATAGTTACATGCCCATTACGACATCTACTGAACAACATAAGACATATAGGAACTCCATGATGGTTGAAGTCTTCATGGCTGGACTTGATACAGAGTATGATGTTGCATGTACTCAGCTTCTTACTAGAGCTACCATACCTCCCATAGAGGAGGCTAATAGTCGTCTCAGCCAGAACATCATGCCTTCGATAGCCACTTCTTTGCCTTCTTCAGCGATGGTCCTTTCTCGTGGCCGGGGGGGGGGGGGGGGAGGGGGCGATCCAGTCCAAAGGAGGTACCCCTCGAGGCAGAGGTGGTGGTCACCAACGTGGTTCTTGCTCCTACTGTAGCAAGTTTGGGCATACAAAAGATACATGTTATCAAAAGGATGGATATCCTATTTCTGGTCGAGTAGCAGAGCATATTGTGTCTTCAAAGACTTTGTCTCACCAGGACGATCCTCGCCTGGATGATAATGTTTCGCATATTCGAGAGATCATGACTCCTACTACTGACACCACCACTACAGATACTGCAGCCGCAAGCAGAGCCTCTTCGAGCTCCTCGGATATCGCCTATGCTTTTACCGGTAGTACTAATGCAGACATGACTGAGTGGATTATGGATTCTGGTGCTTCTCACCACTTGTATGGAGATAGAGTGCTGTTGAGGTCCTATAGGACTATACCACCTAACCTAGCATATGGGTTGTCATTGCTAATGACGACCACTTACCCGTTATAGGACAAGGAGAGGTGCATTTAACACTGTCCATGCACCTTCAGAATGTTTTACATGCTCCTGCCTTTCAGATGAATTTACTTTTTGTTAGTCGGATCACTAAGGATCTATACTATCGTGCCATATTTGACCCTTCGTCTCTTGTATTTCAGGACATACTCACGGGCATGACCTCAAATTTCGGTGAAATTTAGTCGAAATTTCAAGACCTGTCAAAATAAAAATTCGACCAAAAAGGCCGAAATGATCAAAATATGGGGGCCCTAGTACGAAAAATGACCGAAATGATCAAAATTTTCGTCGAATTTCGACCGAAATTTCGTTTTGATCGGTCAACGAATGGTGCCCGAAACCGACATTTAAGGCCTTGCTCACAGGAAGGGTGATTGGATGTGTCTGTGAGCAGCAGGGGCTCTATAGATTGGTCCAACCTCTTCATGCTAGTGTTTCTACTATACCTACTGTACTGGTCTCTCCATATCTGTGGCACCTTTGTTGTGATCACCTTCCTCTGCAGAAGCTATGTTATGTTCTTCCTCAGATTTCTACGAGATCCTCCTTTCAGTAAGGCATGCCAGCTTGGGAAGCATCACTGTTCCTCCTTTCCATCCTGTCAGAGTCGGAGCAGTTCTCAGTTATTTGAGCTCCTTCACTTAGACATTTGGAGTCCGAGTCATGTTCCTGATCACCAGGGACACTGTTTTTATCTAGTTGTTGTCGATGATCTTTTTAAACTTTCCTGGATTTTTTTATTGAAGAATAAGTCTGAGACTTGGATCTGTGATCAAGTATTTTATTAATGAGATAAAGAATATTTTTTCTATCTAATGTCAAATATCTACGCTCTGATAATGCCTTGGAATTCTGTACCTTACAACTTTTTGAGTTTCTTAGATCTCATGGCATTATTCACCAGACCTCATGTGCTTACACTTCACAGCAGAACGGTGTTGCCGAGCACAAACATCGCTGCTTACTTAATGTGACAAGAACCTTGTTGATACAGAGTCGTGCTCCTCACGCTTTCTGGGGGATGTTGTCATTACTGCTTGCTATTTGGTCAACCTTATGCCCTCGTCTGTGTTGGGAGAGAAGATTCCTTTCTCGATTATGTTTCCCGAGAAGGATATTTTCTCCCTTACACCTCGTGTGTTCGGATCAATTGTCTTTGTTCATGATGTCTCTCCAGGTCGTGACACGCTCTCTCCTAGAGCCGTCAAGTGTGTTCTTGTCGGCTACTCTCGTACTCAAAATAGGTATAATTACTTTGATCCGCTAAGGAGGAAAAAACTTTGTTA
Source organism: Ottelia alismoides (assembly GCA_037367405.1). Classification (NCBI taxonomy): domain Eukaryota; kingdom Viridiplantae; phylum Streptophyta; class Magnoliopsida; order Alismatales; family Hydrocharitaceae; genus Ottelia; species Ottelia alismoides. The sequence goes on along the minus strand of JAZKJV010011302.1, from coordinate 133,496 downwards.
GTGCTGACGTTACTTTCTTTGAGTCTGTCATGTATTTTTCTCCTACAGGTGACATACTTTCTTCATCTGACTCTGACGATGAGATATACACCTCCACCTCCTATTATCAGTCCACCACCTCCCTCTACTCATGCTCCACCACCACCACCACTACCACCTGCTCTTGTGGTTCATTTTTTGCCATGTGTTTTTACTCGTAGGTCTCGCTCAGTTCCCCTTGCTCGCGGGGTTTTCCCATAATCCAACACGCCTTAGGTATGTAATGAGCATATTGCTTCTAATAATGACACTATTGTGTTGTTTGTGCAGTAGGATTCTAGATAGGATGAGCGGGTACCCTCCCCAAAGGGAAACTTACAGGCTCCAGACGTGGCAAATGATCTTGACGTGTCGATTGCTCTGCGAAAGCAGAAACATGCATGTGCTACTTATCCTCTTGCAGCCCAGGTTTCCTTGAGAAGATTGTCAGAGGAATTCAAGAGGTTTACTTTGGTACTATCATCCGTGCAGATACCACAGGCATATCAGAAGGCTCTTCGGGACAGTCAGTGGAGGTTGGCTATGGAAGAAGAGATGTCCGCATTACAGTCACGTGGTACGTAGAGTCTTATTTCTGCTCCAGTTGATGCATCTATAGTGGGATGCAAATGGGTGTTCACTGTGAAACACTGCAGATGGCAATGTGGATCACTATAAGGCGAGACTTGTGGCACGAGGGTTTACCCAGACATATAGGGTAGATTATCATGATACTTTCTCCCCAGTTGCCAGACATTCTACACTGCACATTCTACATTCTATTGATGTGACATGAGATTGTCCCCTTTACTAGCTTGATGTGAAGAATGCCTTCCTCTATGGTGATTTACAGGAGGAGGTTTATACACTACAACCACCTGGGTTCGCTGCTGAGGGGGAGTGATAGAAGGTTTGTAGTCTACACAAGGCTATCTATGGCCTTAAGCAAAGTCCAAGATCATGGTTCCATAAGCTCTCGGACTTGATAGAGCAGCAAGGATTTGTGAGATCAACTGTTGATCACTCCTTGTTTGTGCAGAGGACCCAGAGAGGTACTATTGTCATTCTTGTTTATGTTGATGACATTATTATTACAGGGGACGACGAGCAGGGCATTCAGGGTGTCAAGGACTTCCTAGGTCAGCAGTTTGTGACCAAGGACCGTGGACATTTACGTTACTTCCTTGGACCGGAGGTTGCTAGGAACCAATGAGGTCTTGTCATGATCCAAAGGAAGTACATTATAGAACTTGACAAGAGGAGGTACTTGGAACTTGTTGGCAAGCTACTATATGTGACCACTACCAGGCCCGACATATCCATTGCAGTGAGCAAAGTGAGTCAGTTTATGGAGCAACCCAGACTGGCACATATGGATGCAGTCCATATGATTTTGAGATATCTGAAAACTTCACCCAGTACAGGACTCCTTTTCAGTAGAGGCACACCTCTCTCAGTTACCGCATGTGCAGATGCGGATTATGCTGGGTGTCCCAAGGATAGGAAGTCTACATCAGGCTTTGCTGTGAGTCAGAATACATGACTATGGTGCAGGCTAGCAAAGAAATGATGAGGGTCAGATATGTTCTTATTGACCTGACGATAGAGATGCATCTTCCCATGCACCTCCAATGTGACAATCATGCTACTCTCTTTATTGTCAACAATCTAGCCTTTCATGAGAGGACGGAGCACATAGAGGTGGATTGTCACTACACTCGTGACATGATACAAAAGGGTCTTATCTCCACTATGCATGTCAACTCTGGAGACCAAACATCAAATGTTCTTACTAAGGCTCTAGCCGGAGGGTCTTATCAGAGATGTTGTTCCAAGCTGAGTCTGGTCAATATCTATGCTTTAACTTGAGGGGGAGTGTTGAGATATTTGTTATCATTATTATTGTTTTGCTTATTTTCTATTTCTTTTGTCCCCTTCTTGTAATTTTCCCAATAGGTTCCTCTCTTATATAAGAGAGCCCTAGGGCCTCTCATTAATGCATCCTATTCTTTTCCCTCTACAATATACATTACATGTTTTTTTATTTCATGCATATGTAGAAAATTCATCGGTCATGTGAGGCTAAAAAGACATGAAAAAAAGACAACTTGGGATGCAATCTTGAAATCAAATTTCTTTACTCCATGTGTCGCTAACATCTATGGTACATTGGTAATGAGCCTTGTCGCAGACCGCTCGATATCATTATTTTATGCAAGTAGCGAGTGCCTGCTGGTATGCTCTAGTGCATCGCTCTTGAAGCACACTTTACTTCCTACAAAGTATCGTATGATGATTTACCAGATGAGTTCAACTGCTTTGATGTTAATATCCAAGCAGCATTTGATTCAGCAATCGACTCCGATGTGGATGTGACATTGTTAATTGGTAGCAATGATTTTGATCTAGATGTGATGGTGATCGATTCCTTTCATGCACTTAGGGAGAGATCCCAACAATGGCACGCTAAGAAAATTTGGATACTGCGGATCAAAATTATAATTATCAGGACAATGCCATTCCATGGGTGCTGAGCATTCAGAGCCACTTTCATGAACAAACAATACATAACCAAAATTAAGTTCGGGAACAACGAATCTTATGTGGTATGCATTGATACGCTTACATTCTTGGTACTTTCATAAATATTTAATTTTCATGTATCAAACATGTTAATAGTTTTTCTCTTCATCAAATATTAAGGAGTGCATCATTACATGATGTGACGTTGACCCTGCCTGAAGGAAAGTTTGATCGAATTCTATATCCATTCGACGACCTGGATTAGTTTCCTCTAAAAATTATTTCTCCGTTTTGATAAAATATTTATTCAAATTGAATCTAATGTTTGTTTTTCGATGTTTGCAGCTCTTACGCAAACGAGATATTTGATTTGAACCTATTTGAAAGAAATATAGCAATGCACGTGAAAGGTGATGTTGGCAACACTTTTGGTGCGTTTAAGGAGCTCGATAGCGTGTGAGTGCATTCTCTATTGATATTAATAGTAGTTACCAGTTCTGATTTTTTTGGAAGGCTTTTCGGCACCATTGCCTATCACGTTGTAATATTAAATATTCAAGATATTGAGGATGCTTAATTATCGAGTTTAAATTTGTAACGTTCTTAAGTAACTTATGAGTCTTCCATCACGTGATAGAATGTGCGACGAGGAAAACCTCTTAAAAATCGAAATAAATATAGCATTCACATCGATAAAAATGACTTACACTACAAGCCTCCTTGAGCTCACCAAGAGTATTGCCAACATCACCTTTAATGCACATTACTACTATCTTTCTTACAAGTAAGTTAAGATCAATTGGTTTGTTTGCACGAGAGACACAAGCATCGATAAATAAATATTGGAATCGATTTGAACAAATATTTTTATCGAAACGAAAAAATGACTTCTAGAGGAAACCCAATTACATTATCAAGCGAATAGAATTGAGTCAGTGGAAAAGACTTTCCTTAGAGAAGGGCTCAACATCAATGCACATTGTGGGGTTTCGTTGAAAGAGATAAACCATTTAACATGTTTGACATATATGAAAATTACATATTTGTGAAAATATCAAACATGTGAGCACATTAATGCGTATTGGATAAGATTCGTTGTACTGCTTGCTTGTTCATGAAATTGACTCCGATGCTCAACTCTCATGGGATGTCGTTGTCCCAATATTTGTAATCTTGATCCACAACATTCAGATTTATTTAGTGTACCACTATTTGGATCCCATCCATAAGTGTATGAAAGGATCCAATCACTACCGCATAGTGCATGTCCTTAACATGTAGATCTAAATCATCGCTCCCAATTGACAGTTGTTCATGAAAGTGGCTCCGATGCTTAACTCTCATGGGATGTCATTGTCCCAATATTTGTAATCTTGATCCAGAACATTCAAATTTCTTTAGCGTACCACTATTTGGATCCCTTCGGTAAGTGTATGAAAGGATCCAATCACTACCACATAGTGCATGTCCTTAACATTTAGATTTAAATCATCGCTCCCAATTGCCAGTTATGGAGAGAAAATAATGAGTTGCTTATTCATGAGGCCCTAGGGTTCTCTTATATAGAGGAGAAACATGTTGGAAAAATTACTTAATATAGATGGAAAGAAAGAAAATACATATAATGAATAAAAGACAACTAATATCTCAACGCTTCCCTCAAGCTGGAGCGTAGATATCAATCACGCTCAACTTGGAACAACATCTCTAGAATGACCCTCTAGTTAGGGCCTTGGTGAACATGTTTGTTGTATGTTCTCTTGAGATGACATGAGAGGTAGAGATGATATCCTTCTGAATCATGTCTCAAGAGTAGTAACAGTCTACCTCGATATGTTTGGTCTTCTCATGAGTTGTTGGGTTTTTGGTAATGAAAAGAGCATCATGGTTGTCACATTGGAGGTACATGGGAAAAGGCACCTCAACAACTAGGCCAGTCAGAACGGATTCGACCCACATCATCATTGTACTCCTCTGTGGCATGGCCCTGGATTCTGATTTTGCATTAGATCCGGGACCACTGGCTATTTCTTGCTCTTCCATGACACCAAAGAGTTCTCTATGAACATTACAAAGCCAGAGGTTGACTTCATATCCTCTATACACCCCACATAATCTGCATCTACGCAAGTTGTGACAGCAAGGTATGTACCTATGCTAAATAAAAAAACCAGTGTAAAGTGAGGTCTTCAATACCTCTTAGTGATACAGATTGCATCCATATGTGCATGTCCATGCTTCTTAATAAACTAACTCACTCTGCTCATTGCAAATGATATATCTATCTCGGTGATGGCCATGTATATGAGCTTCCCAACGAGCTTCATGTACCTCCTCTTGTCTACCTCCTCAGTGTCGTCATCATACAAATTCATGCTCGGATTCATGGGAGTAGTGGCAGTTATGTAGAGAGCTCGCTGGTTCCTGGCAAACTCAGGCCCAATGAAGTAACATAGACTGCCAAGAATCTTAGTTAAATACTGCTAACCAGGGAAATCCTTAGCTATTTAAATGCCTTGCACATCATCCCCTATAATAACGATATCATCAACATAAATCAGTATAGAAACTGTACCTCTCTGAAACCTCTGAGTAAACAATGAATGATCTACAGTCGATATATAAAGCCTACAAATCATACGACATTCCCCCTTAACAATAAACCATGGTTGCTGCTACATGTAGACTTCCTCCTATAGGTCATCATACAGAACAACATTCTTCACATCAAGTTGATATAGGGGTCAATCTTGTTTCATTGCAATGGAGAGAAGGATCCGTAGAATATCGAACCACTAGGAAGAAAGTATCATGATAGTCCAGTCCACCACATATGTCTAGGTGAACCCACAAGCCACAAGCCTTTCCTTGTATCAATCCATGCTACCATCTACTCGATTCTTCACAATGAACACCTACTTGAATCCCACAATAGATGCTCTTGTAGGAATTGTAACAATGCTCCACGTGATACATGGCTGTAACGTGGCCATCTCCTCCTCCATGGGAAGACGCCACTGAATGTCCTATATCGCCTCATGATATGTCTATAGTAACTCCACGCTGACAACCCCACGAAAAATCTCCTGAAATCCTTTGAGATTCATCCCAAAGAAACATGGGCCGGAAGAGAAAAAGTAGCATAAGTACGTCTCTGTTTTCACAAAGCAATAGGCACACCAAGATCACATCCTCCTTCTCAACATGTAAACAAGCTTCCTGGGAGGGCACCTGCTCATAATGTAAAGTAGTCTATTGCATGGACAAATTACTAGTGCCTCAGTAAAAACAATATGCTCTGTACATACCTGAGGCATGCTGGATGATGGGGAAAGCCCACGAGCACGAAGAACTGTGGGAGGCATGCGAACATAGAAACACGCATTAGTTGGGCCAATGTATTGGGTGGTGGTGGTGGATGTGGTGATGGTCTGAATGTGGTGGTGGTGGTACTGGAGGTGGTGGTGTTGTAGTAGGAGGAGGCACATTCCAGAACGAAGTCAACATGTCACCTGCAGAGGAGAAATACGTAACTGATTCAAAAAAGATGTCATCAACGCTAACATAGTACTTCCATCGCACTAATATCAGTGGAATGAAGGTCGTTGCTTAATGGTAGGCCTCCTCGCTATCACTGGGTTCTGGTGTCTCCATATCTCTCTCCCCCATTTCGTAAAAATAGTGGATAAGGGGTAATGGAGGAAGTTGGGTTGGTTTTACGGGTTAGTGGTTAGGTCAAGCTCATATCACTGGGGGTTGAGAGAAGGGGGATTTTTTTAGGTAGTTGGTTCTCAACGTGGGAGGGTTGGCATAACCATCTGTTAGGGAAAGTCATTGGGTGAGAGAAGAAATATGGAGATGGGTTTTCGATGTGTAAAAGAACGTTGGTGAGTGGGCTCCAGTGATGAGGAGTTGACTCATGAAAGGTTCTGATTGGAGGGGAGTAAAGTGAAAGGAGTGCTTAAGTGCAATGGAATTGAGTGACGAGTAAGGGCAAATGGGAGGTTGCCACATTGTCATTGATTGAGGAAAAGTTAACCAAACAAAAGAAGAGTAAGAAGAAATGATTACAAAAGAAATAAAAGAAAAACATAAAAATGAAAAATGACAAAAAAAATGGTAGATCTAAACAAGATCAACAACTTCCATTAAGGTCTCAAAACTAAAAGAAGAAATATGTACAAGATATGGATTTGTGTAGGTATTTTAAACGATTAAAACAATAATTTTCACTATTTTCTATTTTCTTATATTTTTAATATAAAATTTTATACAAAAGAAATTAAATAAAATACTAAAAATAAAATTACCCACAAAATGGATTTATAATAATAAAGGAAAAGGCAAATAGAAAATAAAGAAAGGAACTGTATGTACAATATATACAAGGCTACAACACAACATTCATTTTCTCTGATTTTTATGCATTTTTAAAAACATAAAACATGGAAATAAATGAAAAAGAAACAAATTAAAAGAAGTATTTATGTACATGAAAACATATGATGAAATAAGTAAATATTTACACAGTACAATTAGGACCAAAATAGATATTTTGCAAACAAGCTCTGATTTTAATGATAATATTTTCATTAGATAATTAGATAGATAATATTATACGTAAGCTTTGAAAGTGAGTTTGGTGAAATCAGAGTTCATATGGAGTAGTAGGAATTCACTCGAGAAGATTACCTTACTTATTTTTCAGTTCGAGATTTAAGAGTATTTATCTAAGGTGGCATTTATTTTATATTTTATATTTTTATGTACCTTTATATACAAGTTAGAAAAAGAATTGGGACAAAAGAATTTATAGTATGAAATTATTAAAAATCAGGAAAGTTTGGCTATATATAGGTGAATATTTACGAACATTTCCACTCTTTATTTTATGCAAATATGCACGAATGCTATTTATGCAATGTAGACTCTTAAATGCAGCTAATTACTTGGAAGTATAGCTTTATTTTCAGCTATTATAGCCATGAATCATAGATTCAACACTCATTATATAAACATTTCTCATCCCCTAACAATTAGAATGAATACAGTAGTAAAATGAGACTAGGTTCTAGACCTATATTATGAACTGTTAGAGATTACCGAAGATTGGCATTTCTTTATTTATCGTTGTCTCCTTACTATCACTGTTTCCTTTGTAACCCCACATGGGTATTTATGTAAGTTTCCCCATGAGCACCCTAGGGATTAGTCCTATATAAGGACCCCTAGACATCACATAATAAACATATAATATTCTTCTCTTCTTTTCTCCACATGGTATCAGAGCAGCGGTCCTAGACCGGTGTTCTGACCTAACAACCCTCCGCCACCACCCGCCCCTTCGTCCTCTGCCTACGGCCCCTGCGCTAGGCTCGGACCTTGCGCCCCCCTCGTTCTGCCCCCTGCACTACGACACTAGGGCTCTGTGCCCACGCGTCCCCCACACTGAGCAGGGCTCGACCCCATCCTCGCGCTGAGCTGGGCTCGGCCCCATCCCCGTGCTGCGCTGGGCTCGACCCCTGCCCCGCCCCGTGCGCCTGCCGCCTCAACGTGCTAGGCCCCCTGCACCCTGCTCCAGGCCATTCCGCCCCGCACTAGGCCTCTGCCTCCCCCGTGCTAGACCCATGCGGCTCGCGCCAGGCCTCACTGCCCCCACCTGCGCCCCTACGCACCTTGTGCTGCCCTAGGTTCCTTCGTGCCCCCCCCACCTGCGCCCCTGCAGCCCTAAGGCGTCTGCACCTGCTAGTGGTGGTTTACGACGTCTGCAGCCCTCAGTGTCGCAACCTAGGCATCTGCTGCTGGTGGTTTAGGGCGATGTGCAACTAAGGAGGTACTACATATCAACTACAACTTCTGCTAGGTCACTTTTTCTTGACCTAGAGACGCTATCATGACGTCCACCGAAACCAAGCCTATGTATCCTCCTTCTCCGATGGTACAAGGAACATCTATCAAATTAAAAGGCTCTGAAAACTATGTTCTATGGTCTCGATCCTTCAAGATGATTATTGGTGGCCAACGAAAGAGTGCCATCCTCATGAAGACTCCTCCTGCTACCACTGATACAGATTATGAATCCTGGTTTGTCGACAATTGCCAGGTAATTACTTGGATGATAGATAGTGTAGATCCAAATATTGCTACAAGTCTCTTATATAAAGATACTGCTAAAGCCATGTGGAAAAATCTTGATCATACATATTCCCAGAAAACAACCAAGTCTCGTCTTTCTGATATATAGAAAAGAATCTGGTCTACTAACCAAGAAGAGACCAGTCTAACTGAATACTATCGGACACTTACAAGCCTGTTTGAAGAACTTCTTATCTTTCAACCTGCATGCTGTGATAAACAAATAGGAGAACGTGCTAAGTGGCAGGTCTACAGGTTCCTCTCAAGGCTTCATCCGAAGTATTAAATTGCAAAAGATCAATTTCTTATGGCAGGTAAATTGCCTACGATCGAAACCATATTCGGTCGACTACAGGAACTGGAGGCTCCGGTTCAAAATCCTCTGGTTCATTCCTCTACAGAGACAGCAACCCACTATTCATCTGGACATAGAGGACATCAGTCTTTTCCTGGAGGCCGAGGTCGTGGTCGAGGAAGTGACTCTAGTCGTGGATGTGACCTTGGACGAGGTCGTGGTCGTGATTTCTCCACTGGTCGTTATCCTGCATGCGTACATTGTGGTCGCATGAATCATCCTTCTGAGCGTTGTTGGGCAACATTTTGCAAGCAACCAAGTGCTCATAACACTTATGACGATGAATCACATGATGCGAACAATGATACAACTACTCAGAGTACAGATGGACAACAGACTCCATTTACTTCTTCTGAATATATTCATCTACAGGAACTTCTAAATGATTCCGCTCCCTCAAACAAAGACATGACCGCATCTGCCGCTACTGCTAGCCTTGACACTACCTCATGTACAGTAGCCAACTCAATCTCTGTTACCCAACATGCATGGATTATTGATTCTGGTGCTTCCACTCATCTAACGAGATATGCAAATCTACTCACCTTATCTCAATCCTCTACCACTGTTAAGAGTGTTCGTGTTGCCAATGGTGATCATTCTCCCGTTACTACTGTTGGAACTATTGACTTCTCCAACAAAATTTGACTGACAGATGTGCATTGTGCTCCTGCTTTCCCACCCAGTCTTTTATCTATTCAGAAGCTATGTCGTGAGCTAAATTGTCGTGTTATTTTTAATGAATTCTGCTGCTATTTTCAGGACATCCAGACGAGGCACATTTTTGGTAGGGGACATGAGGGGAATGGCCTATATTACCTCAACAACCCGTCTACTTCCAACTTTGCTGGCGCTACCTCCATCTCTGAAGATCCCCTTCTATGGCATCTTCGTCTGGGACATCCTTCTTCCAAAGCTCTCTCTATGATGTTCCCTGAACTGTCTAAGCTAAAACCCTTTGAGTGTGAAGCATGTCAGTTCGAAAAACATCATAGAGTTTCCTTTCCTGCTAGAACTGAGTCTCGTCGCACTGCTCCTTGAAGGATATGGTATTATCCTCAAGCGCATCACCGAAGCGTGAGTGTCGTATCAAATACGACGTAGAACGACTAGTCGTACTAGTTGTTCTATGCAGCGGAATTTAAAAAAATTTCATGTGATGAAACCACATGATCCAAGAACGATTCTCGGATTGTTTCATCTAGAACCACATAAAGTATAAAGGAATACCTCTTGAAGCGTGGTTGATCGAGTCTCTACTAAAAAGAGACCTCCTGTCTCAAGTTTGATCGTCAGAGAAGATGCTTGCGAGCGCGGGGATGAATCGCGTGATCCTCACAATCCAACAAGATGATCCAAGCACGGTGAACTCTTGATCTCGTCGTACGAGATCGAACATATTCTTCGTGAGCGTAGCACTCCAAGAAGATGGAGAACCGAAGAACGCCGAAGCGGCAGCGCGGTGGCGAAGGCGTCGACGGCTTTCTCCTCTAGAGTTTGGTGGACGGCCACCAAGAAAGAGAGAGAGAGAGAGAGAGAGAGAGAGAGTTGGCGTGTGGAATGAGAGAGAGAGAGAGAGATGTGATTCCAAAGCATAACCCTAGAGAGCATGGTATGCCTCTCTATTTATAGGGTTTTGGGATCCATGGATCTCAATCCATGGGATTCACAAATCAATGGATGAGATTGATTTATGTTTAATCCAATGGTCAAGATTGTTGTTGGTAAAAGACAACAACTAATAATTTAATTTAGATCAAATATATTTGACAAATCAAATATAAATCAATCCTAAATTAAATCAATCAAATAAAAGAGACAATCATCATGGAGATTACAACTCCTATTGGAACATGGTGGACGACCACATGTTTCCAATTGGAGGCAATCTCATGAGATCTCATGAGATTGCATATCTCCATGAAAATCTCCATTATTTATTCCAACAACTTTTGTTGTGATTTATTCTTCAAAAATAATTCATAATTAATTTTGAGAATATTGCAATCTTGCCATTGGAAATTTGTGAATCACATTCACAACTCAAAACAAAATATAATTTACATTTTCAATTAATTACACAATGTGTATCCAATACACATCAATAATTAATTAACAAATATAAATTATAATTAGTTCTCTCTAATACATTATAAATCACATTTATAATATATTATGAATAATTGGATATTGCTATCTACATTATTCTTATCCATAATAATTAAATCACATTTAATTATATTGGATAATTTCCACATACATCAAGATAATTAAATAACATCTAATTATCATTCTCTTAAAGCTCAGATATAATTCAATAATGGAATTATTCTTGAACTCCTTCAAGAATAATGTGATTTCTCAGCAGATACTTGGAGATAAGGACAGAACGATTGTATTGTTCCACGTATAGTGACTTGGATGTTGAGATCACATCTCAAATCCAGATCTCATGGACCTCCCACAGATGCTTGATCAAATCAAGATCGTAGACCTAATCTTTTCATTGCATCTGAATCTCATTCAGATCAATGTCCAATACATGGACTAAGATTAGATCACTTCTCTATTGAGAGGAGTTACTAAAATCCAAACCTGTTTCATCACTCCCTCGGAATGGAAGCGTCATGGTTACACAATCGTTTATGATCACATCACCCTCAGGTATTCCCAATACATGTACATCCTACATACTGGAAGACCTATGATCATCCTGAAGATATAGATCACTTTTACACTATCATCTTTAGGGTTTGATCATTAAATTTCTCAATCTTGGTCATTGGTAATTGGTATAGGTCATATGCTTTCCCAAAGTATATATCTTACCTTTAAATTCATGTCATGATTCCAAAGCATGACGACCATGCATGGAATTTGGTCAGTCCCAATTCCTCATGAGTGAGCTCATGTCTTCCGGTTCATAAGTGAACCTGTATGATCCCTTCGAGAGATCGTATTACTCATATGTCCTTACATGCACACCAGCTCGTCGGTGTATAGACCTTGGTTAGGTCATCAACCTATTGGTCTACCAAATGTACCCACTCAGACATATAGCAACACATCCGTCTCTGGTCAGAGGATGCATGCCTATGCTGTGACAACATTCAACATAGGTTTTTGGTTATTTCTATCTCGTTAAGTCAACCCATTGACTCAACTAATCTGACACCTCTGAATCACTATTCCCATGCAGAGGACCTGCATCAAGAGGTTGGTCAGATATCAGCCATATGAGAAATGATTGCCATCTCCTACTCAGATTGGTGATCATCACTTAACAATCATTTGATGATGCTTGATGAGTCCTCTATCTAACTCCTTTGATATTCATCCAAGCATCAGCCTCTATGATTCAATCAATGAATCAACAGCTATATGATCATCAAGTTGGCCATGGTACATAACCCTTATTGTACAGAGGGACCTTATAGTGCATCCATTCATTCAATCTCAGACAGGGAGTGAAAAATAATCAATAACTTTTATTGATAAATCATTTATTACAATAACATTTATTATAGGAATGGTTCGTCTCGGGCTCATATTGCTAACACTCCTTTCTTCTTAATTCATTGTGATATTTGGGGATCCTGTCCGGTCAAAACTATCAGTGGTCACAAGTTTTTGCTATTTTTGTGGATGACTACATCGCTTATCTTGGGTTTTCTTGTTAAAAGAACGTTCAGAAATTAATATCATTGTCAAAAACTTCTTTCATTATGTCAAAATTTTTTTCTCCACTATTTAAATTTTTCGCTCTGATAATGCTCTGGAATTTACTCAGAATAACTTGATAACCTTTTTTGCCTCCCAGGGTACCATACATCAAACTTCTTGCCCATATACATCCCAACGAAATGGGGTTGCTAAAAGAAAACTGAGACACCTTCTTGACATTGCTCGATCCTTACTCTCCCATATGAATGTTCCCAAGATATATTGGGGCAATGCAATCCTTACTGCTGTTCATCTTATAAACAGGGTTCCCTCTGCTTCTTTACATGGCTCCACTCCTTTCAACTTACTATATCCCAAGGAGAAACCTTTCCCTCTGCCCTTACGAATTTTTGGATGCACAACCTTTGTCCGTAATTTTCATACCCCTGACAAATTATCTGCTCGCGCTATCAAATGTGTTTTTCTAGGGTATTCTCAAACTCAAAAAGGGTACATATGTTATGATCCTACAGGACATCGTTATTACGTTTCTCTTGATGTCACCTTCTTTGAACAAAACAGCATCTTTACTCAGACAGTGTCCGATATTCCCCTACAGTTTCCTCCTCCACCAATTGTGTATAAAAGAAGAACTGTGTCTAATCCTGTTCATGTTCCTTTACCTATTCCACTGTTGCAGGACACTATGCCATCCTCGAATGCTCCCACCAATGCTACCCCAGATAGTCCTCAGGAGCTCCCGATCGCGCTATGAAGAACAAAGAGTCAATGTACACTTCATCCAATATCTCATTTCACCTCTACTAATGGGTTATCTTGCTCTGATAAAAGATATGCACATGCCATAATGGCTATTTCTGTTCCCAAAGATCATCATAGTGCACTACAAGGTGAGGGATGGAGAATGGCAGTGAATGAGGAAATGGATGCATTACAGTCTCAAAAAACATGGGACCTTGTCAAATGCCCTCCTGGATGTAAACTAGTTGCATGTCACTAGATCTTCACTTCAAAACAATCCCCTGATGGTTCTATTGGTCATTTAAAGGCAAGACTTGTAGCAAAAGGCTTCACTCAAACATATGGGGTAGACTACTTCGAAACATTCTCCCCTGTGGCTAGAATGAGATCCATACGAACTATCATCTCTGTGGCTGTGAACAAAGGGTGGCCTATGTTTCAGTTAGATGTCAAGAATGCATTTTTATATGGAGAGATCGACGAAGAAGTCTACATGATACAACCCCCAGGTTACGAAGTCGAGGGGGAGTATGTATGCCGACTTCACAAAGCCATCTACGGACTAAAGCAGAGCCCAAGAGCTTGGTTTGATAGACTGAGTACAGAGATTGGCACCATGGGCTTCCAGAGGACTACGTCTGACTATTCGGTTTTTGTCAGGAAACGACAGACTGATATTGTAATTCTTGCTGTATATGTAGATGATATGATTATTACTGGAGATGATGACCAAGGGATACTAGAAACCAAGGCTTTCTTATAAAAAGTATTTGTCACCAAGGATCTTGGACAACTTCGCTATTTTCTAGACATAGAAGCTCTACGCACTAAGAAAGGCTTACATATGTCGCAGAGGAAATACTGCCTTGACATACTAACTGAGGCAGGACTACTTGGGTGTAAATCCTCCGGACATCCAGCAGAACCTAGAAAACATTCTGCATCCAATGATCCTTTCTTTGTAGACACTACACGATATAGGAGCCTGGTTGGCAAACTTCTATATCTTACAGTTACTAGACCTGATATATCATATGTTGTAAACAGAGCTAGCCAATATATGGAGAAACCATGCTACAACCATTGGCAAGATGTTCTTCAAATCCTTCGCTACCTAAAAGACTCGCCAGGATGAGGAATCTTCTATGGAACAAATGGTCACACAAATCTTACTGCATATGCTGACGCCGATTATGCAAGCTCTCCTGAAGACCATCGATCTACAACTGGATATGCCATGATGGTAGGAGGAAACTTGGTCAGTTGGAGGAGCAAGAAACAAGCAGTCGTTTCAAGATCTAGTGCTGAAGCTGAATATAGAGCAATGGCTCAAGCTACACGTGAGATTATATGGCTACTCACTTTTCTACAAGAACTAAACACTATCACATCCATTCCTATTCCCTTGTACTGTGACAACAAATCAGCTACCTACATTACTACCAATCCGGTGTTCCATGAGAGAACAAAACATATTGAGATTGATTGTCACTTTATTAGAGATGTTGTATGAGGAGGGAAGATAACAACGCCACACATTCCAACAGACCTTCAACTTGCTGATATTTTTACCAAGGCAGTGACTAAGAAGCGGCTTTTCTGGATAACTTCCAAGTTGGGCATGATTGATGAATATGCTCCAACTTGAGGGGGAGGTTAGAGATTACTGAAGATTGATATTTCTTTATTTATCGTTGTTTCCTTACTATCATTGTTTCCTTTGTAACCCCACAGGGGTATTTATGTAAGTTTCCCCCTGAGCACCCTAATGTTTAGTCCTATATAAGGACCCCTAGACCTCACAGAATAAACATACAATATTCTTCTCTTCTTTTCTCCACATGAACAAATGGTGAAAATAGAACTTGACCCGACCTTTGGATTAGTAGTAAGGCAGAACTTCTATAGGAATTAGGACTTAGGTGTCAGCAATCTCTCAAATCTACAAGTCGTCATCCAGGTTCAGTTCAATAGTCATCTCAGATCCATCTGCTCACAAATTATACTCTTCGAACATCGAAATAGTTGTCTCGTGTGGAAAAGTGTTAGCTCTTCTCACTTGGATTGTTGTGATTAATTACTTTATTTGATCATATTTGTTACAACTTTTATTCACATCCTCTATTAGTAGTTCGATCCTACAACAATAATAGATCGAAACAAAGTGACTGACTTGGATGCAAGAGGTTTAAACGTGAATTTTAATCGCGTTGCAAGTTGCAAAAGTTCAATACGCATGTGCCTATCGAGTTGTATATATATGTGTCATTCTTGAAACAAAGTATTTGGGAAGCAATTTTCCAAAAATTTCCTTCAATTCTTCCGAAGACGGCTTCTTGAAGTTAGTATTTATTATAAGCTTGTGTCATCCATAAAAAAATAAGAAGTCCTATGACGTGGGAGAGTTTATACATGTAGCATATATGCCTTCTTGTGATATATGCTTCAAATAATCAATGAAATTAGTTTTCTATTATTTATCTGCGTATGATTTATGTTATATAAGATGTTGGCATCTAGAAATTTCAAAAAACAGATCAGATAACCGAAACGAACTCATTTCTTGAGATTATAGCAGCAAGGACATTGCATTGTGAATATAATTTAATCTTAAAGATGAGAATATTTTTTCCTTGGGAGGTGGACAATCGCGTGAACTAGTAGGATAAATAACTTCAGATTTAGTGTCTAGATTATATAATATATATAGAAATAAAGAATACATTATAATAATCATTAATGATTACTCGAAGTTCTCTTATGAAAACTAAGAAGAAAGGTGAAAGCCTTGAAACATTTACGATATATAAAAAAGAAGCCGAGACGAAGATGAGAACATGAAATAAACATTTGGGACTGATAGAGGTGAGAATATACCTCAATCCTTGGAATAAAAGATATATAAACTATTAAATAGCAGAAGACCTAAATTAGGTTATATCCAAAAATGGAGATGTATGCTAGCACGCTCAAGTCTCCCAAAAAAGTTTTAGAGAGAAGCAATATTGACCGTCTATTATATATGGAAAACAAATTCCCATCAAGTTATGGGAATCGGATATGTATAAATTATAAAATAGCAGAAAACCTAAATTAGGTTATATTTGAAATTAGAGATATGTTGCACATATCTTAGTATAAATTGGCATTGGGATAAGCTAGACTTCAAGATATTAAAGTGGAAACTTATTTAATAAGGTGATTGTTCAAGATATAGATTGGTCCCTCTAAAAGTCATGATGCTACTCTTCCCAAAAATCGGGATAAGGAGCATAAAAAATGGCAAAGCCTTTTCCCACTTTAAGTAGCATATATAATAAACACGAAATCTTGTTTATGCATGCACATATATACACATGTTCACGTCCTTGTATTTATGCACAAATATATATACATAAGAAAATAAGTACATGCACATATATATACATGTTCGTGCATGCATGAACACCTTTATTCGCACACATATGTATAGTTACACACTTATACATAATGCCACTTTATATATCACTCACATACAAGTGTATGCGTGTACACATCACTCACAACAAATCAATCATTTGCCAGTCCAAATGGCTCGGCAGTTGTGGCAACAATCTCAAGACCTTTGAGCTATAAAAACTCAAGCTTTACCTGACCCAACACTAACGAGTGCATCCTCCAATGGGTAGGATATGGTTAAATGGATTCAAACCCCTTTGTAACTCGCTACAGCTTAGATCCCCCAATGCATGCAGAGGGTATAATTGCCCATTCAGGGATTTTAATGACTAAAACATGACCTAGAAATTTTAAGGGCTTTTGCACTTAAAACTCCATTGTTGCATTGTGGTTAAACATTCACTTGATACGCTCAGTCGAGACTCACTTCATCGCCTTAGACCTCAACACAACCAAATTCCCACTTCCCTTAATTCAATTGCATTCAAATTTCATTTGATTTTCCATTTATTTTGTAGTCCAAATTCTTCTTTCTCTTCTCCATTGCCACAGGTATAGCTCGCATGGGGTATTCACCTTCCTCATGATTGATGTTTATCATCCCCAGTAGACAACTAATTTATTTTATTTTACATGTGAAAATTTCCAGAAAAATAATAATTTTAAGCTCTTGAAAATTCCATCATTATAAATAAGAGCTCCAAAAATTCCCAAACAATTTTCATAAATAGTTACCGATTGTTGATATTTATATCTAACAATTTTCTTTAGAATAAACATGTCTTGAAGCGCTTCCGATTGTTAATCTTTATATGTAAATGGTAACTGGAGTAATCATTTCTCCTAAAAGAGAGATTTCTTGACATACATGTCCTGTTGCTCAGTCTTTAATTGCCACCATTCCAAGTGTTGTCAGGGTTGTGCTCCTTGTTGGTGGAACATATATATAAGAAAGGACATGAAGAATATAGAAGAAGGTGCCAATTTGTTGATTTGGCACTCGTGGAGAACTGTATGACAAGGGAGCGCCTGGACCGCATGTGGTTTATAGCATTTATTGTGCATATTATGCATCAAACAATTTATCTTGACTTGATGTGTTTTCAGTGGGAACTGGGAAGATGCATTGATGTGTTCTCAGGGGAAACGCTGGGGATGGAGAAGGTTGCATTCGGTGGCATGGGAAGGATGTATGCAGCCCAACTCGTCAGGTTGTCTTAAAATCATGGACCTACCATGAGTGATCGTCGTCAGGTTCTGTGTGGATAATTGGATAGGCTTTGGCATCCAACTCTTGCTATGAACTTTAAAATCTTTGCGTCCATTATTGGCAACAGATGGGACCTCGTTATGCTTGATTTGTAATTGATACTTTGTGCCTTTAAGAAAAGTAGGAAGCTTGCATGGTGTTATGATTATGACTTTTGCTAGACGTGGCATGAATTAATGCAGTAGTTATTCCTTTCTCCAAGGTTGACCAACACTATTTGGCATCCTCATCTCCGTTCTTTGGCTGTGTGATCCTCCACAAAATCCAGATGCCTTTATACAGGCCAGGCTACACGGATGGGAAAGCAAGTCAGTGCAACTGTTTCTCTTTTACCCAAGGTGTATCTTGTTTTTTTTATATAGATAGTGTTGTTGAAGTTCATGGGCAGTGGTTTATGCGGAAGAGATGCTCGTACTAGGCCAATATTCTTCTTGGTGGAACGAAGAAGATGATTAAACCTTAACATAATTTTTTAATTTATTATTGTCAATCCAATAATTTTGACATCATTAGTAACAACAAGTTAATGAATGGGCAAAACATGTAAACTGCAAGTATGGTTGGGCATTTGCTTAATTTTGTTAATTGTAGGGTATATGTTTGATACCAAATGAATAAGGGATATGCATGTTGATACTCTAAAATTTATTGTTAGGTACATGGGAATGGTAACTTTAGGGAGGTAGTTTTGTATCTATTTTTTTTAATTGCGTGTACTCCTTAGCCTTAGGCTCTTCTTATATAGAGAGTGTTGGAATTCATTTTCAATATATCAGTCTTTCTTTCTCAACATGTTTTCCTTTCTCCACATGGTATTAAGGCAACAGTCTGAGATCAGTATTCCGTGTCCCCTTGTCATACATTCCAACTTTTTCATCTTGTTGCCTCTCGAGCTCACATGATGTCATTGCTAACCCATGGGCCAGCCCCTCTATGGCTTCACCAGCCTCTTTGGGCTCGATTATCACCAACCCTTATTTGGGATCATAGCCTCCAACCCCCTTTGAGAGCTTGATCTTCTTTCAGAGTCGTCGTCGTAGAGCTTGATAATCTTTCAAGGCTTCTCAGCCCCTTCCAGGGTTGTCATTGCTGTCTATAAACGATTAGTTACTCAAATAAGGGGGGCAATGCCAAATTCAAGCAATTGTTGGTAATGGAGTGGTGCTCAAATGCCAAAGCCGGTCCACCAACAGAAAGAGGAGATCGAGCACCCAATTGGATTACAGTGCCTCTAATCCTCCCTAATCTAGAAACATTAGAATAACTTTTTTTAGTAAAAAATGTACTAAGCCTTCTCCCACTATAAGTAGGATCGGCTACATGGATTCTTGCTCAAATCTATGTTGAAAGATTCAACTATTTTTTACGTTGGCCGTTGACTACCTAACACAACCCCTGCAAGAGTGGTCTTTTGTGTGGCCGTCGACTACCTACCACTAGACAATTAAGTGTGTACTGAATAACTTTTTTTAGTAATTGTACAAATAAATATTGTTATACAATTCATTGTAAGTAATAGCAACGAATATGACATGCCATTGTGAATTTCAGGTTTAATTCACCACCCTGATTTAACTTAAATTTTTGGTGGATTCTTTCTTTTATCACCTCTCAAATTTCAATCTCTTCCGGTCATTATTTTCATCTCGATTTCCACTCCAATCCATCGTTCGCGATCTCCTTGTTTCTTTTCTGCAGTCCATCAGCCTTATGGTCGGAAAAGCTTGATCTTAAGCCCTTATCCTCTCGTTTCTCTGAAGTGTTCTCACTCATTCTGCATTTGCATTAATCATGAGTTTCCACTGTTCTGTTTCAGTTCTGTGGTAATTTTTCTGGTATAAGATTAACAATACAAATCCTCGATTATCAGTTCTGTGATGCGGTGGATCGAGGAGAGTTATAGCCAAGCTAGACCAAGAACAGCTCAAGAAAGACAGAAGAACAGGACTGTGTCTGTACGCCATGCGGCGGAAGTGGACGGACAAGACCTCGGAATCCATCTGATCTTAAACAAATTCCAAAGGTGGTATTCCCTTCAATGAAGAATAGATTTTAACTTTCTTTACATTTATAGCCCTCAACATTCAAGGATTTTTCAGGACTATTTTGTGGAGATCTTTGGCGTTCTTTCGGAAGGTTTTGGACATGAACTATATTTCTGGATATCACTTTGGCTTTTCTGGATTAAATTTCGAATCTCTACGATGTTCCACTGATTGCTGCTTTAAGGTCGTAGATACCAAGAACTTTGATACCAAGAACGTCGTGGCTTTCAGATTCATGATCTGAGAATTCACCATTGGTACCTCTTATTATAGTTAACATATAAAACTTTTTGGTCGAAATATCTTTCGTTTTGTATACGAAGATCATTCTTTTCAAAACATTATATATATTTATATATATATATATATATATATATATATATATATATATATATATATATATATATATGAGGTAAATGGGGCTGCCCCCAGGGAGTAGCCAACTTGGCTACTCCTACCCCTATTTTTCCCTCATTTTTTTATTTTTTGGGAAAATAAAAATTTGTATATTCATCATTATATCCCTCTCACATTCTATTAAAATTTCGTCATAAACAGAGACTCCTAAGCCCTTCATTCAGACGTCATTTTTTTAGCGGTCGCAGGATTTTTTAAATCGACCATGTTTGGATGGAGGCCGTAGGAGTCTACATTCTATGTTGGACATAAATTAATATGATAAGACTTTACAATGATGGCGTACACTCAATAAACCGAGATCTATAACCGCATTTTATTGTTTTAATCAATACATTTTGTAACGTGACAACGTTTTTAAGCTTTTATTTAAGGCATGGCATAATGTGAAATATATCACCGA
Source organism: Ottelia alismoides (assembly GCA_037367405.1). Classification (NCBI taxonomy): domain Eukaryota; kingdom Viridiplantae; phylum Streptophyta; class Magnoliopsida; order Alismatales; family Hydrocharitaceae; genus Ottelia; species Ottelia alismoides. The sequence continues at coordinate 112,467 of JAZKJV010011302.1, read as the reverse complement.
TTCTATCGATGTGTGTATCCAGTGGTCACAGGGTCACGGCCAACTTGGGTCACCAAATTTAATGACCGGTCAATCCAGCTCAGTTCCTTAAAAATAAAAGAGATATTTACACGCATAATCCTGAATAGTTTCATAATTACGTGCACTATCCTCGATAATTTATAATTATACCCAGAACGTTGAATAGTCTTTAACTCTTAATAGCATAACCCCGAGTAGTATATAATTACATACATAACTCGAGTGTTAACTTCCATACATTTTTATATTTTTTTTATGAAACTTTTATTGGAATGCAAACATGATGAAAGGAAGCTACATTGGATCTTTTCAATTGTTCATCAATGAAGTTACATAGGAATTGATGGGAGACGGGCAACAAGCTGCGCCGCCAATCCCTTTTGAATGGCAAATCCAATTCTTCGAAATACAACATTCATAGACTTAGGAACCATAACATTGCTATGCATGATTTTTTGAATCCTCTTAAGGAGCTCCACTGCTTCACTTGCCAAAAACCCAAATGTATCAAAACCAAAGGGGATGAATACATGTTGATTGTCAATGCAGGCCTTCTCATGCTTAGCCACTTTAGCTAAGGCAGCTTTTTGTGCAGCGCATCCCGCAACAAAATCACTCTTTATCGGCCCCACCAAAGGAGACACTCCAGTCAAATCAACACATGCATGCTTTCCTCCAACCCAACCAAATATCAAAACATCTGTCGGTCTAAGTGTCGATCTCCCCTCTTGTGGATCAGTTAAGAAATTCACCGGTGCTTCTTTTTTTGAAGCAACACCTGCATGTCTGAGTATATCAAATAGAACATCTCTGACAAGATCATGTTTGTATTTAAAACCTGGAAGCTCGCGGCAATGAACGGCATGATCCCCAAAAGCATCCAAGCAGGATTTGTGGCAAACTGGACAAGCCTCATCTGGTGGGAAAATGGGAATCATGAGGCGGTACTTGAGAATACTGCGATATTCAATGGGTGACATATGCAATCCAAGCCCCTCAATAGGAATGGCAAGTAGAAAATCTTGTGCATGTTCAGCTTGTAAACAATGGAAAATTGCTTTTTGTCTAGCAGACATGTCAAACTCAGCTTCCATATCTTTTACGATTTTGCTAAAATAGGAACTCGCCAAAGCATTCTGGGCTTTAGGGGGGACGGTATCCTTACTAGCAAAATGTGTAATATCAATAGATGGGAGTGCGACACGAAGGCCTTCCAAAGCATCAAGGAAATCAGAATCCATACCATGTAACCCGCTGTCTCGTAGCATGTGGTCTTGGAGCATCCAGGATTGAGCTCTGGAGGCCACAAAAGCATATGAAGAAGCCTCAATAGCTGAGTAAAGACCTAAACCACCGAGTCGTATGGGTAGCGACGCCACTCTCCATTGAAGGTCACCAAAGAAAGGACCTCCACACACCACAATATCCTCAATAGCTCCACATAACCCTTTGTCAAACCATGCAGCGGCCCGTTTCATGTATGTGGGTTGGCATGTCCGTAAGCCGAACATAAGCTTGGCAGTACCCATACAAGAACGCAATAGAAGTAGCTCACTTTGTGGATCATCCAGCTGAGGAAGTAAATGCATTAAGTAAACAGTCTTGGTGGCTCTCATCGTAGCCAACTCTTCAATAAAGTCTTTATCTCTACTCACAGCTCCTCCAAGCAATTTGACACCTAGCCGCGGCCTCCCAATATCTATGGGAAACAAACCTTCACGGATCTTCTGCCCATCACATGAAGGCCAGAACAGCTCTGTTTTTTTTATATTTAGAAAAAGCCCCATCTCTGGACCCCTGCATTGAATAATGTCAAGTGCCTTGGCCACTTCTACAGCGTCCCCAACAATTGTCCCATCGTCAAGATACCAAGCATGAAGTAGGAGTTTACAATTGTCTCTGATCTCATGAATAAGTTTATATTTATTGTTTTATATTTATCATGTAATATTTATTATATTGATATGTGTAGCCTCTCATATTACATTTAATATCGTCATTACAATAGTTTGTTTGAACTTTAAAATATTAAACTTCGGAAGTTTCTTCCTTTTAAATATCTAACGTGTTGCTCAAAGATGATGAAATGAACATAGCTCGAACTCAAACCCATCTTGATCTTGTTCATTGTCTTGTCGAATGCATGTGGCCTTCTTTTTAAACAGATCAGACTTTGAGTTTGATTACAGATCTTATTTTGTCCAGTCTATTCTGCCACAACGAAAGAATATCTATAGTTACTTATTGTTTGAATATGCTAATCGAGGATGAAAGATGCATCGAGATATTTGCTTGCCAAATACCTGGGACTTCATGATTCAAACTACATGTTCCCCTCTGACTTTCGTTGGGCAAAATCCAAGAATGTTCATAGCATCATTATTGTTGTCATTGACACTGGTAATTAGAATTTGATTTTTTTAAAAAAATTGTTGAACATTCAACCATTAAACCTTGTATAACAAACAAGTCATGTGTGGGTATGATATGCAAGGAAGAGAGCTTTAATGACAAACAAAGAATACAGACCCTTTTCTAGAATAAAACAGTGCAACAAGTTGGTTATGTCGTTCACTTATTATAAGTATGGAATTAATATTATATTCACATAATGATACATTTTTTATCTCACGTGTGTGTGTGCGCGCAAAAAGGTGATCGGATCTAGATACCATCAAAATGGTGTCCTTAACCACGTGAGCCTGAAAAGATGAAAATAAAACCATGTTCGATTGCGGTCTGGACAACGATCTTCTACACTCCTAGTGGCACCAACTACCATGGTACCTTGGCAACAAGCCTTGCCGGAAGTCACTCTATATATTAGTTTATACGAGCAGCACGCACCCGGCGGGTGTAATCCAAGGCACTACACCGGTAGTACGCCTTGCTTCCTACAAAGTATTATATGACGATCTTCCAAATCAGTTCGAATGCCTTGATGTTTAAATCCTAGCATCCTTTGATTCGACAATCCATAATGATATGGATGTAAAATCGTAGTGAATTGGGAGCCATGACTTTCACATGTAAAGGAGTTGCATGATGCAGTGGCGATAGAATCCTTTGACGCTGTTATGGAAGGAATCATAACAATGGCTTGCCAAGGAAATTTTGACAACAAAGTTATGAATACCGGAACAATGTCATACCATGGGTTTTAAAGGGTTGGAGATACTTTCATGAACAATAAATATATGTTTAGAATTGTAAGTAATTCGCAATATGTATAACGCAGATTTCTATTTCAATTAGATCATTGTACATGTGGGAGTAGAATCTTCCACACACATATGGATAAGTCAAGAAAATATCTACTTAGAGTGGATTTTCTAGAATGAAGAGAGATAAAGATAATACCCGATATTAATCCATCTCCACTACAAATATATAGATATTTCCCCTTAAGTTTGGATATCACGTAAAAAATTACATAATTTCTGAATATACCTAGAATGTGAACATCCACTTAAGTCCTATTATTCTTAAACTTATAACCCTTGTAAAATACCTCGTGTTCATTAAATTGGCCTTAATGTTTAACATTCATGGATGACGTTATCTTGATATTTGTAATTTTGATCGATGGTATCTAAATTTCCTTAGTATGCCACTATTAGAATCTCTCCCATAAATATGGAAGGATTCAACTATTATTACATATTATAGACTTTCACATTCAAATCTAATTAGGGTTATATGGGGATGCCATCACCCTATTTTCTGACTTTTTTTAAAAAAAATACTACCATGTATTTTCATCATTATATCCCCCTAATATGTAATTCCATTTTCGTCAGAAACAGAGACTCATATGCTCTTCATCTAGAACAGGTCGATTACAACAATTCTAAGACCATTAAAACTACTTGTTCTAGATGGAATGCATAGAAGTCTTTGTTTCTGACGTAATTGGAATGCTATATTAGAGGAATATAGTGATGAAAAATACATGGTAATATTTTTGAAAAAAAACTGGAAAATCAAGCGGGATGCATCCACATTTTATCCATCTAATTAATTGCCCCAATTGGCAATGATATCATATCCACGCCATCACGGATCGTAAAATCAAATGTCGCATGGATGTAAGCATCAATGCGTACAAAACCATATGGCAAACGGTTCTATGATACTTTATAAAAAAGTAACGCATATTTTCGGAGTGGTGCCTTGGATGACACTCAAAGGACACTTCTACCTACATAAACTCTTGAGATGGGGGACTTGCGGCAAAGGCTCATTACTAAGGTACCATGCTTGTTAATGTCACGAGTAGCTAGGGTTGGCTATTGAGCCCAACCAGTCATGTCGGGCCCTAGCTCGATCTTGATAAGCCCAGCTGGGCTCGGAGTCGAGCTTGTTCAAGTCCAATAACCATCATAAAAAAATAAAAAAATAACATTTTTTAATTCCAATAAATAAAGTGACGAAAATTCAAAAAAATAGTTAATTTTTTAAATAATTTTATCTCTCTTCTATTTTATCGCATCTCTCATTTCATCTCTCTTATCCCTTCCATCCAAAAAAATTCAAAAATTCATTTCAATTTTTCATCTCCCTTATCTCTTTATTCAAAAATTCAAAATTCAAAATTTATCTCTTTTCTATTTATATGGCTTCTTCTCCCTCATTCCAACTTGATCAATCTTTAGAGAGAGAAGTCCGATCTCCGAGAGAAAATTTCGTCGAGAAAGTTGCCTAGCCTCCAAGCCACCGGTGACAGCGAGTTGGCCTTGTCGAGGCGATAACGGTCCTTTTCCGCTCCTAACGTGAGATCCACATTTTTCTTATTTTTATCGTAGATTAGTCGTAGTTTTATCGCTCGTTTTTTTATTTTCGTTGTCAATTTTTTTATCTAGAATATTAAATCCATCACGACTTGATCCGCACTCAACTCGATTTTTCATCTCATCTTCTCGATCTCTCCGCCTTCAATTTCTACCGTCCACGATCTCTCAACTTTGGCCGCGTACAATGGCCGGAGATCGGATTCGAATCCCTCATCTCCGTCGAATCTCCGTTCATTTTATGATTTGTAAATAAATAAAAATAATAATAATAAAATATTTATTTCCTTTATCCTCTAACGTTTGTTTTGCAGGGTCATATAAAAAATAAAAAAATCTTTATCCTATTTTCCCCTTATTTTCGGATTAGCAAAAATATAAAAAAATAAAAATAAAAAAGGTTTTTCTTTTACTATTCACAATTTCCATAAACAGAAAAAAAAATAATAAAAAAATTTTATTGGTGTTCACATTACAGTAAAAGCCAAAAAAATACAAAAAATAAATAAAAAAAATAGAGAGACGGCTGCCCCCAGGCCCGCCGCCCCTCCTTCCGGCTAACCCTCCGCTGAGCTGCCCCAGCCACTTCGCCGGTGCACCCTCACATCAACCACCTGGAAGGGATGCCGCAATCCGCCTGGAGCCGCCGTCCGACGACCGCTCCCAGAACCGTCGTCCAATGCCGCGACTCTGACCGGTGCCCCTTCCGCCCACCAAGCCGCCAGATCGCCCGCCGCAGCCCTGCGTCCCAGCCGCGCTTCCACCGCCCGCCCGAGCCACCGCGACACCTCCTTCGCGCTTTCCTCATCGCCGGTTGTGCGGAGCAGCGCGCCCGACCTCTGCCAAGGGCGGTAGCGCCACCCACATCAGCAGGTCGACGCCCTTTGAAGCTCCTCATCACGCTGCCCCTCGCGGGGGTTGTTCAGCCGCGACCCCATCCAGCACTCGTCCGTGTCACCCGCCTCCGCTCCAGACCCATCGTCTCGCCTTCCGCAGCGGCGCCTCGCCGTCAACACCGTTCGTGCCGCCGTGCCTCGGTTTAACGCACGGCGCGCGCACGCCCATCTCTCCTTGTCGCACGCCGCACCGCCATCGAAGAAGAAGGGGGTGGCGGCCCTTGCCCTTTGCTGTGAAGAACAAACGTGAGAAAGAAGCCCTAACTGGGGTTTTTGAATAAAAAAAATCTTTGAATAAATTGCGGACCTACCCTCAGAAGATCTCCAAATTGCAAACATGTCCCCACTTTCAGAAGAGCACATGACATGCACATGACATAGTGGTTAAATTGCACATTCTCACTTTTATTTATTTTTATTATTTATATGAGGCAAAACATTGAATATTTGCATTTCAGTCCCTGTGATTTCAGACAATAATTTGCATGTTCTTTTCATTGAAATAAATGTTTTTATTAGTCTAAAAATTCTGAGGAAATTGTACTATGTTCCTGATGTGCATATCCATTTAGCATAAAATTTTCATTAGATTTTTCCTTCATTTAATATTTTAAAAAATCGAAAGCAGTAACTTTTTGTTTGTCCAGACTTTGAAAATTCATTAAAATTTGAAAATTCCTTAAAAAATTCCAAAAAATTAGAGTAGTTGTACTTCATTGTCGCTTAATTTCTGACCAATTTTCACACATTGATTATTTATAAAACTCAAAAAAATTGAAAACATCAAAAATCTTATAATAGTCATAAAAAATTGTACAAAAATCCAAAAATTGTTATTTCAGTTCCTATTTGTAGATATTTATTTCTAGTTTGTCTTAAAAATAATCGCCAGGAATTTTGGTTATTTAAAAGATTTTTAAATTGCAAATTACTTCTGGTTGTGCACATTTTCTTATTTTCTCGTTGTTTGATTTTTAGAAAAATACAGAAATATCTGAAAATTCCATAAAAATTTTTAAAAAATTTAAAAACTTTTCAAACTCAATTTTTTTTGGATTTTTCTGAGCATTTTTGACAAATTGAAAAATTACAAAAAGAGTTGGTGTGCGTATTTTTGATCTTGCGAATATTGCTTCGTGTTATTTTTTGAAATTAAAAAAATTGCAAAATCAAAATCACTAAAAATTTGAAAATCAGAAAATACAAAAAAAAATCAGAAATAAAAAAATAAAAAGATAAAAAATCATAAAAACCAAGGATAGTTGTCCTTTGAGATTCTTATTTTGTCTTAATTTAATCGAATAACCCTCGGGAATTGTAGCCTCCCTGAGTTCGACCCTCTCCGCTATACAGGTTAATAAGTAGCAAAAATAAAAAAATAATTTTTTGTTGTCACGGGTTTTGGGGAAAAGCAATGACAACTTTTATCATTATCATTAATAATTTTTCCGTCCCACAAAAATTCGAGTTAACAGATCTACAGTTTCGTTGGGTATAATATACATATTTAATTACTACCTACGTAGATATAGGTACCGATTGTTGAACAGGAAAATCCTCTTGTTTATGAATTATATATAAATATATAAATATAAATATTATATATCTATATGTATTCCTTATCGAGCCCCTTATTGAGTTATTGAGCCTAGGAGGGCTCGGCTCGTTAATCTATCGTGTCCGAAATTCTGGCTCCTTAGAATTCAGAATTAACTATCACAACATAATATATACATATATATGATATATGATATATGATATATATTGCATATATGATTTATATAATATATAATTCATATAATGTGCATGATATATATATAATATAATATATAATTAATAATATATTTATAAATGTATGTATTATATATAATACAACAGTGGAAGAGTGAAGAAAAAAAACATCAAAGTTTCGACAGTTACATCTAGATAAGTCCAAAAGAATCTCAATTGATATAATAAAGTATCCTTAATATTTCAAAAAATACCTCAATTGATAAGTAGTGGTGTAACTTGTCCTCAATGTTCCTGGTAGGACGAAGAATCGAGAAGGATGAACATATACGACTTTGCTCATAACACCAGAAGATTGGTCACATTGTGCAAATCATCTTTCACTTGATGCTATTGTAGCTTACATGTAATGACCAATAGCCTTAAAACTCACCGAGAATGCATTCTCCTCACTTATAATAGCAAACTCCAACACCTTGGCCTCGACTATCACCTTCATATCAGGGGCTCGTGCACCTTCATATTGTACCTCCTTAGCTTCCCTGCATTCTTCAGTATTCTCATCATTGTGATTCTCCCTTTGTAATAGCACCATTATAGCCGGATAGTTAAGATTATTCACACTCATATGCTTTTTCGAAAATGTGTACGATCTAAACGTATACTTGGCAATCGAGTCAGAGCTAAATCCTTAGAAGCAAAAGAAATTGAAATACTCCTTGTGATGCAATAAACCAGCATGGGTTGTATAGATGTTAGCTGGTTGATTTTCCCAACTCCATTATCGAATGGAGTTGACTCAAGAAGCTAATTATGTGAAAGCTCGTCCATGGTTCCTTCGGTATATGGTATTATGCTCTTGGTAACCCTTCTTGGTACATAATCATCAACTCTAACATAAACACACATTTCAATACTTGTGTGATGTCTTTACTTAATCTTGATATGCATGCATATATATTACTATTATATATTTTCACATTTTCAAGTCTATATGGATATTACATTGTTGTTACCTTCATAAATTCACATGTAGTAATGAGCACTAATATGATTGTTGATGTTCTCTAATTCGAATGTAGTGCTTTGAGAAGTGTGCTAACTCCATCCCAAGTAGTCTTATTTGCATATCTTTATTGTTTCACTGGGTGAGTAGGTGCATCTAGAAAATACCTATCTATGTTTAATTTTCTAAACATGCATGAAACAGGAGAATATTCCATGTGTATATAATTATATGTCGATTGCATAATTATAATAATTAAATTTCATGAGCTACTTATCACATCGACTCTACCTTTTTTTAGAATAGTTATGCCAATTTGGCATATACTTTTCCATTCTGAATGAATGGATCTGTATCCTTCTGTGTTAAAATTCAGTTCCTCAGATTTCAAAATCGTATTATGATATTATATATATATATTACAAATATATAATATGATTTTTTTTATCTTTTTACTTACTACAAAAATAAGAAAAACATTGTTATGTTGTATTTTGATTCTAGTATTTTATTGTATTTTTCTGTTGTAAATATCTCTTATTAAAAAACAAAAAATATAAATTAGAAAAGCAAACAAAAAATGTACATGTTGTTTGTCTTCTATTGTAAATTCTCCACTATTTTTTATAACTTGTATTTTCTTTTTATATTTTAAATTTTTAAGTTCCTTTTATTTTTAATTTATAAAATGACAATATATAAGGCTAAATATACAATACTAGGTAATACAATTATAATTACTAATAAAAAATAATAATACAAGAAATAAAATGTTTTGGGGTTTTAAATCTTTTTATTTTTTTTGAATTTTTAGTTAATTTTGTTAATTTTTATTTTTTTAAAAGTCAAAAATAGTCTAAATATGGGATTTAATAAATATGTTGAATTAAAATGAAGATGAAAAATAGCAAATGACACCCAAAAATCCTCAAATCAATTTTAATAGATATGTAATAATATAACAAAAATTCTTTAACAGAAATAAATATTTTTGGAGTTTTTTTGGGTATTTTTATCTTTTATATTGAATTTTGGAGCTTTTCATTTCTATGTATATTCTTTTTCTATTTTTAGATCCCCAAAATAAATATTTCAATTTTATTTTTCTTTATGAAATAAATAAATAAATATAATTTTTTTGGAATTTTTCAGAAATGTTTTATATTTTTTAATATTTTATAAAGCAAATAGAGAAAAAAATATGTTTTTCTTAATAAATAATATAAGTGCAAAAAATCCAAATGCAAAAAATATAATGTGGAAGTATACATTAGCAGACACTTATTCCTATTTTTTGGGATTTTTTATAGTACAAATAATACTTTTAATAAACAGAAATTATTCATAAAAATTAATATGTTTGTAGAGGAATTTAAATAAAAATAAGCACAGGGGTTATAGTACAAATATATCAAAATATTATAACTACCTAGGAATGTTTCTGGACCAAATACAAAATATAAAAGCTACAAGGGCTATTTTGCATAATGTCACAAGTCGGACGACACGTGAGGTGATGTGGTATGGACCAAAATGCAATATGAAATAATAGCAGGGGTTCACGATGATACAAAAGCTAGCACATGTTCAGGATTTTACTTATGTGTCGTTGACACCTAAGATAACCCTGTGAAAAACTAGAAAATTTTATTCAACCCCAAATCAAGCAAGTGGTCTTAGCTATGTTATTAACATGGTATATCGACTAGGGTCGAATAAAAGAAGCACAACTGATCCCAGGTAGCCAAATTGAAAAATTTTAAAGGATTTTTATTTTCATTTTTGTGCTTTTAATTTTGCAAATTTTAATTTTTTTTAAAATAAGGAAAGTGGAGATAATGAATAAAAGAATTATAAACACTCATTTTGTATTTTTCAAAAATGTTAAAAATGTAAAAACAATTCAAACAAAAACATTTTTATGTTTTAAAGATTTTTATACTCTTTTTGTATTTTTGGAGAATATTTGGAATTTTTATTTATTTTTTAAAAATAAAAAGTGATAAAATAAACAAACAATATACATTCTCAAATTAAAAATATAAAATAGGCTTAAAACCCCTGGAAACAAATTTTAATAAAAACTTGAGAAAAATATCTAAAACAAATACCAAGAATTCATTTTTTGGATTTTTCAATGATTTTATATATTTTTAATGATATTTTTATTGTTTTACAATTTTTAGGGTTTTTTAAAAGAAAATGCAATCAAAATTGGATAGAAAATCAAATATACCAAAAGAAAGCTAACCTAATTTTTTAGAATTTTTAAGATGTTTTTTAATTTTTTATAAATTTTCTAAGGCAAACGGGAGATTTTTTTACTATTTTTGAATTTTTAATAATTAGAATTGTATTTAGTTTACAACCAAAAATTCACGCAAGATAAAATTTTAAAGCAGGAGCTTAACTTGAATTTTTGAGAATTTCGATAGACAAATTAATATTTATTGCAACTAATAAAAGAGCACAAAAATCAAGTAGTATTCAGAGGACCTATATGCAATTACTTTAAATTTCAGGGCCAAATATTAACAAGCAATAAAAGTGTAAGGCCCCGAGTATAATTAATCTATAGAAAACATGCGCTACACGTGATTCAGCATTCACAGGGGCATAAAATTCAATTTCAAAAAAACTTATCTATTTCATTAACAACTAAAAACATAGAGGGACAAATGCAAACATCCCCAAAAAACACATGAATGTACACCTGAATGCGACTCGACTCGACTAAAGTGCAAATAGCCAAAATATGAGGTTCTAACTGCAAATGTTTTTAACTACATATTATATTTATTGGACTAAATGGAAATAACATGAATGAAAAGGTCAAAAAAGGAAATATACCCTACAGGGCACGCGACATGTGCCTGGGGGGTACTTTGACGTACGACCCTGATGGACCGTTACTAGGTAGATCTGACGATTCATATAGCAAGTGAGACATTGTGTCAGATCTACAGTTGCTCTAATCAGATGGTCGGCTTTTGGGGGATGACGTGTGGTCTGGATCAAATCTAGATGGGTGGTGCCATGATCCGATGGTGGAGAGGCGTGCTGGATGAACAATAAAGAAGGGCCTCCCAGAGTTGCTACAATCGGAAATGTCTAGTGATGCTATGCTTTGATCAATAGTCCAAGGAGTCCATCATGCTGCTAGTGTGATTCTATGTCAGTATGGAGGCTCCGATGAGGAAAAGGATTGCTGGATGAAGATCTGGAGCTCGAAGTACCCCGTGCAACTCCGTCGTGAAAGTTGATGTTCGATTCGAGCATCCCGTGCACACCTGAGCCTACAAAATGTCTCTCGGCTCGAGGACGAAGCCTCAACCAGGGTTATTTTGAGCTAAAAAGGGAAGAAAGCAGAGGAGGGAGATGATTGACGCTCGATATATACAAATGAGGGATGTCTAATCCTAATCTCGCTCTGATGAGCGAGATTCAGGGTGATCAGGGTATGCTGGAAGATTGAATGTGAAGTCGTGCATGAATCAGTACGGGTGAATGATCGGGATGTGCCTCCGACATGATGGTCGGAGCTGGGAAAGAGAGCGGAGGTGATAAATGAAGAATCAAAGGTGAACGACGAATTTAAAGTGATAGATTGTACCTAAGACTGTGAAAGTGGTCAGTGAACATCGGTGGAGGTGAAGGTAGGGTTGTGGCCTCAATCAAGTGGTGGAAGACCTCGGAGGGTAGTCGTGGCGGAGCTTCTCCGGCCACAACGTGAGCTGCAGCTCAAATCGCATCCAACTCAATCACCAAAGGGATCCTCGGGACCATGTCACTGCCCTAAGGGTTTTTGGTGGATAAAGAGGAGGCACGGAGCAAGCTACCTCATAGCGGAGGTGGAAGAAGATGCCTTATAGTTGTCCCAGGGGTCTAGAAAGATCGAGTGAAAGCACACAACCCTCAGGATGATTCAGACCCTCCTAGGGATCTGCGAGAATCACATATTTGTAAGGAATCTAGAAACGGGCCCGCTATCCAAGGAAAGAGATGGTCGGACCCGGACTGGAAAAAGTCGAGAAATCAGGTCCGACGAGTGTCTTCCCGGGACAAACCTAGAGAAGGTGGGGTTAACCCAGGTCAACAGACTCAGGTTGACCAATTAAGAAATTCAAATTTACAAAATCAAATAATAATAAATAAATAATAATAAATTATTTAAAAATAAAATTTTATAAACATGAAAAATTTTAGTAATTTTATAACAATTTTCCTTGATTTTTATTATTTTAAATAATAAATATATATGTTATATATAATATATGATATTATGTGGATGTATATTATATGCATGTATTTTATTTTATTATTTTGATAAAAATACATTATCTTTTTTACAAAATTATTTAAAGAATATAAAAACATTTTTATTGGATTTTTATAAGTTAATTATATGTGAAAATAAATTACTATTATGTACAATATATACAAGAGTGGTGTTATTATACAATGAAGAAGTGATTTTAATTTTGTTTTATTTTATATTTTATGAATTTTATTTTAATTTTATCTAATTATTGGGAGTATACAAGTGTTTAAAAATACAAAATATACAAATTATGTTGTAACACTCATACTCCAAAAATATAGTCCCACATCTAAAATTCATAAAGTGTGAGTGGGTAATATATACTTGACAGCTTAGGCTTAAGCATTTTGGGTAGTTGTCAACGGATCCATTTGTACATGTACCCAAAAAGTTATCAGGGCCAGTTTTCCTCGATAACAGACTGAGACCTAAGTCCCAGATGTTACAATTCAATCCCTATCGTACAATTTTAAGAGTGAAGGTCAATGTGGTATTGAATTAATTGATATGGCGAAGAGATACAAAAGTGCAGATGTAATGTCTCGTGCTTAGGTCCCCGGTCCGTTATCAAGGAAAACTAACCCTGACAACTTGTTGGATTTAAGCCCAAATGGATCTGTTGACAACCACCCAAAATGCTTAAGCCCAAGTTGTCAAGTAGTAGTCCCCATCACTTATAAACTACACCCACACTTCATGAGTTTTACATGTGGCACTATGTTTGGGGTTGGAGTGTTACAAGCTACCCTACTTATATTCGCAACGTTCTCATTGCGACATGGTCCATTGATAGGACACGAAAACCCGAGCGACTAAGGTATAAGGTACAGAAAATAGGTTGTTGCGACCTCAGTCACTCAGAAGTGTCAATCAAGAAAAATGAACCACTAATGACAAATAAAATCAATCACACACGAAAAGCGGTCCTGCTATGAGATTTACCTGGTATAGCACCCAGGGTCGAACTCAAGGAGCACGGATTGGCCGAAGGCCTACGAAGTAGTCAAAAATGAATAAAATAAAAGACAAAATATTTTTTAGTGGTTTTTAATGATTTTTATAAATTTTTTTTTTGATTTTTAATATGTGAAGAAAATAAGAAAAGCAAAAACAAGCAAACTTTAACAAATTATTTAATGTATCAAAAATCAAGCAAAAATTCAAACAAAAATATTTTTATGTTTTTTATGTTTTTTTATGTTTTTGGTGAATTTTTGGAATTTTTATGATGTGTATTTTATTTTCTAAAAATCAAACAGTAGCAAGAATGCAAGGTACTGTCCAGCCATGCCCAAAATCCCTAGATAAAATATCTAAGAACCTTAAAAGGGTCTGGAGGTATTTTTCCTGTAAACTAGGAAAAACAAGGAAAATTTGAGTACCAAAATTATTGTTTTGGGGTTTTTAGGTTATTTAATAGAATTTTTATGGGTTTTTGAGGGTTTTTAAGTTTTTATGGGTTTTCAGTGATGACAAATAGCCAAAATTGGCTAGAAAATCAAGGAGCACAAAAGAAACAGTACCTAATTTTTATAGAATTTTTAGGGGGGTTTTTATATTTTTTTGTGATTTTTCAAGTTAGACAGTGCCAAAAATAGAGGTTTTTGAATTTTTAAAAATAGCAAACAAGATCAGAAATGTCCTCAAAAATCTACAAAAATCCTACACCATGGCAGGAGCCATGTGTCAAATTTTCGTTGGATTTGGAGGTGATTTGATATTTTATTCAAAAATGACAAGAGGGTAGCACAGGGACCAAAGTGCAAATACCCAAAGTTCTGGGGGTCTCGGTGCAAAATACCCAGCAAAACACGCGCGAGGCGCATGCCTGGGGCACTCAGGGACCTCTATGTAATAAAAATAAGGTCCGGGGACTAATTGGTAACACGTACCAAAAGTCCGAGGGCCTTAGTTGCAATTTACCATAAAATAAACGCACATGCGTAATAAAAACGTTCACAGGGGTATAAATGCAATTACTCAAAAAGTCTCATTCATTCAGAACCATCCAAAACTACAAGGGCATATGATGCAAATAACCCAAAAATAGACGTGACGAAGCACGTGGCTCACACAGGCAGGGGTATGAATGCAAAGAAAATAAAGTACGGGGTCCACAATGCAATTTTCTCAAAAGTAAAAGAACTACGCTACGTATTTACAAGACTAAAGCTAAATGCAGGAAAGAAAGGGGGCCTAAGAACAATTTACCCCTTTTATTAATGTCGAGGGACGGATGCACGACACGTGGCAGATCAGACGGCTGAGACGACGCGCCGCACACCAAAGGAACCCTCGGCACGATCCGATGGCTATAATGCACCCACGTGGCAGATCTAACGGCTCTGGTGCGTTGTGGGGCTGCGAAGGACTCCTGGCTCGGATCGGATGGAGGTGGTGAAGCCACGTGCTAGATCCAACGGCTGCAATACTTCGTGGCTTGACCTCGCTGCTCAACGGTGATGATCGACCCCAGGGAGATCTGATAGTCAGTGCTGCTTCGTGGATGAACGGGCGGGATCTAAACTGGAGCGTCGAGGCCGATCTGACGGTGGACGACGATCCTGGAAGAACTGGCGGCCGGCGAGCTTCGCCGGCCCTCTGCGTGTACGGTGGTCCTCGTCTACCGCTCCTGAGGTGCGGGAAAGCTTCGCCGTGAAGCTCCGCACCTGGTGTGCTGCTCCGATGGAAGCGAGGAGCTCTAGAGAGCTCCGGCGATGTGGAGGAACGGGAGATGCTGTGCCCAGAAGTTCCGACCTCCAGATGAGGTCGATTCGCCCTAAAACCTGCACAGGAAAGAAGCTGGGTCGAGGGCAAAGTGCCTCGACCCGTCAGAGCGGGCGGAAGGTGACTGGTGCGGCGAGATGGGGGCTCTCCGGCGAGCGGCGGAGGGGCGAGAGCAGATACCCTGCTCCGGGGCGAGCCAGGGGGAGTGAAGGGGCAGAGAAGGTGGAGAGGAGTCAGGCGAAGGTGGTGAAGTGGTCGGACGAGTGAAAGGATGATCGGAGTCGAAGGGCGGAGCTGGCGGAGCTACACTACCAAAAAGCGAAAAATCTAAACCTAAGCTAAACTACCAGCTAAAGAAGCTACCTGATGGACGCATTCGACTGGGCTGGAGCTGGAGAAGCTCCCGGTCATTGCCTGCAAGGGGGCGTCGACTTCCCCGAGGCTGAGCGCGCTTGCGGCGGCGCACGGCGGAGTCAACCACCGGATCAGTGGATTCCTTGCAACTCGGGCCTCGCTTCCACTCCAAAACATGCGCCTGTCACTCGGGTGGTCTGGAGGAGCTCCTTGGCGGCGAGCAGGAGTCCAAAGATGCGTGAGTTAGGTCGCCGGTGACGACTATAAGTATGGTGGGTGATCCGAGAAGAAGGAGGTCGGGCGAGCTGCATGCGGTTCGGATCCCCCAAACCCACCCCGGGCGAGGGTCCTGGATGATCGGAGTGCAATCGGAGCCCGGGGTTTGGGTCGATGGCGGTCGGGTCAGGCGGGCAAAAGATCGAGAAAACGGGTCGGTTGCCTGACCCGCGAAAGAAGAAGGTCCGCAGGGGAAGTTGACCGGGGTCAACAAACCCCCGTGGACCAATCAGAAACCGCCACGTATTTTATTTTTGTTTATTTATTTTAGGCTAGAAAATGATGGAATTAGCAAAAACTTAAAACACAAAATATTTTTATTTTATTTTTCTCTATTTTTTGGTGATTTTTAATTAATTTTTGGAAATAAAAATAAGGTATTTACATTATATAGCTATACATAGGTATATATACAATATGTAGGCTTTGGATTTTTGATTTTTAATTATTATTTTTATACAATTTTATTCCCATTTTATATTTTATTTATTTACATTATAAAATAAGGAATAAAAGGGTGTTTTTATTTTATTTTTATTATTTATATACATAGGTAAAATAAATAGATATATACAAGGTATATGTACAATGTATTTTTGTATTTTTAATTTTTCTCTTTTTATTTTGTTTTGATTTTAATTGTTTTTATTTTATTTATTTACAATACATAGCATAGAATATTTACAAAAAGTATGAAAATTACTTTTGTATATTTACAAAGCTAAATAAATATATATATATATATAGGTGTGGTTTATGTGCAAGATGAAAAGGGGTATTTTTGATCTTTTTGATTTTTAACTTTTTATTTTGTTTTTATCTTTTATAAATATATACAAATATTTACAACTGTATTTTTGGTGAGGAAAATATAGTTTTATGCATTTTCACAAATATTTACACATGAGCTCCTATCTCCCTCTACTTGGGCTTTTATGCGGTCAGGCCCATGCTGAGCCCTCCCTTGGGTTAGGATGCTCAATATTTATTCTAAATATTTCCCTCTTTTTCTTTTTAATCTTTATTCTTTTATTTTTGCACAAAAACATGCTAATTATAAGTTTTTACACAATGCATGCTTTTGGTAATTATTTGTATTTACATATATCTACATGCATTTGCAAAGGTTTTTGTAGCTAAAATATAAGAATAAAGAGTGATGAATGGGTATTCATCACCCCCCTATACTTAACTTTGCTAGTCCCTTAGCAAACACTTATGAAAAAGAAGTGAAAAAGAAAGAAAAAGAAAAAGAAAAAGAAAAAGAGGATGTACATGGATCAAGGTTGATTATTAAACTTGCCTTCATTAAGTTGGGATATGGAGCTCGATCAGATCTTTGGATTATTAATGTGTCGGAACCTTATTTGGACCTAAGCTTAAAACTCAACAGCCTTTAAGTTCCACCAATCTATGGGCAAGACTCCTCAATAAACCAGATCAGAACAAGTCTACATACACAAACTCTAATGACCATGAATCTTTCCATGCAGTGTAAGTGATATGTGGCTCCCCACCTCAGAAGTAACAAAGAAACAACCTCCCTCAACCTGGTAACTCTAATGCCTCGGTCTAGCAACTCTTTCCTCGAGAAGCGGGGTATTCCCTTCTAAGTTCAAGTGCAACCGGCTCAAGAAGAGGGGGAAGAAGTATAGACTTTTGGAAGCTTAGCCAGTGTAGCTAAGTCTCCCGCTGCAAGCTTCATGAGATGTAACATGGATACCATAAGCTTTGCTTTATTTGACTATATACACTCCGGTGGGGTTATTAAATTTTCAATCCGACCCACCACTTTTTTGGAGCTCTTTTTGCATTTTTGCATTTTTTTTCAAGGACTTCTATACAGCATATCTACATGGTGCAGCATATATACAAGAAATTTTCCTCTTGAGCCAGTAGACTATCCCTCTTTTGAAGCTTTATTGCAACCCACCGCTTCTGTCTTTAGCCTTCATCACCACTAGACCAAGTTGAGACGCACTTCCTTCACTAAAAGAAGAAGAGAGGTTCCGCCTAGAAGTACTACCCTCATATGCTACCCCAAGCCAAAGGAAATTGCCTCCTCACCACCTCATCCGTGGAGAGCCATGTGTAAAGTGCTGGTGCAAGTCAAGCCATTGTCTCTAAGAGTCATGCGTGTGTTGTTAAGTGCTCTACTTAGGCTCATCAAGATGACATATGCTCATAGCCTAGTGGACTCAAAGAATTAAGTCCTTATGGACCTGAAAAGCCTTAACCCTAAGTCCTATAAGGTTCCTCTTGAAGTTAAGTGGATTAAGATCTTTTTCAAGCTCCATTTCTCAATTTAATTCCAGGATTGGTTTAAATGTCAACTCTCATCCAGGAAAAACTATATACATATATGTACACAAGATGCTATTTACAAATATTTTACACTCATGCAAAATTTTTGAAAAATGTTTTGAAATCATGGATGAATGATGCATGAGGTGCAAGTTTTGCAAAAAGATATTTACACACATTTACACAAGATTTTTGCAAAATTTTGATTTTCAAAACATTTTGGAAAAATTTTGTACTATATACATAATTTTGATACAAAAATATTTACACAAGCTTTACACAAAAGATTTTTGAAATCATTTTTACAAAAATACTTTGTACACTAGCTATGTATGTGCAAGATAAAAGAAGTTTATGTACATGAAAATTTTTTAATTTTTGTGATTTTTAGCCATTTTATTTATTAACACACTCACACAAAGTACGAGTTATGGCTAAAGTATATATGAAATATATACACACACCCCTATACTTAGCTCGAACGATGTCCTCAGAGTGATCAAGAGCGATGAAGAAGACATAACTCGTGCTTAGTAAAGGGGAAGTGAAAAGGAATGGCTAAGTACAGGAATGAATAAATGAATAGAATGAGAGGAACTCGGTGGTTTCCCCCTATACTTAGGATTAACTAATCCTAAGTATAGCAAGCTGTACATGAAGGGAAATCCGAGTGAAGAAGATACAGAATCTGCCCCCCCTATACTTAGGGTAAAATATCCCTAAGTATAGGCAGCAAAACAGGAGCAGAAAGACACGAAGAAAATCACGAATATATACAAGAAGGAGGACATCACTCCCCCTATACTTAAGGTGAAGAACCTTAAGTATAGGCAACAAAACAGAAGTGATGAAACAGACGAATGAACAACCCGGTGTATCCACCCCCCTATACTTAGGATGAGCAATATCCTAAGTATAGCAAAGATAATCCTAAGCGAGACCTGGGGTGAAAACAAAAATGGAAGAAAGAAAGATCAAAATAAGA
Organism: Ottelia alismoides; assembly: GCA_037367405.1. NCBI lineage: Eukaryota > Viridiplantae > Streptophyta > Magnoliopsida > Alismatales > Hydrocharitaceae > Ottelia > Ottelia alismoides. The sequence continues at coordinate 93,056 of JAZKJV010011302.1, read as the reverse complement.
CGAAACACGTATATACAAAAGAGTACAATGTTGAGGTGCCTCTCAACAAGCGCTAGATTTTACGCCCCTAGCTGGGCGCAAGGGCTAGGATAATGCAGTATCAAGGTTCAGGACGGCATTGGTAAGTCGAATGCCGTACTGTCGTCGCAGTCTCTGTGTGAGAACAACGACGAACTCAACAGTGTAAAGTAAGACACCCAGGTATGCAATCAGGCGGGTGTCTGCTACCGGCCAATGATATGAGCATAAATAATCGGGATCCGGTAGCACAAAAGAAATCAGTGGCTCTGGATCAGACTGGAGTGAGAGTATAGAGCCGAAGAAATCAAACGTGGAGAAGGATGGATCAGTCATGGAATCCTCCACGTCAATGAGTGTCTCAAATAGATGTGGACAATCAGGATCAGGAGACTCTCTAAGCAGAATGATATCCGATGCATGTAATAGAATCAGATCAGGCAAATCATCGAATATCTCCAGAATGGGCTCATCCTCGCGAGGGTCGTCGAGGTGAGAAGACTCAGAATCAGAATGATCTAAAGACTCGGTTTCGTGTTCCGCCAGATCGGAAACACTGTCAGCAGGTGAAACCGAGTACTCATCGATTGCGGCATCCTCCCGTAGATAACCCTCGGGGAGAGATGCCAGATCAGAAGTGACTAGAAGAGGATCAGGATCTAGATCGGCATCTGCGCTGCTATCAAGTATCCACTCAGTGCACCAGGCTGCATCATCATCAAAAGTGTGGGTCTCGGCAATTTGGAAACATGAGAAGGTACTAGTCAACATCGCGGAAGCTGGCAAAGTGTCTGTGGCTGATCCTCGCTCTGCGACTAAGCTGGCTGTCAGCTGGTCCTCAGAAAGTGTATCTGTCTCAACAAAGTGGAGGACAAAAGGCTCGAAGACGGGACTCTCTGTGTCTGTACTCTCAAAGTGGTGTCCCTCATCAAGCTGTGGCTGCTGAGCTGAGTCCTGGTGACTGTCTGCATCCAAGAAGTGTCTCTGCAGGAAGGAAACTGATTCCTCCGGGACTGGAATCTGAAGTGTCTGAATCAACGGCTGCAAAAGCTGGGGCTCCTCCGGCTCCTGGAGTATCAGAAGATCTGATATCCAAGACTCGTCAACAGGGAACTCTGGGGCTGACTCGAACTCCAACTGGAAGGCCAACGGGAACTCGAGTAGACTCTGGGTCCGAACCTCTGCTATCACAGTCATCTCCTCTGTTAGTGGTGCTGCATCATCCAAATCCTCGGGCTGGTGTGTAGAAGCTGGCTCACCATGTGAAGTGACACACCGCACTGGTACTGCATCGTCCTCATGTGTTGTGCCGACCGAAGCATCTCGTGAAGAAGAACTCTGTGAAAGTAGCCTCGAGATGGTATCCAGGAAGTGAATGTCGGAACTGCGGTGTGAACCGCCACATGTGGTAATCACCAGTGCAAGCTGCTCTGCGGTCATCCCCCGCATGGAGATCTCAATCAAATCTGTCAGTGGAAGTCCATGGTCTGGAAATCTCCTCAAGAGGTCAAGAAACCTCAGCCATGCCTCGTGCAATGGCTCCTGGGGGTCAACTGAAAAGTCCCTGATCAAAGACCGCATGAAATCTGCTCTACGTGGGGGAAAGTATCTCTGTAGAAACTCTCGACGTAGCTCTCCCCACGTCTCGAATATCCTCCCCAATCGTCGGTGCCATCTCATGGCTCTATCGTGAAGCGTAAAGGGGAAGGTCCTGCTCATCAGCTCCTCTGCAGTGACGTCTGAATATCTCTGTGCTCTACAAAACTCCTCGAAAGCGGACAGGTGAAGATAAGGCTCCTCGTGCGCCTCTCCTGAAAATGTCGGCAGTCGCTGAATGTAATCCAAATCCAAGAGGAATGGGGCTAATGTAGAAGCTGACTGAGCTCCATGTGCTATCTGCTCCTCCATCCCTCTAGAATGGGATCTATCTGCTGATCTCCACTGCTCTCTCGGGTCACCAACAGAGTGCGCTCTCAACTCAGCAACAACATCGTCCAGGTGTCGTATCTGCTCTATCTGGGATCCTCAGACGTCTCGCACAGCATGCCCAGAGTGATGAGATGAAAGGGAGGAAGGGAGCGGGAGGTTGGTCGGAGATCCGACCTCCCTAGAAGGTGGACTGGAGTGATGGTCAGAGGATGGAGAAGAAGCCGTAAGAGTCGGCTCAAAGTGAGGGGAATCCATCATCCAGGGATAAGGGAGAAGAAGAAAAGAGTAATGAAGGGAGGTGAGGGAGGGAAATAGATGGAGGAGAAAGGTCGAAGGGATCTGGCAATCAAACAAGATGAACAAGCAAACCCCCAATTCACCTACGCACACGGAGCTGAAGACTGAAGGGATCGGTCAATTATCTTGTCAGTTTTATTTTAGGTGATCATCCAGTCTATCAGAGTGATTACGTGAGGTCAATAGGTATCCAGATCTTTCTCAACCGACTGTCCCGTACTGAAAGCCGGTAATCAATCAAGAATAGATCGGAGGCTCTATCCTAATGTGCGGATCACTCTCTCGCTCATCCAAACCAGACAAGGAGGGGGTTACTCTCCCCAAGACAGATTTTCAGTGAAGTGTCTTTTAGGTCAAGTATGATTAGCAGTCCCGATTTTATTGTTTTTGTTTTTAGATATTTTTCAAATAGAAAGCAAACGCCTAACGAATTTTTCGGTTCTCCTGATTATTAAGTCCGGAAACAGGGGGGAGAAGTCGAAAAAGATGATGCACGATAAAATCAATGATGCATGCAAAGTAAGGAAGGCGTACCTGACTCCAGCACTCTACATGCAATATGATCCGCGCATAAATGTAAGGACAAAAAGGAAACTACCTAAATGATGCAACGGGAAAGCCGAGTCCTAAACGAGCAATTTCTAGCGAAGAACCGTCCAACTTAGTCACTCGCCCTCGATCCAAAGAGTCCGGTCTAGACCCACCCCTCCTCTTCTCGACAAGTCGAGTTCAGGAGTAGCGCTTGACGGGGCAGGCTCGCGGCGCGTAGGCTCTCAGGAAAGCGACTAAGCTATTTTTATTATTGATTTATTAGTAGGTCCAATTAACGTTCTATGGGAACAGATAATCAGTTAGGTGTGTGGATCCTACTAACTACGGCACAATCACCAGAAATTCCTAAGTCTAGGGGCTCGAGCAAAAACCACGTAAACACCGGAAAAGGCAGTAAAAAGAAGAAGAAAACCGCGTCAAAAACCGCGAAAATCTCCTAAGGGTCCCCCGAGCACACCGGTGCTCGGCGAAACAGACCCGCTAAGTCAACCAAGTTCAAGTCTCTGAGTCCCTGTATTATTACAATAATTGTCAAATAAATCCTAATCTAATCTCACCCACTCAACTCTCTCTCTCGCTCTCTCCTGCGGCTCCGTGCAGAAGGAAGCCGCCTCCGAGTCTCGCGGTTACGTCGGCTTCTCGAAATCGGCCGCCTCGATCCTCGGGCCCTCGCAAGAAACAAAGACAAGTGGTCAGTCCAATGTTATTGTCAGAAAATATGAAAAATATATAGATACAAAAATCTATACAAAAAGCCGCGAAAATCAAAAAGCCGCGGAAACTCAAAAAGCGACTACTAAGCCGTGCTCCCCGGCAACGGCGCCATTATGATAGGACACGAAAACCCGAGCGACTAAGGTTTAAGGTACAGAAAATAGGTCGTTGCAACCTCAGTCACTCAGAAGTGTCAATCAAGAAAAATGAACCACTAATGACAAATAAAATCAATCACACACGAAAAGCGGTCCTGCTATGAGATTTACCTGGTATAGCACCCAGGGTCGAACTCAAGGAGCACGGATTGGCCGAAGGCCTACGAAGTAGTCAAAAATGAATAAAATAAAAGACAAAATATTTTTTAGTGGTTTTTAATGATTTTTATAATTTTTTTTTGATTTTTAATATGTGAAGAAAATAAGAAAAGCAAAAACAAGCAAACTTTGACAAATTATTTAATGTATCAAAAATCAAGCAAAAATTCAAACGAAAATATTTTTATGTTTTTTATGTTTTTGGTGAATTTTTGGAATTTTTATGATGTGTATTTTATTTTCTAAAAATCAAACAGTAGCAAGAATGCAAGGTACTGTCCAGCCAGGCCCAAAATCCCTAGATAAAATATCTAAGAACCTTAAAAGGGTCTGGAGGTATTTTTCCTGTAAACTAGGAAAAACAAGGAAAATTTGAGTACCAAAATTATTGTTTTTGGGTTTTTAGGTTATTTAATAGAATTTTTATCGGTTTTTGAGGGTTTTTAAGTTTTTATGGGTTTTCAGTGATGAAAAATAGCCAAAATTGGCTAGAAAATCAAGGAGCACAAAAGAAACAGTATCTAATTTTTATAGAATTTTTAGGGGGGTTTTTATATTTTTTTGTGATTTTTCAAGTTAGACAGTGCCAAAAATAGAGGTTTTTGAATTTTTAAAAATAGCAAACAAGATCAGAAATGTCCTCAAAAATCTATAAAAATCCTACACCATGGCAGGAGCCATGTGTCAAATTTTCGTTGGATTTGGAGGTGATTTGATATTTTATTCAAAAATGACAAGAGGGCACTGTGCATAGGGACCAAAGTGCAAATACCCAAAGTTCTGGGGGTCTCGGTGCAAAATACCCAGCAAAACACGCGCGAGGCGTGTGCCTGGAGCACTCAGGGACCTCTATGTAATAAAAATAAGGTCCAGGGACTAATTGGTAACACGTACCAAAAGTCCGAGGGCCTTAGTTGCAATTTACCCTAAAATAAACGCACATGCGTAATAAAAACGTTCACAGGGGTATAAATGCAATTACTCAAAAAGTCTCATTCATTCAGAACCATCCAAAACTACAAGGGCATATGATGCAAATAACCCAAAAATACACGTGACGAAGCACGTGGCTCACACAGGCAGGGGTATGAATGCAAAGAAAATAAAGTACGGGGTCCACAGTGCAATTTTCTCAAAAGTAAAAGAACTACGCTACGTATTTACAGGACTAAAGCTAAATGCAGGAAAGAAAGGGGGCCTAAGAACAATTTACCCCTTTTATTAATGTCGAGGGACGGATGCACGACACGTGGCAGATCAGACGGCTGAGACGACGCGCCGCACACCAAAGGAACCCTCGGCACGATCCGATGGCTGTAATGCACCCACGTGGCAGATCTAACGGCTCTGGTGCGTTGTGGGGCTGCGAAGGACTCCTGGCTCGGATCGGATGGAGGTGGTGAAGCCACGTGCTAGATCCAACGGCTGCAATACTTCGTGGCTTGACCTCGCTGCTCAACGGTGATGATCGACCCCAGGGAGATCTGATGGTCAGTGCTGCTCCGTGGATGAACGGGCGGGATCTAAACTGGAGCGTCGAGACCGATCTGACGGTGGACGACGATCCTGGAAGAACTGGCGGCCGGCGAGCTTCGCCGGCCCTCTGCGTGTACGGTGGTCCTCGTCTACCGCTCCTGAGGTGCGGGAAAGCTTCGCCGTGAAGCTCCGCACCTGGTGTGCTGCTCCGATGGAAGCGAGGAGCTCCAGAGAGCTCCGGCGACGTGGAGGAACGGGAGCTGCTGTGCCCAGAAGTTCCGACCTCCAGATGAGGTCGATTCGCCCTAAAACCTGCACAGGAAAGAAGCTGGGTCGAGGGCAAAGTGCCTCGACCCGTCAGAGCGGGCGGAAGGTGACTGGTGCGGCGAGATGGGGGCTCTCCGGCGAGCGGCGGAGGGGCGAGAGCTGATACCCTGCTCCGGGGCGAGCCAGGGGGAGTGAAGGGGCGGAGAAGGTGGAGAGGAGTCAGGCGAAGGTGGTGAAGTGGTCGGACGAGTGAAAGGATGATCGGAGTCGAAGGGCGGAGCTGGCGGAGCTACACTACCAAAAAGCGAAAAATCTAAACCTAAGCTAAACTACCGGCTAAAGAAGCTACCTGATGGACGCATTCGACTGGGCTGGAGCTGGAGAAGCTCCCGGTCATTGCCTGCAAGGGGGCGTCGACTTCCCCGAGGCTGAGCACGCTTGCGGCGGCGCACGGCTCACTTTTCTAACACCTTACAACCTCGTTGTTGAAACTGGGTGACCTGTTCACTTTGCTTGTTACATCATAGCCAAGTTTCTTTGTTTTTGGTTGGGCAAAGTGATTTTTTTAGAAGCCACATGTGATTCATATATAAATTAGCGGGGGTTGACTCAACAATGGTAGTATGTGGCACCCAAGAATAGTCCCCCCCCACATGGCTGGCTCAAACCACAAAAGTAGGAGGTGTGTTGGTGTTGTGGAGCATTAGATCCTCTTAGTGTAGGCAATGCTGGCTCAAATCATAAAAGTAGGAAATGTGTATGATAGTACTCTGGAGCATTATAACTGTCTTATTGGAGGCAAACATTTTTGGTGGGTGACAAGGAAAAGGTTCATGCATGCAGTCGTACAGATCACATACGCGGCAGCATATATACCTGTGTAGTAAATATGTTGAACACATTTTCGTAGCAGAGCTTTATGCATTGCATAGCCACATATCCTACTGCATATCTAGCATATTCATCTCGCAGTCCAAATTCCAGATGGTTCGACATTAAACATTGACGAATTCTTGTTTTGAGACCTTATTCTAATTTTGTTTGCAGTACTTGTGAATTTTAGTAAGATGACTAGTGCTTTACGTTATAATCTTGTGCAGATACTACTCCTATGTCATTAGAATGACTCATTAAAATATGCATGCGAACCTTTAAATTTATTTTAACGTTAGCGAATATTTTTTAATAAAGCTTTATTTATAAATTACATTTATTTAAAATTAAAAAGTGAAATGATGGTGTTTGTATTCATTGAGAAACGTAATGCGATATCCAATTTTATGTGTCTTTTCTATCGTGGTTTATCCCACTCATTGAGTAGGATTCAACGTAAATTCATATCTTCTTCGTGCTATTTAAATTCACAAATCCATTTTTATTTATTTGTTATTAGAGCAACTCAATTTTTGGACTTTCAATAAGGTTGGAAATATTTCAATCAAAAGTTTTGGAGTTTGCTTTCCGATGAAACATGTGTCATCAGTTCCTGGAAATTCGTTATTCATCTTCAAAGATCCTACATTGTTCTGGGGCATGACAAGAATGACGCTGTGAAGCATGGATAGATGAGGTGCAAGTAGTACATGGGGAAGCAATGCATTGGAGGCAACATTGCAATGGATCCTCCATTTTGTTTCTAGTACATTTAAATCTTCAATACGAGCCTCCTTTTCAAAAGTGCCCCGGCTGTTTCTGCGAGAAGGCAACGATAATAGCATTGGATGGTTAATCACAATCATTGTCTACATCCACCTTGATAGTGGCATTATCAATTTAAATCTTGTCGATGAAGAAGAGACGGTGCATGCGGAGGCGATGATGATAACCCAGGCCCCCAAGAGGCCGTATGAGCCTGTGAGGCTGTGAGAATCAAGGTAGCATTGTGATCTATCTCACATGGAAAGAGAAACATGCAACGACTATGGATTCTCTTTCGAATGGAACCCCAACGAAAGAAGCAGCCCGACATTATTGAGGGTTCCGGTGGGGGCACCCATGATCAATCAAACATGAGTTTGCAAGTGATCTGAGAATTATGACGGCAAGATAGTTACTATGAGAAGGTGGTAGTGCTGCATCGATGATCAAAACCCTAAGTTGCCGTCTAAGAAGAAGAAAAAAACTCCTAATGGAATGCAGTGGCTAACCCCATGGAAACCCTATCGAAAGATGGAAGGAGTACTGGAGTAGGTTGGTTGATGCCTTTATTAGGGATTTGATCCCAAAAAGTTTTTATTTTTTTATTTGAATGATCATGACCTTTATGCCCATTAATCCTTTTTTTGTTAGCTTATGCCATGGTCATATATTTAGATTCAGCACTGGATCTCGCCACAACAGTTTGTTTCTTGTTTTTTCAAGAAACCAAAGAGCTACCCACAAAAACTGCAAAGTCCGAAGTAGACTTACGATCCTTAGGACATCCTGCATAGTCTGCATCTGCACAAGCTGAAATAGATAAATATGTGTTCTTTCTAAACATCAATCCTGAGCCTGGAGAAGACTTTAGATACCTTAGTATCATGTATATAGCATCCATATGTACCTGTCTTGTCTACTCCATAAATTGACTCACTCGACTTACTGCAAAAGCAATATCGGGTCGAGTTATAGTGATGTAAAGAAGCTTACTCACCATCTCTCTATATCTTCTCATGTCCACCTCTTCTGTATCGTTGTCATATAATTTCATACTTGGATCCATAGGAGTGCTCGATGGTCTACATCCAACCATGCCCGTTTCAACTAGCAAATCTATAATATATTTCCTTTGGATCATCACCAGACCTTGTGCATTCCTGGCAAACTCTAGTCTCAGAAAATATCTTAGGGTACCAATGACAAACTCACGGCCCAAAAATGCTTTTGCCATCTCTACCCCCTGAACATCATCTCCTGTAACCAAAATATCATCAACATATACTATGACGACAATCGTACCTCTAGAAGTCTTCTGACTGAATAATGGGTGATCTGCATTTGATCTTTTGAATCCATGTCGTTCAGTTAGGTGGGAAAGCTTCTGAAACCATGCCCTTGGGCTCTGTTTAAGGCCATATATCGCCTTGTGAAGTCTACACACCATATGATTCTCCAACTCAACAGCAAACCCTGGTGGCTGCTGCATGTAGACTTCTTCCTGTAACTCACCATAAAAGAATGCATTCTTGAAATATGGACCAGTCACGTACTACAACGACAGATAAAAGAATGCAAAGAGTAGAGTGACGAGCCACTGGAGAGAATGTATCCAAATAGTCCACATCATATGTTTGAGTAAAGCCTCTCGCGACTAGCCGGCCTTGTACCGATCAAGGGTCCCCTCTACATGGTACTTCACTGTGAATACCCATCTGCAGCTAACAGTAGATGTGCCAGATGGAGCGGTAACTAAGTTCCATGTACCACGGGACTGTAAAGCAGTCATTTTTTCTTCCATAGCCAACTGCCAGCAGTCAATTTATAGCATCCTGATAATTCCGTGGTATCTCCACGGAAGATAAAGCCGCAACAAATATCTGGAAGTCTCTTGTGAGGCGGTGAAAGGAAACCTGGGAAGCAAAGGGATAAGACACACAAGTCTGTTTCTGCTTCCAAATAGCAATAGGGACATCAAGATCATCGTCCACTGTACTCGATGGTGCACACTCCTCCTGCAAAGAAGAATCATGCACATGCACACTATCCGACCCATCGTTAGTAATAACATCTAAACATACCTGAGGCATGATGGATGCTTGACGTGCCGCCGAGCAGGACCTGACCGACGTGTGTAGAATTTAGGTAAGGGTAGGATAGGTGGTTGTGGTGGTGGTGGTGGTGGTGGTGGAGATGACGTTGACGTGATGACCGGGACAGGAATGGACAAAGGTGGACTCGGGTTAGGAGGAGGAGGAACATAGACGTCATCATTAGATGTGGAAGGAGCCAACTTGTCACCTGCAGGGGAAAAGTACATAACGAACTCAAAAAATGTAACATCAGAACTGACAAAATGTTTCCTATTTACAGGGTCATAACAACTGTAACCCTTCTGAGTCCGAGAGTAACCCACAAAGACACACTTGACAACTATAGGTGAGAGTTTGTCAAGTCCAGGAGATAAGTGGTGAACAAAAGCAACAACACCAAAGACACGAGGGGTAAGAGAAAATAATTCCTTCTCTGTAAAAATAATAGAAAGAGGAATTTTCTCACCGAGTACAGAGGACGACATACGATTGATAAGGTAGCAGGCCATAAGAACAACATCCCCCCAAAACGTGATAGGCGCACAACTCTGGATAAGCAGGGTTCGAGTGATATCAAGGAGATGACGATGTTTTCTCTCTGCCACTCCATTTTGTTGAGATGTGTAAGCATAGGTGGTCTGATGAAGAATATCTTTGGACGAAAAGAAATGGGAGAGAGAGCGAGTGCAGAATTCCAATGCATTATCCATACAAACATATTTGACAGAAGAGGAAAAAACATTATGCACTTCAATGATAAGATTTCTAATAACATCCCCTGCTTCATATTTATTCTTTAAAAGAAATACCCACGATACACGAGAGAAGTCATCAACTACTACAAGATAGAACCTGTGTCCTTGATGATCAGAAACACGACTCGGACCCCAAATATCAACATGAAATAATTCAAAAGGGGAGCTACTGCTCCGATACTGACAGCTAGGGAAGCTAGCACGATGATGCTTTTCCAACTGATAGGCTTCACATCGAAACGACGAACTTGGATAGATCTGAGGTAAGAGATGACACATCTTTTGAAGCAGGAGGCGACCAAAGCATAGATGCCAAGTGTACGAAGAGACTGATCCGGCTGAGTAGAAGAGATGCCGGCATATGAATTCTGGACCAGACGATAGAGACCATTCTGCTCAGAGCCACAACCAATCACCCTGCCCGTTAGTATGTCCTGAAAAATAAGAGAGGATGGGTCAAATATAGCGCGACAGTGCAAATCCTTTGTAATCTGACTAATAGACAGCAGATTCATGGAAAACTCAGGAGCATGTAGAACATTCTGTAAATGCATGGACGGTGACAAGGTAATCTCCCCCTGTCCAACGATGGGGGGAATGAGTCCCATCAGCTATGAGCACTGAGCGTCCAGGTGGAATGTCTCTGTATGACTCAAGTCTATCTCTGTCACGACAGAGATGATGGGTTGCGCTGAGTCCATAATCCAATCTGAGAGATCATGACAGGATGTAAAAGCAAAAGCACTACCTGAGGTACTGGCAGCGGCAGAAGTACTGGCAGATGCTGAAGCAACAATATCTGAGGATCCTCCTGGAGAATCAGTAGATGGTTGAGGCATAATATCACGCAATCGCGCCACAAGCTCCTCAAATCGGTGATCTGAAGTTGATGCCGACGGAGATGTAACATGCTCAGCTACACGCGCCGATGCTGGAAACCCATGCTTAGAATATCATGTATCCTCGGAGTGACCTGTGCGATGGTAGAAAGTGCATGGTTGGCAAAAACGACCTCCTCGGCCACGAGGTCCACGTCCACGAAAGGAAGACTGACCACCTCTCCCTCGCGACACAGCCATCGCCGAAGGTGGTGGAGTAGAAGTGCTGGAAGAAACAGAGATGTGACTAAGCCTCCGGTAAACTTCCTCCATAGGAGGAATGGTAGCATCGGTAAGTATTTGAGATCAGACTGCCTAATACTCATGATCAAGTGCTACTAGTAGTACCCACCATGATAGCATTCCGGAAGGTCTTCTGTTGCTCAGGGGTAGCTGTGAGCGGTATAGTGCTATATAGTTTCTCAAACATCCCCCGCAGGGATGTATACAAAGAGTGAAGTAGTCGCCCATTCTGCTTCATCATGAAAATGTCATGCTGGAGCTGTAACATCTTGGTCTCGTTCCGCACCTGTGAATATGTGGCGGCCAGTATATCCCACATCGCCTTAGCTGTGGGCTGATGGAGGACATCATTGGCAATCTCCATCGACAACGTGCTTGATAGCCAAACCTTGGCATATGAATCATCAACCTCCCAGGAGGCATAGATCCCAGTCTTCTTTGCCGACTCTTCCTCGGTAAGAATATGTTTCTTACCGTTCGACTTCATGAGACTCATGAACTGCATCGCCCAGAGCTCATAGTTCGTCCCATCCATCTTGACTATTGGCGCTGGACCTTTGAATGCGCCTATGGAGTGCATATCGACTTTGTTTTCTGACATGTCGCCGGAGACGAAGAACTAGGGATTGTAGACGAGAAACAAGTGTCTACATAAACTTGATAGGATTTGAGTGCATATGTAGACTTTACGCACTCAAATCCATAGAGAGAGAGAGAGGCCGACGGGTGGAGAGTCGGCGAGGAGGGGGCCGACGGTGAGGGAGGAGGCGGCGGCGACGGCGATAGGCCGACGGCGAGGAGGGGGGGCGGCGGCGGTGAAGGAATCCGGCGAGGAGGGAGGAGGCAGCGGCGGCGGCTCCCTACAGTGAGGAGTGGCGGCGACAGCGTAGAGAGATGGAGGGAGAGAGAGGGGCGGCGACAGTGGTAGGGCTTTAGGATTAGGGTTAGGGTTTTGACTCTGATACCATGTTGGTGGAAATGAGCAATCTGTTTATTCTATAGAATCCTAGGCTCTCTTATATAGAGAGGGCCCATGGATAAATTACATAAGAGGTTATCGGGAAAATAAAAATAGAGAAAATGATACACTGACTACGTAATATTCTCTACAAAATCCATTCACCCCTTATATGTCAAAAACTTTGAATTGCTGAAATTTTATTTTCCTTTTTATTTGTCTGACTCCATTTTTGGCTTCCTGGTACACATCTTTTCCTCTTGATTTGGTAAATGGGCTTTTCAAAAAAGATGAAGATGTGGGCATTCGAATAAGATACAATGAACTTCAGTGAAGGGAAGAATATAGGGTCCCATCATAGCACGCATTACTGTCGAACCTGTGGCGAAGCCCCTGCCTACAAGGCTACAACTGCAATTGGAACATCCACAACCATTGTCATGTCACCACAATGGTGCCAAACACCCTGTGTGGAGCTAGAGCAACAGAGGTGTCTTGGTGAGTTACATTTGAAGCACTTCGCGACATAAGAATCACAAGTATTGGCCATATGCCCATTTTTTACATATCGGAAGTAAAAGAAACTTAACACACGATGCACTAGAGCACCTGATTAATGGCGTCGCTTCCTTAGATGTTGGTTCTAGCAATGATCATTTAGAAACATGACACCCACTACAGGTCCTGCCGCGACATCTGCAATACACATGTTGACTCTTGAGTCCTCATGAGAAACACTCCTAATCAACCTCCATATCTCAGAACCCCTCGTATGGGAGTTGGGCCAGTCGGCTCCATTCATGATGACATGGGGTCCTCTCTTGCACAATCACCCTCCTTTCTTGATGCAAATTGAAATTTTGGGGTAGAGGAAGAAATATGGAGGGCAGGATTAAAAAGAACACGTCGATGCAGGGGGTGGGATGCCAAACAACCAACCATTGCAGAAAGGGGGGGGTGGTAGGGGAGTATGATCGAGTTCTACAGTTGGCTAGGGACGAAACACAAAGATGCATGTGATGGAGAATGAGAAATGGCAGGGAGAACAAATGAGAAACTTTAATTTTGTTGTAACTTGAACTTCCCATAAACAATGACTACCATCCCCTCTATATAGGAAGGGGTGTAATAACAACACAATTAAAAGAAAATTAACTACTCTAACAAACCCAAATTTAGCTCTTTAAATTACTCAACCTACTAACTAATTAGAGATCGCATGTGGTTTTAATTTATAAAATAAAATTAAAATAAGGATGGAGTCAACTCAAATGACAATTGAATACCTCAATCTTACCATATTATGAACTTCTTACTGCTTCAGTTCTCTCTGTTGCTTTGAAAAACTCATTTCCCGATGAGATGCGCATATTTGGTTGCAACATATGATGATTGATTTTGGATTTGATTCGATAAATTTTCTAACAATTAGTTAAGCCCTAACATTTTTTGTGTAATTCTTGGAGGTAAAGGGCTTTGGTTACAAATTTTTACCCCTTAACTTGGATAAACTCCCTTCTAGCATCTCTTCAACCTTACCTTTTAAATAAAGTATTTTTGAAGGAGGGAGTTGCTTATAAAATTTCCAAAACATCCCCACTCCTTTTGTTTTGAGAGAGATAAACGTTAAATTCAGTTGGGGTTTTCTTGTCCCTACATATGCAACAGTGTTACTTGTGGGACAATGTAGAGGTGGTGGCAAATTTAGCGGAGAGGGCGAGAGCCTTGGAGTCCTCAGTCCGCAATGTTGGAAGTGCCATCGATGCTGGCAATGATGGATGCAATAAGCCAGTAGAGAGACTGATGCTGATGCGTAAGTATGGGCTAGTGTTGGCACCACTTTTTGAATCTTAGGGGATGGCGGTGGGTTGATGGTTGTGCTGCTGATTGCGGATCGAGTGGTGGCAAAGGGAACCTTTGAAGACATGGTAACCACGATGGTCATTGGGTTACGTGTTTGTGTGCCCATGTTGGATGATCCCATTGTGTTGTTCTCTCCTCGAGGTGTGTCAATGATTAAGGCCTACAAGATGGCGATTGGTTTAGTCTTTTCCGTCGCAAGGGCAGTTGGAGTGGTGTGCCAGCACTAGGGTATGTCATTTTAGTTGCACTAGGATCGGCAACGACACTGTCACTTGGAGGTGAATCTCCTCAAATATCATGTTGGGTTAGTCGTACCGGTATGCCTCTCATATCGTACATGATCCGGAGTTTCCTTGGCAGGTGACTGGATTTTTTCTGGCATCTTCCACAGATATTGCAAGGTTGGAGGGCTTATGTACAATGATGTCAACGTGGATATGCTGGGTTGGAAGGTTTTGATACCATGACTTATCAGCACATTGAGCACAAGGTGTGGCAACTCCAAATCATATTAGGGTGGTTGTGGAGAGTGTTGAGCATTTTTGTCCTTTCTGTTGTTATGCACTTTCCTAAACCAATTCTTTAGCCTTCATGTACGCTTGGTGACCCAGTTAACGAAACTCTTGTCATGTGCTTTATGGATCGTCTCGAAGGATTGTCAAATCATGAAAACAATTTGTATGACATGCCATGCTCAGAGCCTCAGATAAATTGAGCGAAATGAATTTTGGATTAGAGGAAATAAATATGGATGGCATGAGGAAAAGAAGCATGCTTCAGTAACACGGGTTTCGGAGAAGAAGTGCGAATACGTGCGAGGGGAGGAGAAAGAATGAGAGAATAAATGGAGAAACACCAATTTTGTTATAACTCGAACTCCCCTTAAACAATGGCTGCCATCCCTTTTATAAAAGAAGTGGGATTACAAAATAAATAAAAAAGAAAATTAACTACTCTAACCAACCATTATTTGACACCCTAAATTACTCAACCTAGCAACTAATTAAAATTCACATGCTATCTCCATTTATTTAAATAAAACAAAATTAAAATAAGGACGTACTCAACTCGGATAACAAGCTCTAATTTAATTGGAATCCCTAATTCTGTCTTAATTTCCAAATCCCTTCCACCTCCTTCTTTTGCTGTAGGCTTTCCCCGTCTTGATCACCCCTTTCCCTTTTACACTCGCCGTCTGTTGTCATAAATTTTGTATTTTGAATATTGTGTCTTCGATTGCGCACGTTCAGTTTAGGATCATAATTCATATTATCTCCATTTTCTGTCTAGTTACTTCTGATGAAAAATGTAAGAAGGTTAGAAATCAAATTTGACATGTATGGCAGCAGTTCTGATCTTTTAAGCTGAGACTATTATCTTTCTAGTACTATTGTAAATGATTGTTCTTTCTTTGAATTATCTTTCTAGTACTATTGTAAATGATTGTTCTTTCTTTCAACTCGGTGTAGAACATTTCATGCGATATAATTTTGCATTTAGTCTAAATTTTAATCTTTTATTGCCGGTTATTATATCAAATATATTATCTTATCTAATGCCTTGCGATCATTTCCATGACAATAGATGATCCCACCACTCAGGCACTATACTGGTTACGCTCCTCAGTCAGTCTCTTTTTCTGGTTGAGCAAAGTGGATTTTTTTGGAAGCCAAGAGGTGAAACATATACAAATTAATGGGGTTTGTCTTGATTATGATAGTTTGTTCTTCCAGGATCCTTCATTTCTAGCACCCTAGAAAAGTTAGTTTGTTCTTCCAGGATCCTTCATTTCTAGCACCCTAGAAAAGTTAGTTTGTTCTTCAAGGATCCTTCATTTGTAGCACCCTAGAAAAGTTAGTTTATTCTTCCAGGATCCTTCATTTCAAGCACCCAAGAAAAGCTTCACATGGCTGGCTCAAATAATAAAAGTAGAAGTTGGTTATGTTGGTTCGATGGAGCATTAGAACTTCTCAATGTAGACTTCAGCCTTCAGTAGTTGCTTAGAAGTTAGGCCAAGGTCCAAGAACGCAACCACACAAATGGCATATGGTGTTGCATATACCTATCTTGTATGCACATGCTTCGGCAATGTGGTGGTTCAAAGCACGTATATATTCTTGGGGGTTGATTAGGACATGGTTCGAAGGAATGCCGTGATGTGAATAACATATGCTGCCATATTCCTATGTTGTGAGTGCTTGCTTCAGGAATATGGTTCTGCAATTATTGTTTCAAATGTCGAACAATCTTTATTCTAAGAATTAATTTTAACCTGGTATAGCATGGACATTCTGCAGAAAACTACGAGTAATTATGATGGGATATATATTTTTTGAAGTTTAAATGTTTTTTTTGAGAGAACGGTGGGATGGACCTCCTTTAGAGATCCATCCAAAAAATTGTATATATAAAGCACTAAAAAAATTTACAGCCGCCAAGATTCATAAAGGGCCTTGGCATGCCCCAGTACATTTTCAAAATAAAATCTCCCTCCCTTAAAGATGACATCGTTTCTAGCCGACCACAAAGCCCAAATGATCGCACAAGCCTTCGACCTCCCTTCCTCAGAGCTTGACCAACTTTTGCTTACCGAGCTCCAAAAAGACGACTTGTCTGTCCAGTTCAACCTCGGACAATCTCCCTTTTGCCACACTTCCGCAGAACCGGGACACGCGAAAAACAGATGATTTATGTCTTTCATGGGTGATCCACAATGTATGCAACCTGCCTCAGCCCCAGGTAAAAGTCTGGCTCTCCTAGCTGCCATCAAAATCCGCTCTCTTCTAAATAGCCAAAGGAAAATCTTCACCCTTATCGGGATCCTCCACTTCCAGATTTTCGCACAATCCCTGTTTAGCTCTATATTAGAGGCCGATTGCTGCCCCGCAAGGACTTTATACGCTTTCCTAACCGAGAAGGAACCATCCCTCCAGCACCAAGAATTCCTCCCCTCAGTTGGTACAACGATTTTGTCCAAAATGGTAGAAAGGTGCAAGAACTCATCAACCCTTTGCTCAAATAAAATTGAGACAAAAGTCGACGTTCACGCACCATCTGATCGCACTTCCGCCACAGAAGCCTCCTTGTTTGAAGCCACAGCGAAAAGCCTTGGAAAAGGATCACAGATCTTTCCAAAATCCGTCCAATCATCCGTCCAAAAGCGAAAGCCCCAACCACTTCCCAACAACGGACGAAGAAGAACCACCAGATCAGGCAAAACCGCGCAGATACCTCTCCAAAAAGTCGTTGGCGACGCAACACAGTCTGCTCGAGCTCTTAGATCAGATGACACACCGTAGATAGATCGAATCATCCTGGAGAGAAGGTCACTCCCGGGTCCCCAGATCTTCATTACCCACTTCGCCAACAAGGCCCTGTTCATATCTGCAAGACTTAGTACTCCAGACCCCCTCCTTGAGCGGAGTGGAGACCGTAGCCCAATCAACCAAAGCAAGACCATTTTCATGCGCCGAAGATAACCAAAAGAAGCGACGCATCAGTGCCACCAATCTTTCTTGCACTCCAACCGGCAAAACCCGCATTGAAATGAAAAAACCCGGGAACAACACCGCCTTCACCAACACCAGCTTCCCCCCTGCAATAAAAAAGATGCTTTCCAACCCACTAACTTCCTTTCCATTTTCTCTATCAGCGGCAACCAATCCACCTGTCTCAGTCTCCCTACTAACATAGGCATGCCCAGATAGTTGATAGACAAAGATTTATGCTCCGTTCCCAATATCTCTAGACACCTCTCCGCGAACTCCGAACACCCAGATTAAAGGGTACAAAAGCCGACTTCGCACCATTTACCTGCAGGCCAGATAGGTGCCCAAAAATGTCAAGCGTCGCTTTCACTGCCCTGCACTCCTCAGCCCCACCTTCAATGAAGAACAAAGTGTCATCTGCGTATTGCAACACCAGTACCGAGCATCCTCCACTATTGTACCTTTCGAAAAAACCTCTGTCCTCCGCCAAGCTTGCCATCGTGGCCAAGCCGTCAGTAGCCAAGATGAAAAGTAGGGGAACCAACGGGCACCCCTGTCTTACCCCTCGATGTGGCTGGAAAAAGCCCCTTGTTGCCTGCCCTTCACCAGGACTGACAAAGAAGCGGTTGTGATGCTCCTCTTCATCCAATCAACCCATATCTTCGGGAAGCCCCTCTTTATCAAAGATGCCCAAAGAAATCTCTCGCTAAGATAGTCATAGGCCTTGGAGAAGTCGACCTTCCATAAGAAACCCGAGGAGCCCCTCCTCTTCCTGTCAGTAACGATCTCTATAGCCACAACCAAGGTTTGAAAAAATTAAAGGCGGAACGAGGTGTTTTCCTCAGAATCGAGGCGAGGCGTAGCCTCGAGGTGGTCGAGGTGTAAGTCTCAGTTTATAAAGAAAACTATGCATAAAAGTATAATTATATATATGTCAATGTAATTATATGTCATCTGCCCAACATATAATACTCAAGACTATGAGACATGATGAAATAATATAGATAAGAACTCCAAAATATAAGATAGAACAACATCATATCTCTTTCTACACATTTTCATCCAATCAAAAATGAATTCGTCATCAATAAATGTTGTGAAAGAATTAAACAATACACATCTATTTGAAATATTCTTGTAATTAAAAGTACGATTAAATATACGTCGAAGAAATTTATGTTGTGTCTAACGTATAATATATGATCGCGAGAGAAACCGTGAATTCTATCCAGTTCGAACAAATCTTTGAAATATTATTATAGTAAAAAGTACGATTAGATATATGTCGAATTGTTGATATATTAAAAAGTACGATTAGATATATGCCTTGAATCCTAACCATCTGACCATTGTTGAAGAATTGTGTATGCACCCCTCCTGCTGTACCATACCCCAACAAGACGAGGGTCTCGCTGAAATAGTTAAACATAATTAATAGTAAATATGAAACATTTTGCTGATATAGTTAGTCATAATTAATAATTTAATAGTAAATATGAAGTTATGGGCACAAAAAGAAAAAATCAGATTTAGGCATTTAACTTGTATAATCATTATCCTCAACAAGTATATATTTATAAGTGTTGGGAAAAATGAATAACTTGTTTATTCCATGAACCCTAGGCTCTCTTATATAGGAGAGTAGCCTATGGGTAAATTACATAAAACATACTAAGAGGAAAACAAAATAACGAAAAGTACAGAACTACTCTTATTGTATACGTTAACACTCCCCCTCAAGATGGAGCATAGATATCAATCATGCTCAGCTTGGAAGCACACTTCTGAAATGGACCTCGTAGCAATGCCTTGGTGAATATGTCTGCAGTCTGATTCTCTGAAGTAACATGAGATGTAGCAATGAATCCTTTCTGAATCATATCACGTATGAAGTGACAATCCACCTCAATATGCTTGGTCCGCTCATGGAATGCAGGATTGTTTGCAATAAACAAAGCAGCCTGATTATCACATTCCAAGTTCATAGGAAGTGGTACATCTAAACATAGATCTGTCAGCACCGCTTTCACCCACATCATCTCTGTAGTAGCCTAGGCCATAGCCCTATATTCAGATTCAGCACTAGATCTAGCTACCACAGTCTGTTTCTTGCTCCTCCATGAGACTAGGGCATCTCCAACGTAGACAGCATACCCTGAGGTGGACTTCCTATCCTTGGGACATCCTGCATAGTCTGTATCTGCGCATGCTGAGATAGAAATCCCCTTTCCTTTCTTGAATAGCAGACCTGCACCTGGAGAAGATTTGAGATATCTAAGTATCATATGTATTGCATCCATATGCACCTGGCGTGGTTGCTCCATGAACTGGCTCACACGGCTCACTGCAAACAATATATCTGGCCTAGTGATCGTGACATATAACAGTTTGCCTACCAGTTCTCTATATCTTCTCCTGTCCACCTCCTCTGTATTATCTTCATAAAGCTTCATGCTGGGGTCCATTGGTGTCGTAGCAGGTCGACACTCGAGCATACCTGTTTCACTCAACAGGTCAGTAACATATTTCCTTTGTGACATGACTAGCCCATAGGAATTTCTGGCAAATTCAAGCCCCAGAAAGTATCTAAGGACCCCAAGATCCTTAGTGACAAACTCACTACCCAGCATTTCTTTCGCCTGCCTTATGCCCTGCACATCATCTCCTGTAATCAAGATGTCATCAACATAAACCATAATGACAATGATACCTCTCACTGTTTTCTGTACAAACAAGGAATGATCAGCATTGGAGCGTTTGTATCCTTGTTTCTCGAAGAGATCCGAGAGCTTCTGAAACCATGCTCTGGGACTCTGCTTAAGGCCATATATAGCCTTATGCAACCTGCATACCTTGGAGCACTCCCCCTCAACAGCAAAACCAGGTGGTTGTTGCATATATACTTCCTCCTGCAAATCTCCATATAGAAATGCATTCTTCACGTCCAACTGATGGAGCGGCCAGTCTCGAGCAACTGCAACTGACAACAAGATCCTTAGGGTGGAATGACGTGCCACTGGCGAGAAGGTGTCAAGATAATCCACCCCATATGTTTGTGTGAAGCCACGTGCCACCAGACGTGCCTTGTACCTGTCAATGGATCCATCTGCATTCTGCTTCACTGTGAACACCCACTTGCAGCTCACTGGATTTGCATCTGGAGGTATAGAAACCAAAGTCCAAGTTCCTCTGGACTGAAGTGCGGCCATTTCTTCTTCCATTGCAAGCCGCCATCTACTATCCTGCAGAGCCTCATGATGATTCCGTGGAATATCTATGGCTGAAAGTGCCATAGCAAATGATCTGAAATCTCCAGATAGCCGCTCAAAAGACACAGAGGCTGATAATGGATATTTGACGCAACTCCTCGTCGACTTCCTTAAAGCAATGGGTACATCCAAATCAGTTGTCGGCTCATCTGGCTCCTGCACCACATC
Organism: Ottelia alismoides; assembly: GCA_037367405.1. Lineage (NCBI taxonomy): Eukaryota > Viridiplantae > Streptophyta > Magnoliopsida > Alismatales > Hydrocharitaceae > Ottelia > Ottelia alismoides. The sequence continues at coordinate 72,133 of JAZKJV010011302.1, read as the reverse complement.
CTGCTCAGAAATGTCGTCAGATCCATCAACATTAATATTCTCATTACATACCATAGGCGAGCTAGTAGATGAGTCATGACCATGAGCTGGTGGAGGAGGCCTGCGGGTATAATGGAACGGGAATGGTGAGATGGGCTGTTGTGGTAGTGGTGGTGGTGGTGGTGGTGGAGGTTCTGATGATGGCATCTGAGGTGGTAGTGGTGTCATGTATATGGCATCATGTGGTGTAGGTGGAAGCTGATTGTCTCCAGATGCTGAAAAATACATACTAGATTCAAAAAATGTAACATCTGCACTAATCATATACCGCCGACGCAAAGGATCAAAGCACTTGTACCCCTTTTGAGTTCTGGAGTACCCGACAAAGACACACTTGACAGCCCTAGGAGAGAGCTTGTCAGTACCCGGTGACAACTGATGGACAAATGCAACTGACCCAAACACACGAGGAGTGAGAGTAAACAGATCCTTGTCAGGATAAATGAGTGAGAACGGAATCTGTTCATTCAAGACAGACGAAGGCATCCGATTGATTAGGTAACATGCAGTAAGAACTGCATCACCCCAGTAGGAATATGGAACATGACTCTGTATAAGTAGAGATCTAGTGACATCAAGGAGGTGACGGTGTTTTCTTTCAGCAATCCCATTCTGTTGAGATGTATGGGCACAAGATGTTTGGTGAACAATTCCTTTTGATGAGTAGTAATTAGCAAGAAAATTAGTGCACAACTCTAAAGCATTGTCACTTCTTACACTTTTCACAGACGTAGAAAAAACATTTTGGATTTCATTCAGAAAATGAATAATTATATTTCCGGCTTCAGATTTATTTTTCATCAAAAACACCCACGACTCTCTAGAAAAATCATCCACAAATACAATATAATATATGTGTCCCTGATGATCAGGTACACGACTCGGACCCCAGACATCAACATGAAATAACTCAAACTTGGAGGTACTACTCCGACCAGGACGACTGGGAAAGGACGACCTGTGATGCTTTCCCAACTGACATGCCTCACACTGAACAGATGTGTGAGGAAGGCTATAAGGCACTACTCGACGTAACTTCTGAAGCGGTAAATGACCTAAACGCAGATGCCGCAGTAAAGGGGATACTTGGCCAGAAGAAGAGGATGTGGTTCCAGCAAATGGGGTCTGATTCAGGCGGTAAAGGCCTCCTTGCTCATAGCCACGATCAATCACGTTGCCCGTATGGATGTCCTGAAAAATCAAAGACGATGAATCAAAAATTGCCCGACAATGAAGATCCTTCGTAATCTGACTAATTGACAATAGGTTCATTGAAAAATCAGGTGCATGTAGCACATTCTTGAGCTGCATAGACGGTGTCAATCTAATCTCCCCCTGACCAGTGATGGGGGAATGTGTGCCATTTGCAATGACAACTGTCCGTCCCGGAGGAATCTGGGTATAACATGTAAGTAGACTCTGGTCGCCACATAGGTGATGTGTAGCGCCTGAGTCCATAATCCATGGCAATGTATCAAGACTACTACTATGAAGTGCAAGTATACTACCTGAAGCACTGGTAGAAGTGGAGGCAGAAGCAGCTGCATCGGAATGGCTCTCTGTAATCGGTGCTGGACCCGATGGTGGGATAATGCCCCTCAGACGGGAAACTAGATCTTCAAATCGCTGATCTAAGGTAGCAGCAGATGGGGGCTCTATCTGCTCAGCGGCTCGTGCAGATGCAGGAAATCCATGTTTTGAATAGCATGTATCTTCATTATGTCCAACTCGGTGGCAATAGGTGCATGTTGGCCTAGTGCAGCCACTCCTCCCACGGGGTCCACGTCCACGGCCCTGGTAATGAGAGCCACGACCTCTGGTTGCTGCCATGGCTGAAGAATTCTGACTTGCAGCAGTTGAGGGAACTGTAATCCGACTCAGTCTATGGAAGGCTTCCTCCATTGGAGGAATTGTAGAGTCGGCCAAAATCTGTGATCGTGATGCCTCGTACTCAGGATCAAGTGCAGCTAGGAACACTCCCACCATAGTGGCGTTCCTATATGTCTTCTGCTGTTCTGGCATGGCTGTCAAGGGCATGAAGCTATATAGCTTCTCAAACATCCCTCTCAGTGACGTATAGAGAGAATGAAGGGGGCGACCATTCTGCTTGATGGTGAAGATATCATGTTGGAGTTGCAGAATCTTTGTCTCGTTCTTTGCCTGGGAATATGTAGCCGCCAGAATGTCCCACATATCCTTCACTGTGGGTTGATGGAGGATGTCATTGGCAATCTCAATTGCCAATGTGCCAGACAGCCAAACTTTGGCGTATGCGTCATCAGCCTCCCAGGAGGCATAGGTTCCAGTCTTCTCAGCAGGCTCTGGTTCGGTAAGAATGTGCTTCTTACCCGTAGACTTCATCATACTCATGAACTGCATTGCCCACAGTTCATAGTTGGTACCGTTCATCTTTACAATCGGCGCTGGACCACGGAATGCGCCACTAGATGGGATATCTGCCTTGCTTTCGGACATACTTGATACTGAAGACTGGAACGATTGATAGAGAATATGACTTGTCTACAAAGACATAGACGGGTTTAGTTGCTCGTGTAGACCTCAAGCAACTAAACCCATGTAGACTATGGTGTGCGCTCTAGGGCTGATGCGTGCCCCCCGTACGACCTACTGGTGCGCTGGATGAATATGCGCAATACACGCACTGTTTGGCGTGTTGGGATGCACGCTAGGGTACCACGGATGCCCCTGGAATATGCGCTAGTGCGCTATGTGCGCACGAGAGAAGATGCAGGAGCGCAAGGTGCACAGGTGCGCAGTGTGCGCTGGTGATGGCGATGCACCACACGCAGGCGATGCACAGCACCGCACTCTCGTGTGCTTGCTACCGCACACACGCACGAAGATGGCGCAGTACGTGCAGCCCGAGAAGAAGAGAGAGGCGGCGTCGATCGAAGAGGAGAGGCGGCGCCGATCGGAGAGGCGGCGCCGATCGACGAGGAAGAGGCTGGCGGGTGGGGCTGGGATTAGGGTTAGGGTTTCAAGAACTCCGGTCTAGGACCGTCGCTCTGATACCATGTTGGGAAAAATGAATAACTTGTTTATTCCATGAACCCTAGGCTCTCTTATATAGGAGAGTAGCCTATGGGTAAATTACATAAAACATACTAAGAGGAAAACAAAATAACGAAAAGTACAGAACTACTCTTATTGTATACGTTAACAATAAGCTTCTCACATCACCGAGTAAGCTATTAAAATCATAAAAAATACTTCAAAAAAGAAAAAAACGCCTCGACCGCCTCGAGGCAGAATGCCTCGAGCACGCCTCACTGGATAGAGGGCCGAAGCACACGTCTCGAGGCTTAGAAGCACCACCTCCCCTCGAGGCATAAGCCTCGACCGCCTCAAGGCGTGATTTTTAATACCATGGCCACAACCACGCCCTCCAATAACTGTCTTCCTGAATTAAAAGCTGTCTGGGATCGCGAGATGAGATCATCCATCACTCCGCGCACCTAGTTGGCGAGCACCTTTGCGATAATAAGGTAAATAGCATTCGACAAAGCAATTGGCCGGACCTCCTCAACACGCCCCGCCCCCTCCTTCTTAGGGAGTAAGAACAACATAGATTTGTTAAGCTTCTCCAACCCCGTGTTGCCATCTCTAAACTCAGCCAACATATCCATAATGTCCGGCTCCACCATCTCCCAAAATTCCCAAAAAAAAGCCACCGGGAATCCATTTGCACCCAAATAGTCATTCGCATTGAGCTCAAAAACAGCCCCCCCGGACCTCATCCCTCAAAAAAGCCGAGATAAGATGCTCATGTCTACTCTCCTCCAACTTTTTGAGCCCCCTCCCCGGCCAGATCCACCTGAGCCAGGCTGCCGCCTGCTAAACCTGCGAAAGGGCTCAATAAGAGCCTTCCCAATCTCCCTATCCCCTTGCATGCTAGCCTCCTCCACTTTTAGCTCGAAAATCTTGTTCGTCCTTCTCCTACCGTTGGTTGTTGCATGAAAAAATTTGGTGTTCGTATCTCCTTCCTTTACCCATTTATGTGTAAACCTTTGCCACCACTCAACCTCTCTTCGTCTATCGTCCTCTGCAACCACATGTTGCTACACTTCCCTGGCAAGCATCTCTTCACCATTCAAGGGCTGCAGATCTTCTATAGCATCCCATCTTGAAATCTCCCAACTGCTTTTTCTCGATTTTTAGCTCTTCTTCAGATCACATATTTTTTATGCTCCATCAACATACAATGCAACAACTTTAGTTTCTGAGCCAGCCTTTGCACCGCAGAGCCGTCAACTCTCAACGAGCACCAGAAGCCACACACCATGTCTCTAAACCCGTCGTCAAAAAGCCAGGATTTCTCAAACCAGAATCTTGACTTCAAGAGCTGCCCCTCTCCCGAGTCCCAAATAATGAGCGTGTGGTCCGATCTCGACCTCGGGAGAGCATGAGACGCTGACAGGGGGAACCGCTCCAACCATTCCGCCGAGACGAGAAACCGGTCAAGACGAGACCTTGAAGAAGCGTTACGCCAGGCCTACCTCCTGTTATCTTCATCCATGGTCTCCAGCTCCATCTCCCCCACAAAGTTACGGAAGCTGTCAGAACCAGTATCCCTCCACCTCTATTATTGGGACGATCTGCCACGTACAACGTCACATTGAAATCACCCTTAATCAGCCAGGGGATGCTCGGGTACAATCCTCTAACAGTCCTAATGCAAGTCCAGTTCGGGACCTGGCTAAGTTCCAACCGGATCCAGAGCGGATACCTCCCAAGCAGCAATTGAGAACACGAAAGCCCCAATCGGGTCAGGCCTCCGGTGCGGGGTGCCAGAGCTGGTACCGCCAGACCCATATCTTTGAATAATCGAAACCCCAGGTGTGACAACTGGCATCTGTTGGTTCTGCAGCTTCTATCTTCCCAAAACGACAACCGCGACCCTCCGCGATGGCAGGGGACCGTTCGTCTCCCTCCGTGGATTATGCCTCCGTTTCGACTACCCTCGAGAATCGAGGGATATGTCGAAGACAGCGGCCGATCACCATGGTTCGAGCTCCCGACCGTCGGAGACGAAGCAGAGGACAGAGGGGCACCTCCTCACCGAGTCTCCTGCGGTGGAAAGCCACCAGGGTCCAAGTTGCAAGCCGAGAGACGGAGCTCCGAGGCCTCCAAACTCCGCAAATGCAAAAAAAGGAGGCCTTTCCAACCGAGAACCAGACCTCCGTAGGAACTGGTTTCTGTTCCCCCGTCAGGGAAACCACGACATTCCAATCTTCTCCTGGCGAAGACCAGAGTGTATCAACCGATCCACATCTCCCGCGCCACGCTCGCATCCTTAATCGTGGACAACCTTCGACATCGGATCGACATATCCACTATTTCCAGAAGTCGCTGCATCTGGGTCCGATCCACACCATCCCGCAACCGAGGACATGGCCAGCGAACCGACGCCGGGAACATGTCACAACCATTGGAGAGGAAGGCCTCAGTCTTCGCAACCTCCACTCCGTGAACGTACAACTTCGAATTCGATAGCCAAATGTCGTCCTCCACACAGTCGGCAGAATGACCCAACGCCAAAACTTTTGCTACCTTCTTCCAGGGATGCAAAAAATGATCTAAACGATCGTTTAAACGGCTGTTTAAACGCACGCGGTGCTCGACCGTATCGTTTAAGCAAAAACGGGTCCATAAACGGGTGGGCCGCATAAGCAGCCTTAGACAGCCGTTTAAACGGTCTTTTAAACCGTCTTAAACGACCTTTTAAAAATATGTATCTACTTTCTTCAAAAAATCACCATTATCCATGATTTTTTGAACTCATGCTATGACTTGTAATTGTTTATGTTATCTATTTTGACATTTGGCTATGAATTCTAGTTGTTTATGTTATCTATTTTGATATTGGATGAAATGTTCCTTGAATTTGACAATATTTGATCTATATTGTGAATACGTGATCATATCTTTCTTATTTATTTATATTTTTTTATTGATTATATATGTAATATTTTTTTATTAATTAAAAATACAAAACTGTATATCCCGTTTAATTTCCATTTAAACTCCTGCATACTATTTAATCAGTAATCAGTGACTCTACCGACTGAACATCGCATACCGCTTTTTGCAACCCTGCGTTATTCAGATCTTCATAGGAACCCTCTGCGATGAGAATTCCAGAAACGGGGTCAGCAGCATCACCATCTCCCTCCAAGGGCCCAAGACCAGACCCTGCATCAACTTCCATCTTGGTAGATTGATCACGTCAGTCCTTCCGCGCATGACCCGCCGACTGACATCGATAACACACTTTATCTTTCGTTTTACACCAATGCACGATGTGACCCAACACTCCGCATCTGAAACACCTCCTTTTGGATGGGGGCAACTCCACGCGCGAGTGCAACCCATCATCAGCTTGGGAGTCGGGGGCGAGGTGCGCACCCCACGACCTGACCTCCTTCTCTGTGAATCCCATAGACAAAGCCCCGGCCAAAATCGGACGCGAAGGAGCTTTCTCCCTATCACCCAGATCACCCCGCGCCGCTAACCCCCTAGACGACGCTCTGTGCTCCATCCGAAGAAAATGAAGTTATGGATACATTTACCATACTGCCGGGAGTCTTTTCCGGGATGTTCCTTTCACTCGAGCGGTCGTTCTTCCTTCCCTCTCCCTGCTTTTCTAGAAGAAAGAGTCCCACTAGTGACGTAGCTCACCCCAATGTCAAATTAAAGTCGTCAACTAGGCAACTCCTATATAGATGGGACTTTATATGCAAAGCTGGAAAGATGAGCATATATAGATGATTCAACTCTGTTATACAATTGATTTAGTTGTACATCCATTAATTCCTATTTTTTTAGTCGTGTATATTATTATATATTTTGAACGCTGTATTCCTGTGTAGGTCCTGTTGATGATCGTAATTCACTGTCTCTAAATTTTACTTTGTTTTTTTATCAGTTGTGTCTTTATGAGATATTGCAATATCAATTATACCCTTTATTTTTTTGGAATATCAGTTGTGCCCCTACCTTCTTGCAAATTAACAGTTTTGCCTTCTGTTAAGCTAAAGTAAGAGCATAACTGATATTACAAAAGGGAAGAACTGTGATTTTTGCAAGAAGGTAGAGGCATAGCTGATATTCCAAAAAAGGAAGGGGCATAGCTGATATTGCAATATCTCAGAGGGGCACAATTGATAAAAACTCTTTTTCTTTACTCACATCTGATGAAACATGTAATAAATAGTTAGAAATCAAATTTAACATCAGTTGACTTTTTGTTCTTGCAGGGTGGAGGTTCTGGTTCTTTAGCTGACATTGATGATCTTGCTACCACCTTTGCAAAGGTTTTTTAATGAGTTGGTGCAAGACGTTTAAAGCAGACATAATGTTGCATTAGCCTAAATTTTGATTTTTGGTCGCTTTATATTTTAGTATTTTATCTAAATACCATTTACCATATTACGGAAGGAACATTTTGGTACTTACATTCTAATACTTTAGCCCAACCTACTTACATTCGCAACATCCTCATTGCAATTTGGTACATTATTTATTCCAAGTGACAATGGAGGTTGCACGCTCCCGGCTTAAGCCCAACTTGTAACACCACAATCCCAAACATAGGGCCACGTCTAAAACTCACGAAGTGTGGATGCGGTTTATAAGTGATGGGGACTACTACTTGACAACTTCGGCTTAAGCATTTTGGGTGGTTGTCAACAGATCCATTTGGGATCAAACTTAACAAATTGCCAGGGCCAGTTTTCCTTGATAACGGACTGGGGACCTATGCTTGAGACTTTAAAATTGGTATCAGAGCCAATTTCCCTCTAATAGTGGAAAGGGATACCCGAGAGGTGGAGCCACCCCTACAAAGAGATAGGACGAAATGTCTACCTAGAGCGTGCAGCCGCCACTATCACTGGAAATACGTGATGGGCCACGTCGTAATGAGGGCATTGCGACTATAAGTGGAGGAGGTTGAAACACCCTAAACCCAAAGATAGTCCCATATCTAAAACTCACGAAGTGTGGGTGTGAACTATAAGTGATGAGGACTACTACTTAACAACTTGAGCTTAAGTATTTTAGGTGGTTATCAACGGATCCATTTGATCTCGAACCCAACAAGTTGTCAGGGCCAATTTTCCTCGATAACGGACCGGAGACCTAACCCCGGGACGTTACAAATGGTATCAGAGCGGGTTCCCTCTGATAGTGGAAAGGGCTACCCAAGAGGTGGAGCCACCCCTACAAAGAGTTAGGAGGAAATGTTTACCAGGAGTGTTGATAATCCCTATTCTACCCTTGTTGATTCAATCAAATTAATGATAAAATAAATATCTTGTCATTCGTTGTAGTCAAGTAGAAACGGACTGACCAAAAACCACTTTAATTAATGATGAGTTAATCACGAGCAGCAGATTTATTTTACTTGGGCAAGCCCAAGGTCGAATGCAGGGAGGCAGCCGTCTCCATAGGTAAATTTTAAGAGAATTCAGAGGTCAGAATTTTCATAAGATTTTTTTTGGTATTTTTTTAGCAATTTTTGTGCAACAAAATACAAACAAATGCAATTTCAGGCCAACTTTTACAGGTTAAATCAGAATTGTAGTCAAATGAAGTTCAAAAATTATGAAACTTGGCCAGAATATGACATGAAATAAAATAAAGCTAACTATTGTTTTTGGATTTTTCTGACACTTTATGAATTTACTATGAATTAAAGATGAATGCAAGATGATTTTCACAATTTTATTTTAATAAATACCAAACGTCAATATTTTTCAAAAACTAAATTATCCTAGATAGGCCTATCTGAGAGACATCCAGAACAACTTTTGATTCCTATAAATACTAAGTGAGGAATTAATTAAAAATGAACTACTTAAATCACCAATTAATTTATTGCTACCTAGATATGCGTGCAATTGACGCGATTTTTGGGCACTATGTAGAACTACTTAGATGCTACTTATTGCGATTTTCTCACAATTTTTAGAGCATCGATTAATTTAATAATTCATTACTAACAGATAGTGGGTAAAATATGCTATTTCTCAACAAATGAATTATATTAAATCAAGCATTGCTCATAAAAATGTAATCAACATTGACAATGATAAAGACTAAGATAAACTACAACATACAATTTTTAGAATTAAGGAATGATGCCAAATAAATGTTTAATAAAATGATATGCAAACTCAGGGATGTATATGTAATTTACGAAAATAAAATTGATAAAAGAAAATATGCTGACAAGGACTCGAATGCAATTTTCAGAACTTACAGGGGTGTGGATGCAAGTTTTTATTCAGTCCCATGCCACGTGATCCCAGCCTTGTGGGGCGTAAGTGTAATTTCCAGGAGCTCCAGGGACTTCAGAAAAACTTTCCTCCGTTGCACGTGCTCTCACGTGACTTAGCTGACCGGGATAGACTTGCTATTCCTGGAAGTGAAGGGGATATATGTGTAATATCCCCAAGAGGTGGTTCCCTTCACGTGAAGTTTGCATGCGGTGTTCCTGGAAGCTACGCGCGGTTGGTCGTCGAGATGGCGCAGCTTCGAGAGGATAACGACGATCAACCTGGAGCGAGGTACTTGGTGGCGTGGCGGGGCTAGTTGCAGTCGGTGGTGTCACGCAGGAGGATCCGCGCCGCGAGCCGAGCGCCGCGCGAGGTGGGTGGCTAGTTGGCCACAAATTCAAGCTGGGTGGTGCAACTTGGTAGATGAGGCTGAGGCGGATCGTCTTCTTCTTCAGAGGCTCTGATGGCCGAGGGAGGTTCACGTGCTGGTCGATGGAACTGAGGTCATCCTCCTCTTGTTGTCTCTGCTATGGACGATACACGGCCAAGGGTTGTCGGGGCAGAGTTCCTCCTCTTGTTGGAGACGCGTCGGTGAAGGGCGATGCTGCTTGTTGTGCCCGGGCTAGAGGAGGGCACTCTCGGAGAGTGACGTCGGTGATGTCGAAGACGCGGGTCGATTGCAGCCCTCAGGTGGTCAGTGGACGATGGCGAGTCGAGGGGGGTGAACGGTGAACAGATGGATGTTCAGGAGTCGGATGTGAATCTGCAGTGGATGAACGAACCGCCTGGGGAAGGACCTGTATGGTCCTTGATCTTCGTTCGAAACCTCGACGGGGCTGATCTCAGGCAACTCGAGTGGGAGCTGCTTCATGGAACGAGTAGTTCCATTAGATCTCACCAGAGATCGCATGTGCTCGTCTTCGCGTAGCCCAACCTCGGGTCGTTGTCACCAACCGAGAAGTTTGGGAGCTCGGAGCTACAAGTGGCTTTCTCTCCTCATTGGCGGTGGACTGGAGCTGGAACCTGAGAGGTGGCCGAGGGGTTGGTGGCTGGAACCTGAGAGGCGGCCGAGGGGCTGGTGGCTACGTGCGTGCGTAGGCCGTCGGTCGTGCTGGAGTCAAGGGCGAACACAACGGCGCACGACGGAGAGGCGGTTGGAGGAGCGGGAGTCGGCGGGGAGGCGGCTACGCGCGGCGCGTGCTGGGGTGTAGAAGAAGAAGGAGGAGATGGAAACAGGGGAGTTTCCCCTGTGAACATGGGATGTGAAGCAATTTGTTCTTCTGCGGCAAATTTCTCTTTAATCGATTCAAGCAATAATTTCGGAAAATTAATTAAAAATCACAATTGATTCCAAAACATAGGATTTATCCGTTGAAGTGGAAGTCGTTTGTCGATTCAATGGACGGAGGATGGTGAATCGAAGAGAGAGAAGTATGGAGAGAAGGGAGAAGAAAGGAAAGAATGAAGGATTATGGAGGGAGAAACTACCTGGAGTGGTGCCTGCAACGTTGGAGTGTATGCTCCAACTGATCGTCGCTCGAGGGGATGGCTGGGCCCGAGCTTCAGCAACCTGCAATGGAGCTACGACAAGGGTTAAGCCCCTTGGATCTCGCCTGGGAAGAAGATGGGTCGTCGCTCAACTACAGAACTCTCTAGCTGTCACCTAAGGTTGATAGGAGCTGTCCTCTCCCTCACCTTGAAAATGGCGGATGATGGGGATCAGAGGGAGAAAGGAGGTGGCGCCACGTGGTGTGAGAAGGAGCGGGCCATGTGGTGCAATCAGAGGGCGCCACATGGCCTGCTCTGAGTGGTCAAAAGAAAATATGAGATAAGAGAGAGAAGATGACTGAATTTGGAAAACCTCAAAACATGAAAGCTGTAGATCTCGATGAGATCTATAAGTTTCATGTTGATCAAAAATGGAAATGAGGTCAAATATGATATTAAAATACAAGGGTACAAATATACATACATACATTATACAATGGGGGCACAAAATCCAAGTTTCACATACGATCTCCGATTTTAATGAAATTAGTCTTGTTTTGAAGGTCTCTGAATGTATATTACTTTAAAAATGAGTAGACCTAAATCAGATTCTATATGAGAGAGATATGCGCATTTTAAGGCTCCTATCTTTAAACTTGGATTCGGGTTTTATGGGTCAAATTTGCATGTTAGTATTTTCTTGATATTTTTCTTTATTTAGTGTTAGTAATATATATAGTATAGAGTTGATTTTATTGAATTTAGGGTTAATATAAAATATAAACAAATAGGTGAATTTAGTTATATACATGTGAATATGTACAAGTGATTTTTGGCTCCTTATTTAATGGAAATATGAATGCTAAAATGCAGATATTATTTACGCATACATGAGTGCTAATTATGCAATATAAGTGGAAATATGCATCTACTTACTTGTGAACAAAGCTCTATTTTCAACTTTTAGAGTGACAAATCACAGATTCATCGACCCCCTATACTTAAACCTTGCTCGTCCCCCGATCAAATAAGATAAAATGCAAGAGTGAAATGATTTTGGGTTCCATACCAAAATCATGAACAAAAGGTGAAAATGGAGCTTGACTTGACCTTTGGATTAATTGTGTTGGCGGAACCTTATTGGGATCTGAACTTAAGACCTAACAGACTTCAAGTTACACGTCTTCTATTCAAGACTCCTCAATAGTCAGGTTAGAACAAATCCTCAATCGCAAATTTCTGATGACTATGATTCTTACTTGTACTGTGTAAGTGTAAAATAGCTCTCCACATCAGAAATGGCTAAGAAATATCCTCCTCTAACAAGGTAACTCTAATTCCCTGGTCCAGTAACTCTTTTCTCGAGGAGCGGGGTATTCCCTTCTAAGTTCAAGTGCGACTAGCTCCAGAGGAGGGGGTGGAGAAAGAATGGACGGTAGGCAGTGTAGCTACCTATCCGAGGATGCTTGACCAGTGTAGCCAAGTCATCCAGCTGCATACTTCTTGCTAATATATGTACTCCGACAGGTATTTTATTTTCTATCTGGCATGTCTATTTTTTTGGAGTTCTTGCAACTTTCTTCTTCTTCTTCTTCTTCCTTTATTTCCCCTTTTCCCCCCTTTTTTTGAACTATATACAAGGTGCAGCATGTACATCAGGAGTTTTCCTCTTGAGCCAGTAGACTATCCCTCTTTTGAAGCATTATTGCAACCCACAGCATCCTATCCTCAGATGTCAACACCACCAGACTAGGTTGAGATGCACTACCCTCCCTAGAGGAGGACGGATATTTCCACCCATGTGTTACTCCAAGCTAAAGGATTCTACTTCCTCACCACCTCATCAATGAAGAGCTACGTGCATTGTGCTTGTCCAAGTTAGGTCACTGTCTAAAAGAATCATGCGTGTGCACGAGATATTCTACTTAGACTAATCAAGATGACATGTGAACATAGACTTGCGGACTCAAAGAATTAAGTCACTTGACCTGAGAAATCTTAACTCCAGTTCCTATAAGGTTCCTCTGAAATTAGGTAGATTAAGGTCAAATCAAATCCATCCTCAATATCTATTCATAACTTGGTTCTGAACGCACTAGCTTTCCACTTTGCATATGCAGATGAGATGTAGAGGACATGTTATAGAGATGAATGAAATGCAAGACTTTTTTTTGAAATGCAAGGATGATATGCAAGAGTAAATAAGAAGCCTTTATTTTCAACATTTTCATTTTATTTTCTGGTATAAAACAATTTTTATTATTTACAACAATTTTTAGTTTATACAACTTGTACATAATATACATAGTATACATGAATATTTTTTGGTATACATCCTATTTTACAACAAAATTTTCAAAAATATGTTTTTACAAGAATTTTACAACTTTTTGTACAAGTATTATACATATAGTATTTTTTTTCCAATTTTTACCCATCCTGTAATTATTGCATAATATATACAAAAATACATGAAAATACGCGAAAGTACGAGCTATGGGTAAAGTATATATGTAATATATACACGCTCCCCTGTACTTAGCGTGTGATGTCCTCAAAGCACGAAAAGCGATGAAAAAGACATAGCTCGTGCTAAGCGTAGGAGAGCTAAAATTACAAAAAGTATAGAAGTCATTCTGTCCCCTATACTTAGGCTCTGGCAGCCTAAGTGTAGAAGAAGATAAAAAATGGGGCGGACGAGGTTAAGAAGGGAAATAGAGGAGTATATACAAGGCGGGCATCGGTCCCCCCTATACTTAGGCTCAAGTCAGCCTAAGTATAGGACCGGAGTGGGATGAGGACCGATGTGACGTGGAGGATGTACAATGAATGGAATCAGGTAACTCTCCCCTCCCTATACTTAGGATCTAGTCATCCTAAGTATAGTCGTAGATGAAAATATATGAAGTTGGGGTGAGTGATTAGAGTTGCAGGAGGGAAGCAATGTACAAGAATGATGGGTACATACAAGGATCACGGTCTGAATCTTTCCAGATGCTGCTGATGGCGAGAGTTTACTGTTGCAAGGACTCCTGCGATGCTCTATGTGTATCTGCTGATTCTGTCTCGCGCATGAATACGATCTCCTCGACATGGACTAACTTCTCATTGGGTTCGACAACGTGCTTCAATAGTTTTCCATTGACTAAGAATGTTTGTGCGTCATCTGTGAGATCTGAGATCTCAACACATCCACTATCATGCACAGTATGGACAATGAATGGGCCTGTCCACTTGGATTTCAGCTTGCCTTGAAAAACCTTCAGCCTTGCATTGAACAACCATACCTTCTATCCAGGAACAAAGGTCTTTCGTCTGATATATCTATCGTGCTAATGCTTTACTTTGTCCTTGTACACCAAACTATTGTCGTATGCTCGGTTTCTAACTTCCATAAGCTCATTCAGATTCATGTCTCTCTGTTTCTGCCCTAGGTGTGTGTTCCAGTTGACCTTTTTGATTGCCCATTCTTATTTGTGCACTAATTCTGCGGGCAAATGGCATGGCTTCCCAAATACCATCCTGAATGGGGAGGTTCCTAACGGAGTTTTTTAAGTTGTCCTATAAGCCCACAGGACTTGATCCAAGATCTGAGACCAATCCTTCCTATCTGGATGGGCAAGCTTCTGCATTATGGTTTTCACCTCCCTATTCGACACCTCATCTATACCGTTGGTCTGTGGGTGGTAAGGACTAGCGACACGGTGTTCAATGTCGTAATCCTTCAAGAGTTTCTTCACATCTCTGTTTACAAAGTGGCTACCCCCATCTAATATCATTATTTTTGATCCCGAACCTAGAGATTATATGATCTCTAATGAATTTACAGACAGTTCTGATGTCTGCGGCTCGGGTTCTGATAGCCTCCACCCATCTGGACAGATAGTCTACCGCAAGAAGGATGTATTCAAATCTGTGGCTAACAAGGAATGAGCAGATGAAGTCGATGCCCCATGTGTCAAAGACATCACAAATGATGACATCTTGCGTTGGCATCTCATCCTTAGATCCAATGGTTCCTCCCATTCTCTGCCATACTGGGCACGACTTCGTAAAGTGATGGCGTCACGAAATAGAGTTGGCCAGTATAAGCCACACTGAAGTACCTTCCATGCGATCCTCTTCCCGGAATGGTGTCCTCCTGCCTCCAGACCGTGGCAAAAAGAAAGGACACTCTGGTATTCCTCCTGAGGAATACACCGTCTCCAGACACAATCTGGTCCTTCAAAGAAAAGAATCGGATCCTCCCAGTGGTAAAGTCTAGAATTCGACTTTAGTCAGTCTATGTGGCTCTTGGGCCAATCTTCGGGAACCTTCTTGGAGACCAGATAGTTCACGGTATTGGCGTGCCATGGGAGTGAGTTGACAACAAAAATCGGCTCGTCAGGGAAGGAGTCTCGAATCGGTGAATCCTCAGAAGCATCAAGATCCTTGAGACGGGAGAGGTAATCAGCGGCTACGTTCTTCTTTCCAGGTCTATCACGAATGTCCAAATAAAACTCTTGGATAAGTAGAATCCACCTAAGATGACACGCCTTCACGTCCTTCTTTTCCATTAAATAACGTAGTGTTGTGTGGTCGGTGAACACAATTACCTTGGACCCGATTAAAAGTGAGATCTAAATTTGTCCAAGGCAAACACTACCGCAAGCATCTCCTTTTCCGTAACTGTATAGTTACGCTGAGCAGGATCAAGCACTTTGCTTGCATAGTGTATGGCGAACGGGACGCCATCCCTCCTCTATCCTAACACAATCCCAACAACAAAGTCTGATGCGTCGTCATGATCTCGAAAGGCAGAGACCAATCTGGGTCTTTAGGATCGAGGCGTACATGATCATTCCTTGTAATAGCTTAAAGACCTCGAGACATTTGTGATCAACAATAAACTCCATGTCCTTGCTTAAAAGCTCAATTAGCGATCGGACAATCATAGAAAAATCTTTGATAAATCATCGATAAAATCCAACATGCCCGAGGAAAGACCGCAACTATTTCACGTTAGTTGGTGGCTGGAGTCATCTGATCACATCCACCTTGGCAGGGTCAACCTCCATTCCTCTTTTGGAGATGACATGCCCCAACACAATACCTCCTGTCACCATGAAGTGACTTTTCTCCCAGGAGAGCACCGGATTGACCTCACAACATCGTTTGAAGACTAGGTCCAGATTTCTATGACATGAATCGAAGGAATCATCGTGGACCGAGATAATCAGAATAAGTTTCCAAAATTCGAACTTCCCAGACCCATATCTCTCAAATAAAAACTCAAAATATATCAAAAATCACACTTTAATTTATATAACTTTTCATATGGTATTTAATGGAGGTGATTTCATATTTTTTGGAGTTACGGTTTGAAAGTTAGGTTTTGGACCCCTATTGTATACTTATACCGATTAAAATATTTATTTTTTTCTTTAGTCATCAATTTTTTAATTTTGCATTTCTCTAATTTTGTAAATATTATTTATAATATATATGCATATTGCAGAGAGCTTTTTATGTAAAAAGGTAACCGTAACATTTTCATTTTGAATAAATGTTTAGATATTTTAAAGTTCTTCTTACATATATGGAGTTGTATGGAAGAGAGATTATATGTTGGGTTGTATAGAGGAGAGATTATATGTTGGGTTGTATAGAAGAGAGATTATATGGTCGTTAGCACCATGACAAATGAAGTTGTTTGTTGTACTTGATTTGATCATAAGATGTCTATAGTTTTTAGCACCAAACTATGCTTGTGCATATCCATAGAAGTCTATGAAGAGGGCAGATAAGGTTTCTTTTAACTGTTTTTACTTCTTTGACCTTCATGTAGGTTAAGTAGTTGGTATATCTCATAAGTAGTTGGTATATCTTTAGAAATTACTTTCATGTAAGTAATCAAGAAATTGAAAATAAAAAGAAATTTTTACTCTTATAGAAGTTACCTTAATCTTGGTCATATTTAGAAAAAAATATAGAAGTTGTGATGCATCAGCAATAATTTTGTAGACACTATATGTTGTTACATTCCTTTTTCAGCTTTCCCGATTTAGTAGATCAATCCCAAATATATGAATTGGTGATTACGGGTGCAAGAATGAATAACATAATGTGGGTCATTGGAAATAATTACAATATTTTAAAATGCACTTTTTTGGTTCAAATCCGTGAATAGATGAGATCTTCGAAACTACCCATTTAATAGTCCAACCTCTCGAGAAGAAATATTGCTACATGTTGGTGGTGTCGTCTCTCTCCCAGTCGGCCCAGGTGGTGTCATGATCTGAAACACCTCCCATGTGCTTCTGTTGGGGTACTTCCAGAGGCAACCCTACGTTCTCATGTGTGATGTTCTCGATGCTCATAACGATGTAGCAGATGCTGAGCTAGGTGACGACGTGGACAAAGTGTGTGTGAATCAGTGGAGTCCACATGAGGTGTGGGTACCTGGTGATGGGAAAGAAAGCCATGATGAGGGGCCATGCGTCCATGAGACCTGGCAGTGGGAGTGTAGGAATTTGAGGATGATGAGGGTATACGATGGACAGCGATGCCCAAAATGTATTTTATTAATGTAAGGTTTCTTGGATCTGGATCAGATAAATTACCATGTTGGTACCATCACGAGCATAGCAGTAGACTCCGATACTATCTCTTCTATATTAATATTTTACCTTGGGAGACCTAATGTTTATTCTATTTTTAGCGGAGCTATGACGACATCACTGAACTCAACCCGCTCCATGGATCCATCGAATGAGATGGCGCTATTGGATTGCAAAGGAGGGATTGAGGTCTTAGTCGATGATGGGGCATTCTGATCGGATGAAGTCGGGGATTTAGGATTCGAGATCGGAAAATTTGAAGATGATGACAGGTCACCGAATGGAGTGTGTGGACGGTTGCAATGATCGGCGTAGAGAGAGAGAGAGAGAGAGCCAAATATAGGCGGCGATCATTGGAGGAGAAATCCCTAGGTGGAGGGACGATGCGTAGCCTGGCGAGGAGTGGATGGTGACGGTCGGGCAAGGCTAGATCGAGGAAGCATTTCAGTGGTCTAGGGCCGGTGCCTAAAGATTGAGCCCTCGCAGCGGAGGAAGAAGGTGCTATGGTATTTTTCTAGATTATGTACTGTTAGAATCTCACATTTCACTTTATAATGTAGAGTTGTAGATTGTCATGCTATCATTTTTCATGGTTATGGTTGTTGGCATGTTATTGGGTATACTGTTTTCATGGTTGTTGACATGTTATTGGGTATATTATATGCATAATCATTTGCAGGTCATGTATTCAATTGCAACCTTAGATTGATCTTATAATCCCATGTGTGGAAGCTCTGTATACATCTTTTCTATCCGATGGCAATCTGTTATATGTGAAATATTTAACATACTTTGTAACCCTCATTTCCAGATTAACAACAATGGGCCCTTTGGTGCAAATCTAAATATGGAAACTAAATGAAGTTTGAACCACTCTCTATATGTAAAGGAGAAAAGTTTCCATCAACTGAAAGGTCGATTCCTGAAGCTCCAAAAATCATTTATTTAAAATTTCAAGCAGTCATTTTCTGATCTCAACGTCATCGGTCAAGCAATAAATAGGATAATCACATCAACTGAGGAACAATCTTTTTGCGAATGTGAAACTTAGATTCATATGAAAAGAAAAGAATTTATTCCTAATATGATTTGGGTGCAAAGATTCAAGGATTGTCCACTACTAAAATCATTATTACACAAATCAATCAGAACTCAAGAACTAGAAGACTCAAAACGAAGATGTGTATGGCAAAAATCATCAATAAATAGTTGCATATGTAGTATGTACTCAACAATGATCGTCTTAGAGGTCTCGGAGAGGTCGAGTTCGCTAAGACGACGAGGACGATGATGATGATGGACTATTCTTCATAGATCTAAAGTAGGTAACAAATGAACAATTGTTACAGCTGCCGATGGCGTTACGGAGCCCTAAGGCGATGAACCTCCGTGACGCAAAGGATGACGCGGCATCACAACAAAGTAACTATCCTTTTTGCCATGCGATCGGACAGTGAAGGAGGGAATGAAGGGGGGGGGATGGATTGGAGGGACGGTGTGCAGCCAAAGGAGGGGCAGATGCCGAGCCTAAGTTGGTGCTGGGAAGAGGGGGTGAAGGGTGGGATTTTACTTGAGTCAGAGGGTAGAAGAGGAAAGATAGCTATCATCGAGGGGCAAATTTGGAATGTAGTGGTGGAAAATTAATTCATGGTCAGTGGCCTCCCTGCATAATAGATGTTATAGATGATAAAGTTAGATTTATAAGGAATGTTATGTGAACTTACCAATATACCTCCGTATTCATGAGATTGATTCATTTATATACATCACCTATCATTTTTCACATAAGAAAATCCAACAAAACATACACTTATATTTGATCGATGTGATTTTATTTGTGGATTGAATTGCTTAGAAGCTTTTTCCTAATATTGTGTGCTATTATTTAATTAGACACGTCACTATAGTTGTGACTTGGACAGATTTTAAAGTAAGCAGCTTACATATTTATACTGCACATGATTTTTGTATTTAAATTATATGATCTTATTTGATATGGTGGAACTTTTATATTGGGGACAAAACAAGCGTCTGAGCATACTGAAAGGATCCTTGTGATGTGCCACATGATCAAAACAAGATATAGGGGACAAAAGGAATCTGATTTGTACAAATTGATGGAAACCGGTTTGAATCTATTGAAACGAGTCGTTGTATCAATGGGTTTGTCCCAATCGCAATGGAATCTGATGGTATGATGGAAACCGGTTGGAATCCAATGAAAGGGTCGCTTTATCAATCAATGGGTTTGTCACGATTGCAATTTTTTTAACGAAATTAATTTATCCAAAGAAAGGAACGAGACAATGAAATTTTAGAAGAAAATCCGTTCTTACTATTTGTATGGTAAAAATTGCACAAGTAGAAGACACGTTTGAAATAAATGAGAATCATGGACACGCATAATTCAATGACCGATCAAAAGGGTAACTTCCTGTATTTGCAAAATCTCGCAATCATCCAACCCATTAGAATAATAAAACAAAGTCAATTTAATCCAATGACATCGGATTGATGGTAGGTTTTCTTTCTTTTATTACCATGAGTGTTGCAATAAATTTCTTGTCATCCTATTTATGAATGAAATGATCCTTTTTACCTGAAAAAACTAAACAAAATTTTATCCCGAAAGTCAACGGAGCCTCTTTTTTATCTGATTAATGACATGAGTCTTAGATGACGACTTCTGGGTTAAATAAGAGAGATAAATCGAAGAATTAAATAAGATGAGATTTACTATTTCCAACCGTGACAATATTTAATCGACATGTTAATTAATGCTCGATTGTGTAGATCGGAGGTAGAAAGTCAAATTGATAGAAACGTAAATCGACTTTCTAAATTGATCAGTAAGACATGCTCACCCTTTGAAGTTCGAGTTAAAGTTGAAAATTATTGAGACCTTACCATTATATTCTTCGATTCACATCTAAAACAAGGATGTTGCCTATCTTTGTGGACGACAAGCAAATATGTGCATTATCTTAAATTGGATTGGGACTCGGCTATCACCATTTGCATGATGTTTCCATTGTTTATCTTGCCATAGTTTTGACATATTAAAATTATTTAATGAATTTAAATTTAAATGAACCGTTAAGGAATCGAATTTGAGACGAACCCACTGCTGAAGAGGATTTTGCGAGGGTCTAAAATTTTCACAAGTTGAGAAATCAAGTTGATGCGGTGACCGCTCACTCAACATAATGTCAGACAACAATTAACCCACAAATAAATCAAGCAATGAAATAACAATATGTGTAGTTAAAATTTATTATAAGTCTACAACAAAGATGTGTATAGGTGCTAGTACGTGTATAGGTCGAACTCGTGGAACAGAATAGATAGACCGGGAAATTGAATTCCAAAATTTTGTGTGTTCTTATATTTTTATTGTTTTATGGGTTTTTAATTTTATATATTTTTATATTTTTCTAATTGTTTTTAGTTTATATTAGATATATATTACATGATATATAATGCATAGAATATATAATATATAATATATGTATTATATCATAGATACATATGTAACACAAATATATCATGTATAATATAAGTTAATTCAATGAAAGAAAAAAGATAACAATTGTAGAGTGAAAACAAAAGAGTATAAAATTTTGACAGTTACATGTAGATAAGACTAAAAGAATCTTAACATATATAGATAAGTATCTTAGTGCTTCAAAAGCGTCTCATTAAACAAGGAGCAGCGTGAAGCATCCTCGATGTTTCTAGTAGAAAAAAGAACTAAGGAGCAACGCTAGAGAACTCATTACTTTGTGTACACAATCTTTCCACCTGATTCTACCCAATCTTACATTGAATTCACCAATCATCAAAGCTTTGCAAACGTATTCTCTAACCTATAATAGCAAACTTCAATACATTGGGCTCGACTACAACCTTCATATGTGGGATTGTACACCTTCATCTTGTACATTCAGGCTTCCCTACACTCTTCAACCTTCCCCTCACTATGATGCTCCCTATATAATTCAGTACCATGATTTATAGATGATTAAGGTTAATACCCCTCAGCAACTTGCTTTAACATGTGTAATATCTCAACGCAGGCTTGGCAATTGAACTGGAGCTAAATCCAATGGAGTATAGGAAATCAAGATACTCCTCTATAGTAATTTTGTAGACCAGCTTGGTATCCACAAATGCTAGTAGATCGATTTTCCTAGCAACATTATCGAATGACGTTAACTCAAGAAGCTGATTATGTGGAAGCCAATCCATGATTGCTTTGGTATATGTTATCACCCTCTTGGTAACATTTCTTGTTACATGATCATCCAACTCCGGCATAAACATGCATCTCAATTCACTACTTGTGTGTTGTTTTTACCAAATTTTGGTATGCTTATATATTAACTATAATTATATATTTTCACATATTCAAGTCTGTATGGATTTTACATTATTGTTAATTATGCAATTTCACATGTATTCATGAGTGTTGATTTGGTTGGTGATGTTCTTTAATTTGGATATAATGCTTTGAGAAGTGCAACAACTCTAGCAGTGACGTGTTCAAAATGAGGTTCCATCAATAATATCGTAATTCCCCAATTTGTTTATTGTGAGGCTAAGTAGGGATCTAGTTTTTATGATTTCCATCTCATGAGATATACCTTATGTATCTCAGGATTGTTTTCTTTAAGCCGGGGGTGGAAATGTAACACGTGTATGGCCCTAAGAACCTTACTCTGTAAGTGTGAAAGATGCCACATGATTTTTATACATTGACATTCTTTTTAACTCATAGTCTCCGCTACAAATATATAGATATCTAATTCTTTTACATGAAATCTTAGCCCATCATATGCAAGTATATAATTTAGCATGTTTTAGAATAAAGAAAAAAAATTTAACGTGTTTTGTACGAAAGAATTACATAATTCCTAAAAAGACCAAGAATGTGAGCATATAATTACTAACTACTTATGTCTAAGCATTTCAATACTTAACCTTGGTCAAATACCTCTTTTTCATCAAATTGCCTCCAACGTTTAACACTGATAGGAGGATGTTGTCTTGATATTTGCAATTTTGATCTCCAACGTCATAACCTCCCAAGTATGCCACTGTTAAAATCTCTTTCATAAGTGTATGGAAGGATTCAGTTATTATAACATAATATAGGTCTTCCACATCCAAATCTAAATCATTGCTTCCAATCGACAACGATATCATATCCACACCATCATGAATCGTAAAATCAAATGTAACAAGGATAGCTGCAAAAAGGCATATGAAATCGTGTAATTGGCAATCCTATGATACTTTTAAAGTAATGCATACTGTCGAAGCGGTGTCTTGGACTACAATCGAATGTTGTTTACATAATCTTAAGATTGTGGGACTTGCAGCAAAGGCTTATAATAAAGTTACTATTGCCATTAATGTCACAGAAGTAAAGAAATTTGACGTCAAGATTGCATCTCAAGCGGCCTTATTTTCATGTCTTTTTACCTCAAGAGGTGAAGAACACCATCTTGAAAATATATATCTTCGATTAATTTTTTACATATGCATTAAACAAGAGAAAGATGTCATGCATATATAATTATATGCCAATCACATACTTATCATTACCTACTTATTACATCGACTCCCACCTTTTTTCTAGAAGAATTGTGTCATTTTGGCAATACCCATTTCCACTTTAAAGGAACGAGTTTGTATCCTTCGTCATTGAAATTCAGTTCCTTATATTACATAATTCCTATTATGATATATTATATATAACACACATATATAACATGAAGTGTATGATATATTTACATGACATATATAATACATATGATGCATATTATATATTATTAATATATAATATATATAATATATATAGTATATTATCTATATATTTATATGTGTGTGTATTATATGTAATACATACATATATATATATATATTCACACACATATTGATTTAAGTTAATTAAATCAAATGAAAAAAGATAACAGTGGTATAACAAAGACGAAAGAACACCAAAGTTTTGATAGTTACATTTAAATAAGTAAAAAAGAATGTGTATTTAAGTATTCATAATGGTTCAAAAGCGCCTCGTCATACCAATAACTCCAACGATGGCGTGCTGATAATAATGTTCCATCAATAATATCACAGTCCTCAATTCATTTACTTTGATGCTAAATAGAATCTAGGTGCGATGATGTCTAGTTGTAAGATGAAAGCACAATTATTGAAAAATATAAGAAAAATTGAGAACAAATCAAAGCTTATTTACATTCCCAATTAGCATCGTGAGATATACCTTAAGGATCGCGGGGTTGTTTTTGTTTAATCCGACGGTAGAGATGTGTCATAGGTATGACTTTTGAATAAATGAGAATCATGGACACGCATAATCCAATGACCGATCAAAAGGGTAACTTCCCGTATTTGAAAATTCTCGCAATCATCCAACCCATTAAAATAATAAAACAAAGTCAATTTAATCCAATGACAACAGATTGATGGTAGGTTTTCTTTCTTTTATTACCATGAGTGTTGCAATAAATTTCTTGTCATCTTGGTTATAAATGAAATGATCCCTTTTTACCTAAAAAAGTAAACAAAATTGTATCCTAAAAGTCAACGGGCCTCTTTTTTCTCTAATTAATGACCTGAGTTTTAGATGGCGACTTATGTGTTAAATAAGAGAGATAAAATGAAGAAATAAATAAGGTGAGATTTACTATTTCCAACCGCGACAATAATTAATGGACACGATAATTAATGCTCGACTGTGTAGATCGGTACAGAGGTAGAAAGTCAAATAGATAGAAACGTAAACCGACTTTCTAAATTGATCAATAAGACATGCTCACCCTTTGAAGCTCGAGTCAAAGTTGAAAATTATTAAGACCTTACCATTATATTCTTTGGTTCACATCTAAAACAAGGATGTTGCCAATCTTTCTGGATGACAAGCAAATATGTGCATTATCTTAAATTGGATTGGGACTCGGCTGTAACCATTTGCATGATGTTTCCATTTTTATCTTGTCATAGTTTTGACATATTGAAAACTATTTAATGAATTTAAATTTAAATGAACTGTTAAGGAATCGAATGTGAGACGAACCCACTGCTGAAGAGGATTTTACGAGGGTCTAGAAATCTCACAAGGTGAGAAATCAAGTTGATGCGGTGACCGCTCACTCAATATAATGTCAGACAACAATTAACCCACAAATAAATCAAGGAATGAAATAACAATATGTGTAGTTAAAATTGATTATAAGTCGACCACAAAGATATGTATAGGTGCTGGTACGTGTATAGGTCGAACTCGTGGAGCAGAATAGATAGACCGGGAAATTGAATTCCAAAAATTTTGTGTGTTCTTCTTATATTTTTATTATTTTTTGTGGGTTTTAAATTTTATATGTTTTTATATTTTTCTAATTGTTTTTAGTTTATATTATATATACTACATGATATATAATGCATAGAATATATAATATATAATATATGTATTATATCATAGATATATATGTAACACAAATATATCATATATAATATAAATTAATCTAAAAAAATAAAAGATAACAATTATAGAGTGA
Source organism: Ottelia alismoides (assembly GCA_037367405.1). Taxonomy (NCBI): domain Eukaryota; kingdom Viridiplantae; phylum Streptophyta; class Magnoliopsida; order Alismatales; family Hydrocharitaceae; genus Ottelia; species Ottelia alismoides. The sequence continues at coordinate 47,125 of JAZKJV010011302.1, read as the reverse complement.
AAACAAAAGTGTATAAAATTTTGACAGTTACATGTAGATAGGACTAAAAGAATCTTAACATATATAGATAAGTATCTTAATGCTTCAAAAGTGTCTCATCAAACAAGGAGCAGCGTGAAGCATCCTCGATGTTTCTAGTAGAAAAAAGAACTAAGGAGCAACGCTAGAGAATTCATTACTTTGTGTACACAATCTTTCCACGTGATTCTACCCAATCTTACATTGAATTCACCAATCATCAAAGCTTTGCAAACATATTCTCTAACCTATAATAGCAAACTTCAATACATTGGGCTCGACTACAGCCTTCATATGTGGTGATTGTACACCTTCATCTTGTACATTCAGGCTTCCCCACACTCTTCAACCTTCCCCTCACTATGATGCTCCCTATATAATTCAGTACCATGATTTATAGATGATTAAGGTTAATACCCCTCAACAACTTGCTTTAACATGTGTAATATCTCAACGCAGGCTTGGCAATTGAACTGGAGCTAAATCCAATGGAGTATAGGAAATCAAAATACTCCTCTATAGTAATTTTGTAGACCAGCTTGGTATCCACAAATGCTAGTAGATCGATTTTCCTAGCAACATTATCGAATGAAGTTAACTCAAGAAGCTGATTATGTGGAAGCCGATCCATGCTTGCTTTGGTATATGTTATCACCCTCTTGGTAACATTTCTCGTTACATGATCATCCAACTCCGGCATAAACATGCATCTCAATTCACTACTTGTGTGTTGTTTTTACCAAATTTTGGTATGCTTATATATTTATTATAATTATATATTTTCATATATTCAAGTCTGTATGGATTTTACATTATTGTTAATTATGCAATTTCACATGTATTCATGAGTGTTGATTTGGTTGGTGATGTTCTTTAATTTGGATATAGTACTTTGAGAAGTGCAACAACTCTAGCAGTGACATGTGTTCATAATGAGGTTCCATCAATAATATCGTAATTCCTTAATTTGTTTATTGTGAGGCTAAATAGGGATCTAGTTTTTATGATGTCCATCTCATGAGATATACCTTATGTATCTCAAGATAGTTTTCTTTAAGCCGGGGGTGGAAATGTATCACGCGTATGGCCCTAAGAACCTTACTTTGTAAGTGTGAAAGATGTCCAATCAGATACTTATCATTACCTACTTATTACATGAACTCCCACCTTTTTTCTATAAGAATTGTGTCATTTTGGTATATACCCATTTCCACTTTGAAGGAACGAGTGTGTATCCTTCGTCATTGAACTTCGGTTCCTTAGATTACATAATTCCTATTACGATATATTATATATAACACACACTTATATAATATGAAATGTATGATATATTTACATGACATATATAATACATATGATGCATATTATATATTATTAATATATAATATATATGATATATATAGTATATTATCTATATATTTATATGTGTGTGTATTATATGTAATACATACATACATACATACATACATATATACATACATATATATATATATATTCACACACATATTGATTTAAGTTATTAAATCAAATGAAAAAAGATAACAGTGGTATAACAAAGACGAAAGAACACCAAAGTTTTGATAGTTACATTTAAATAAGTAAAAAAGAATATGTATTTAAGTATTCATAATGGTTCAAAAGCGCCTCATCATACCAATAACTCCAACGATGGCGTGCTGATAATAATGAACCATCAATAATATCACAATCCTCAATTCATTTACTTTGATACTAAATAGAGTCTAGGTACGATGATGTCTAGTTGTAAGATAAAAGCACAATTATTGAAAAATATAAGAAAAATTGAGGACAAATCAAAGCTTATTTACATTCCCAATTAGCATTGTGAGATATACCTTAAGGATCTCGGGGTTGTTTTTGTTTAGTCTGACGGTGGAGATGTGTCATAGGTATGACCTTTGAAATAAATGAGAATCATGGACACACATAATCCAATGACCGATCAAAAGGGTAACTTCCCGTATTTGAAAATTCTCGCAATCATCCAACCCATTAGAATAATAAAACAAAGTCAATTTAATCCAATGACAACAGATTGATGGTAGGTTTTCTTTCTTTTATTACCATGAGTGTTGCAACAAATTTCTTGTCATCTTGTTTATGAATGAAATGATCCTTTTTTACCTAAAAGAGTAAACAAAATTGTATCCTGAAAGTCAACGGGGCCTCTTTTTTATCTGAATAATGACCTGAGTCTTAGATGGCGACTTATGTGTTAAATAAGAGAGTTAAATCGAAGAATTAAATAAGGTGAGATTTACTATTTCAACCGCGACAATAATTAATGGAAATGTTAATTAATGCTCGACTGTGTAGATCGGTACAGAGGTAGAAAGTCGAATTGATAGAAACGTAATCGACTTTCTAAATTGATCAATAAGACATGCTCACCCTTTGAAGCTAGGTCAAAGTTGAAAATTATTGAGACCTTACCATTATATTCTTTGGTTCACATCTAAAACAAGGATGTTGCCTATCTTTGTGGACGACAAGCAAATATGTGCAATATCTTAAATTGTATTGGGACTCGGCTATCACCATTTGCATGATGTTTCCATTGTTTATCTTGCCATAGTTTTGACATATTGAAATTTATTTAATAAATTTAAATTTAAATGAACCTTTAAGGAATCGAATGTGAGACGAACCCACTGCTGAAGAGGATTTTGCGAGGGTCTAGAAATCTCACAAGGTGAGAAATTAAGTTGATGCGGTAACCGCTCACTCAACATAATGTCAGACAATAATTATCACACAAATAAATCAAGCAATGAAATAACAATATGTGTAGTTAAAATTTATTTTAAGTCTAAAACAAAGATGTGTATAGGTGCTAGTACGTGTATAGGTCGAACTCGTGGAGCAGAATAGATAGACCGGGAAATTGAATTCCAAAATTTTGTGTGTTCTTCTTATATTTTTATTGTTTTTTGTAGATTCTTAATTTTATATACTTTTATATTTTCCTAATTGTTTTTAGTTTATATTATATATATTGCATGATATATAATGCATATAATATATAATATATAATATATGTATTATATCACAGATACATATGTAACACAAATATATCATATATAATATAAGTTAATTCAATAAAAGAAAAAAGATAACAATTGTAGAGTGAAAACAAAAGAGTATAAAATTTTGACAGTTACATGTAGATAAGACTAAAAGAATCTTAACATATATAGATAAGTATCTTAATGCGTCAGAAGTGTCTCATCAAACAAGGAGCAACGTGAAGTATCCTCGATGTTTCTAGTAGAAAAAAGAACTAAGGAGGAGGAATACATGCGACTTTACCCACAACGCTAGAGAACTCATTACTTTGTGCACGCAATCTTTCCACGTGATTCTACCCAATCTTACATTGAATTCACCAGTCATCAAAGCTTTGCAAACATATTCACTAACCTATAATAGCAAACTTCAATACATTGGGCTCGACTACAGCCTTCGTATGTGGGGATTGTACACCTTTATCTTGTATATTCGAGCTTCCCCATACTCTTCAACCTTCCCCTCACTATGATGCTCCCTATATAATTCATTACCATGATTTATATATGATTAAGGTTAATACCCCTCAGCAACTTGCTATAACATGTGTAATATCTCAACGCAGGCTTGGCAATTGAACAGGAGCTAAATCCAGTGGAGCATAGGAAATCAAAATACTCCTTTATAGTAATTTTGTAGACCAGCTTGGTATCCACAAATGCTAGTAGATCGATTTTCCTAGCAACATTATCGAATGAAGTTAACTCAAGAAGCTGATTATGTGGACGTCGATCCATGCTTGCTTTTGTATATGTTATCACCCTCTTGGTAACATTTCTCGTTACATGATCATCCAACTCCGGCATAAACATGCATCTCAATTCACTACTTGTGTGTTGTTTTTACCAAATTTTGGTATGCTTATATATTTATTATAATGATATATTTTCACATATTCAAGTCTGTATGGATTTTACTATATTGTTAATTATGCAATTTCACATGTATTCATGAGTGTTGATTTGGTTGGTGATGTTCTTTAATTTGGATATAGTACTTTGAGAAGTGCAACAACTCTAGCAGTAACATGTGTTCATAATGAGGTTCCATCAATAATATCGTAATTCCTCAATTTGTTTATTGTGAGGCTAAGTAGAGATCTAGTTTTTATGATGTCCATCTCATGAGATATACCTTATGTATCTCAGGATTGTTTTCTTTAAGCCGGGGGTGGAAATGTACCACGTGTATGGCCCTAAGAACCTTATTTTGTAAGTGTGAAAGATGCCATAGACATATGTGGTATATTGATGTTGATTTTTATTTTTGTTCTTTTTATTTTATTTTTATCTTTATGGTTTGTATTTTATTTATTTACACCATGAAGTATAGAATATATACAATTTTTATGGGATTTTAATTTGTTTATTTATAGGGCTAAATAAATAGCTGTGTGGTCTTATGTACATGATGAATATATACAGGGAAGGGTATGTTTATTTTCTTTTTAATTTTTTTATTTTTATTTTAAGTTAATATTTAGAACTACTTACAAATATTTACAAACTCATTTTTATTTTTATTTTTAGAGGAAAATATTTTTATTCTATATACATGTATATGTATAAAGGTGAGCTTCCTTATCTCTCTCTACTTGGGCTTTTATGCGGCCAGGCCCATGCTGAACCCTCCTTGGAATTAGGTCGCTCAATATTTATTCTAAATATCTCCCTCTTTTTCTTTTATCTCTTTATTCTTTTATTTATGCACAAAAAACATGCTTATTATTTATTTTTACACAATGCATGCTTTTTGATAATTATTTGTATTTACATGAATATACACGTGTTTGGTAAAGATTTTATAGCTAAAATTAAAGAATAAAGAGTGATGAATGGGTATTCATCACCCCCCATACTTAACTTTGCTAGTCCCTTAGCAAACACTTATTTGAAAAAGAAGTGAAAAAGAGAAAGAAAAAGAAAAAGAGGAGAATATACATGGATTAAGGCTGATTATTAAACTTGCCTTCATTAAATTGCAATATGGAGCTCGATAAGATCTTTGGATTATTAATGTGTCGGAACCTTATTTGGACTTAAGCTTAAAACTCAACAGCCTCTAAGTTACACTAATCTACGGGCAAGACTCCTCAATAAACCAGATCAGAACAAGTATACATACACAAACTCTAATGACCTTGAATCTTTCCATGCGGTGTAAGTGATATGTAGCTCCCCACCTCAGAAGTAACAAAGAAACAACTTCCCCCAACCTAGTAACTCTAATGCCTCGGTCTAGCAACTCTTTCCTCGAAGAGCGGGGTATTCCCTTCTAAGTTCAAGTGCAACTGGCTCAAGAAGAGGGGGAAGAAGAGAATGGACCATGGCCAGTGTAGCCATGTATCCGTGGGAGCTCTAACCAGTGTAGCTGAGTCTCCCGCTGCAAGCTTCATGAGATGTAACATGTATACCATAAGCTTTTGCTTTATTTGACTATATACACTCCGGTGGGATTATTAAATTTTCAATCCGACCCACCACTTTTTTGGAGTTCTTTTATTTTTGCACATTTTTTTGTGCAACTGTACAACATATCTACATGGTGCAGCATATATACAAGGAGTTTTTCCTCTTGAGCCAGTAGACTATCCCTCTTTTGAAGCTTTATTGCAACCCACAACTTCTGTCTTTAGACTTCATCACCACCAGACCAAGTTGAGACGCACTTCCTTCACTAGAAGAAGAAGAGAGGTTCCGCCTAGAAGTACTACCCTCATATGCTATCCCAAGCCAAAGGAAACTGCCTCCTCACCACCTCATCCGTGGAGAGCTATGTGTAAAGTGCTGGTGCAAATCAAGCCATTGTCTCTAAGAGTCATGCGTGTGTTGTTAAGTGCTCTACTTAAGCTCATCAAGATGACATATGCTCATAGCCTAGTGGACTCAAAGAATTAAGTCCCAATGGACCTGAAAAGCCTTAACCCTAATCCCTATAAGGTTCCTCTTAGAATTAGGTGGATTAAGATCTTAATCAAGCTCCATTTCCCAATTTAATTCCAGGCTAGTTTAAATGTCAACTATAATCCAGGAAAAACTATACAAATATTTACAAAGATGCTATTTACAAATATGCACTTTACAAATATTTACAATCATGCAAAATTTTTGAAAAATGTTTGAAAACATGGATGTATGCATGAATGCGAAAGTTTTGCAAAATATTTACAAACATTTACACAAGGTTTTTGCTAACTTTTTGTTTTCAAAATATTTTACAAAAATTTTATACTATATACATAGATTTTGTTATGAAAATATTTACAAATCCTTTACACGAATCATTTTACAATCATTTGTACAAAAATAGTTTGTATAAATAAATAGGTATGTGCAAAATGAATTTTATATACAAGGATTTTTTTTAATTTTTATGAGTTTTTAGACATTTTTATTTATTCACACACTCAAACAAAGTACGAGTTATGGCTAAAGTATATATGAAATATATACACACCCCCCTATACTTAGCTCAAACGATGTCCTCAGAGTGATCAAGAGCGATGAAGAAGACATAACTCTTGCTTAGTATAGGGAAGTGAAAAGGAATGGCTAGATACAGAGATGAATGAAAGAATAGAATGAGGAGTACTCGGTGTTTTCCCCCTATACTTAGGATCAAGTAATCCTAAGTATAGCAAGTTGTACATGAAGGGAAATCCGAGTGAAGGATGTACATGTTCTACCCCCCTATACTTAGGGTGAAATATCACTAAGTATAGGTAGCAAATCAGGGGTAGAAAAAGAATACCCGAGAGTCCTACATCCCCCCTATACTTAGGGTAAAGTACACCCTAAGTATAGCATAATCATAAGATGAGAAAAGGGATGTGGGACTAAAGAATAGAGTGATATGGACAACTGGATCTATACAGATCGGAAGAACAGTGATAATCAGGCGTGAGATGCAATAGATGTGAGTCAAGAGACCACATCTCACGCAAAGTAAATAGGGGCAACAGCAACGACCCGTGGCTCATGATCTAGATATGGCTTGAGCCGCTGGCCGTTCACTCGAAAGGTACTCTCAGAAGACAACTCAGATATGTCAATACTCCCATTGTCGTGTACCTTTCTCACCAAATATGGTCCCTTCCATTTGCTCTGTAGCTTCCCTGGGAATAATCTAAGCCTAGCATCAAACAACCACATTCTCTGTCCTGGCTCAAACTGCTTGTGGCTGATATGAGAATCATGCCACTCCTTCACTCTCTTCTTATAATGTGGGCTGTTTGAAAAGGCGGTATCACGAAGCTCCTCCAGGGATGCTAACTCTGCCCTCCTCTGATCTCCTACACTATCTGGATCCAAAAGTATATCAGTGACTGCCCAAAGTGACCTGTGTCTCAGCTCAACAGGTAAATGGCATGGCTTGCCATAAACGAGGTGAAAGGGAGATGTACCCAAAGGAGTCTTAAAAGACGTCCGATATGCCCACAAGACCGAGTCCAAAAGCTGTGACCAATCCTTTCGGTCAGGACGGACGACTTTCTGCAATATAGTCTTGATCTCCATGTTTGACACTTCAGCAAGACCATTTGTCTGAGGGTGGTATGGAGTGGCAACTCGATGGTCTATGCTGAACTCGCTAGCAAGGGCCTTTACATTGTCGTTGAAGAAATGAGACCCCCCGTCTGATATCAACACTCTAGGCACCCCGAACCGTGAAATGATATTCTTCCTCAAAAATATGCAAACAGTCCTAGCATCTGTGGTTCGGGCGGGGATTGCCTCAACCCAACGACTCAAATAATCAACGGCCAACAGAATGTACTCAAATCCCTGACTCTTAGGGAATGGACCCATGAAATCGATACCCCATGCGTCAAAAACCTCACAGAAGTGTATGGGCTGCATCGGCATCATATCACGCTGTCCACAAGTGCGCATCCTCTGACAGTCAATACATCTCTTCACGAACTCATTGGAGTCCTTGAAGAGAGTAGGCCATCATAGCCGGATTGGAGCACTTTATGTGTCGTTCTCCTCTCTGAGTGATGTCCTCCTGCCTCCAGCTTGTGGCAGTAAGTAAGGACGCTGTGATGCTCCTCCTGAGGAATGCACCTGCGCCAGATACTATCCCCTCCCTCATGGTAAAGGATGGGATCCTACCAATGGTAAAACTTGGCCTTCGCAAGGAAGGTCTCAAGTTTCTGCCTGGGCCAATCTTGTGGAACTTTCTTGGCGAAAAGATAGTTCACAATATCGGCGTACCATGGGAGCGAGGCGATAGCAAGGATCGCCTCATCTGGAAAGGTCTCACAAATAGGGTCAATCTGCTCAGAATCCTCAAGATACTCCAATCGCGAGAGATGATCCGCCACCACATTCTTGACTCCAGGCTTATCCTTAATCTCTATGTCAAACTCCTGGAGTAGAAGGATCCATCTAGTCAGTCTGGCCTTGGCATCCTTCTTTCCCATGAGGTACCTGATGGCGGTATGATCAGTATACAAGGTCACTCTAGATCCAATAATGTACGATCTGAACTTATCTAGGGCGAAGGCTACGCCTAGCATCTCCTTCTCTGTGACTGTGTAGTTCCATTGCGCGGCATCCAATGTATGGCTAGCGTAGTGAATAGCAAAAGGGACTCCATCCCTCCTCTGTCCCAGCACGACCCCCACGGCAAAATCGGAGGCATCCGTCATGATCTCGAATGGGAGAGACCAATCAGGCGGCTGGAGAACAGGAGCCTCTATCACACATCTCTTGAGAGTCTCAAACGACGAAAGACACTTGTCATCGATAAGGAACTCGGTGTCTTTCGTCAGCAGATCAGTCAACGGTCGGGCAACCCTACTGAAATCACGAATGAATCGCCGGTAGAAACCAACGTGCCCCAGAAAAGACTGTAACTATTGCAAGTTGGACGATGGTATGAGTTTGCTAATGACATCCACCTTGGCCGTATCAACCTCCATGCCCCTGTTGGAGATGATGTGGCCTAGCACCGTCCCTTGAGTCACCATGAAGTGACTCTTCTCCCAAGATAATACCAGGTGAATCTCAATGCATCGCTAAAGGACTCGGTCTAGGCAGTCAAGACAGGAGTCGAATCCGTCGCCATAGACCGAGAAATCATCCATGAAGACCTCCAAGCACTCCCCCACCATGTCCGAAAAGATAGACATCATGCATCTCTGAAAAGTTGCAGGGGTGTTGCATAGCCCAAATGGCATGCGTCTAAAGGCATATGTCCCAAATGGACAGGTGAAGGTAGTCTTGTCCTGGTCCTCTGGAGCAATGGCCACCTGATTATAGCCGGAGTACCCATCCAGAAAACAGTAATGGCTCTTCCCTGCCAGTCTCTCAATGATCTGATCTATAAAGGGCAGGAGGAAATGGTCCTTCTTGGTGGCCTGGTTGAGTCGTCTGTAATCCACGCAGACCCGCCAAGAAGTGGGTACCCGGGTAGCAATCTCCTCTCCGGACTCCGTAACCACTGTAGTGATGCCCGTTTTCTTGGGCACCACATGTAACAGACTGAGCCACTTGGAGTCGGAGATGGGGTAGATAAAATCGGCGCTCCACCACTTCGAAATTTCCTTCGTGACAACCTCTCTCAGATTCGGGTTCAGCTGCCGCTGGAACTCACGCGACGGCTTTGCCTCATCTTCGAGATAGATGTGGTGAGAGCACAGAGCCGGACTGATCCCCTGGAGATCTGCTACACTCCATCCTATCACTTTGCGGTTCTTTTCAAGAACCCCATCAGACGGGATTCTTGCTCTCCAGTCAAATCAGCGGAGATAATGACTGGGTACATCTCATGCTCACCCGCAAGGAACCTATACTTCAACGACGCAGGTAGTGGCTTCAGCTCTGGACAAGTCGGTGCTGAAAAATCTGGCTTCTGAAGAATCCGAGTGTATGCTGCTAAATCTGACCGGGAGAATGAGAACTCTCTCTCACAAATTGGATCTAGAGAAGGCTATCCTGTGACGAGTCGCTAAATACGGTGTTTAATTTGGTCACGTTGTAATACGTGTACTTAGCGATTCGGTCAGAACCGAGAGAAGGATCTCCGTGAAGAGTGTCTCGGCTTTAATTTATATCCCGGGCAAGTCTGGGGTCGAACTCAGGGAGGCAAAGGAACAACTTGGGTTTAATTTGCAAATTTAAGATCTAGATATCCAAATGGTATTTTTTTATAATTTTTTATGCAAAAACCAAAGCAAATGCAAATGCGGCGGAATTAATACACTAAGAGAGCATACAACTTAGCCAAATTAATTTGAATCGAAAATAAGTCCAATTTAGCAAAGTTATATTTTTCCTAGAGTCTTAATCAAGAGATGAATGCAAGGTACTTTTTTTTTGGAATTTTATGGGTTAAAATGCAACAATGAAAAATGCACACTTTTTAAGGGTCTTTTCACAATTTATCACACAAACAGTAAGCAAAAAATATGAAAAATTTACTGGAACTAAAACATAATGCAAGGAGACTACAGTAATTTTTTTGGATTTTTTTGATAAATTATGAATTTTTTATGATTTTTTTAGTGAAAATAGAGTGACAATGAGTAAATAATTCTTAATTAATCCACGTTATCAAATTAATCAGAGTGTAATTTATCTCAAGTAGATATTTAGATGAGCAATCTAGGAGACTTGAAATTTCGTGAAAAGGATGTCTGTGGATTTAATTAAAAATCAAATACGAAAATCACTCAATAATTTATTGTAGGCACAAGACAACTCCAATTTGGTTGAAATTTGGACAGTAAGTTTATCACATTTCAAGGCATCAATTCTAATTTTTGTGGATTTTTCGGAGCAACCGTGTGTGAGGTATGATTTTATAAGTCCAGATTGGGTAAAATATGAAGACTTTCAGTTTGATAATTTTAATTAATTCACAATAACTCACAAAAATACAAATAAATGTGCACAATGTAGAGAATTAGTTACTCAACATGAAAATATTTTTTCATTGCATAAAATGATGCATAAACGAGGTCCAAATTAAAATGCAAACATAGGGGTGTCTATGCAAAGCAGAAATGAGCTTAAACAAGACAAACTATGTACAATGGCTTGATTGTAATTACAGAAACTTTGCGAGAAATGTATGCAATTCTTACATTAAAATAATAAAAAATATGAACCTTTCCTCTTCCTTCTTCGTAGACGCAGGAGGAGAAGAACCCAACGGCAGGGAGGCTTCGACGGACGGCGGGCGGCGCCGATCACGACCGCGGAGGCGGTGGAGGGCGCGGCCGCGCGCTGGGCAGAGTGGCGGGGCCGCGCGACACCGGTGGCGACGAGGGGGGACGACGTAGAGGCGAGGTGGAGGAGGCGGCACCTGCGGGTGGCCGCTGGGAGCGGCGGCCGGCGCCACGCGCGGCCGCCCGCTGCTGAGGGGGCGGCGGCCGGGGCGCCGAGCGGACGGCGCGGTGGGGAAGAGGGAGGGGCGGCGGAGCCGCTGCCCTTGGGGAAGGGGGCGGCGGTTCTGCTGCTCCGTCCTTTTTTTTTATTTTTTTTTGATTTCTTTTTTTTCTGCTGTGATGCAAACTAATTTTTTTTTATTTTTTTTGTTTTGTTTAAACAGAAAATGAACAAATGCAAAATGAACAAATGCTTTTAAATTTTTTTTAAATAAAAAGATGAAGAAATGCAAAATGATAAATATGAACAAATGCAAATATGAGGGCGGGATTGATCGTGATGATATGAAAATAAAAAAATGATATGGGGTTATGATGGATAGAAAAATGATGGTGATCTAAACGACAAGGAAACAAGATATTAGATAAAATAAAATAACAAGAGAAACGATGGGGAATACTTACCTGATTCTTCGCCGGATTGGCGGAGCAGCTACGCTGAACTCCTGTTGTCGCCTCGATCCGATTGGCGAATTAAAAATCAGAGAAGCTACGCGAGCTCGACTGGGAACTCGTGACGCGGAGTGGAGCTCCGCGGATCTCACCTAAAGGAGGTCATCGCTTGAGGAAGACGCTTCGCCGCTGTCACCAACAAAACACTCCAAGCTCTCTCCTTATTCTATAAGAATGGTGGATGGGAAAAAAATGTGGATGTGGAGATGATTATAAAGAGATGAATAATGGGAGTTAGAGAGGTGGTGGTGTTGAATGAGAAGTTAGATTATTGGTGGAGTTGAATGGGAGGTTATATGAAGAATATGGAGTGGAATGGAGGTTGAAAGCAGACTTGGAGGTTAATGGAGAAAGGGAAGTTATTGTAGAGAATGTTATTAAATAAATAAAAAATGAAATGAAATAAAGTAGGCTACTAAAAAGAGAAAATAAAATAAAGAGAAGAAAAAGAATGGGGAATTTACAAAAAGAAGATATACAACATGTACATTTTTTGTTTGCTTTTCTTTTTATATTTTTTTGTCTTTTTAATAGTAGCTATGTACAATAGAAAAAATACAATAAAATACTACAATTAAAATACAACACAAGTATGATTTTTTTTGTATTTTTAGTAATTAAGAAAGATACAATAAAAATTAAAGAAAGAATGAATATATACATGGTATACAATGTACATCTAGGTCCCAAAACCCAACTTTTGCAAACGAGCTCCGATTTTAATGAAACCACTTCCGTTGGATAGATAATTTTCTAACTTGAACTTTAAAAGTGAGTTTGGTGAATTTGGAGTTCATACGGAGCGGGAATTTAGCCTGGAAGTTGGTCTTTACGGCTTTTTCCCATTGGGATCTAGGAGTATTTATTTGAGGTAAAATTTGTTTTGTATTTTTGTATTTTTATATACATTGATATGAACATGTTGGAGAAAGAATTAGCCAAAAAGGAGTTGATATGAAATTACTAAAAATACATAAAGTTTTGGGCTGTTTACATGTATAAAACTCCTTTGATTTTGCGGCTTTTTATGTGTAATTTATTTTGTACAATCTAATATACAATAATTAGTGAGTTTTATTTACAAGAGTTATTTTGTTAATTTAATGAATTTATGTACATTTTTATGAGCTTTTACTCGGGGATTTTGCTAAAATCAAGATATTGAGATGATGAATCGTGGATTCATCACCCCCCTATACTTAAACTTTGCTAGTCCTCGAGCAAATAAAGAATGAATAAGTTGGATTAACCCCTGACTGTGCATGTGAAAATAAGACTTGATCTATTCAAGAACTCTCGGTTTTAGAAATCCTAATATTCTAAGCTGAACCAAGCTCTAGTCAAAAGGTATCCAATTTCCCTAATCATCAGACTCTCTTTGTATACATATATAGTAGGGATATGACTTTAAGTGTTGACCGCAGTTACAAGAGTAGAGTCACAACGTCACCCAAGATTCCAGTCCAAGAGATTCTCCTAAGGACCCGATCCTCAACACTAGGGAATAAATCATTTCTTGCATCCAATCCACTGTCTCTTTAGTTGTCAGACTTGAAAGTGTAGATGGAAGGCCAGTTGATGGAGGGTATAGGATTGTGTCATTTCTTCTCTCCCTCTCATTGGAACAAGGATCCTCTCAAGTACCTTATTACTCAACGCATTTTTTTGGTGTTGATCAGTGTGTCCGTCAAGAGAAGTTGGAGCCGTCTGCACTTGTTTTCCTGGGAGTACACCGGGGTGTGTCTTTTTTGAGTATCTATTATACCTTCTACACCCAGACTTGTAGCATTTACGATGCAGAGCCCTTTTTTGGTGCAAGCCTGACTCCTTGTCCTAATAGCGGTGGTCCAAGTGGACACTTTTGAAATGGTTGGGAGCGCTCGCCTTTGGTGGAAGCTCTTTGATATTTGACTTTGTATGGAATGAGAGCTTTTCTTTGACATTTCATTGATTTGTAGTATTTTTGGCTAGCTCCACTGCTTTTACCAAGAGTTGGCGCACACTGATCAACATTTTTTTATTTTATCACACCCTGGCACATAGGTAAATGTCAAGAGATAGTACAAGAACCATGTTCTCATACTGGCTAAAGATGCTGACACTCAGGTTTCATGAAGCCTTCATTGATTTTATCCCATCCTCGAGCATCATCAAATCAAGTCCAAACTCAAATCCCTCATCCCAGTTCCTCAAGTGAAATTACAACTCATCTCATCATAACTGCAGTCGTGTATGTGAGGTGCTGATCATATTCTTAAGGTAGAGACTAAGCATGCAATATAGCACACAAATCTTTCAAACTAGGGAAATGTGAATAATTAAGTCCAAGACCCTAATGACTAAGGCTGGTTAACTCAAAATCTCAAGAGCTCATAAACCAAGTGTTCTTGAACATCACTAGTCTTGTGTGAAAGTGAATGTGTCAGGGGTTAAACCAACTTATTAGTTAGTTTTTTTAATGATTGATTGATTTTTAAGAAAAAGTTTTTTTTTCAAACAAAGGCAAAGAATTTTTTTTCTAGACAAAGGCAAAGAAATCTCTTTTTTTTCTTTATCTTCAAGTTTTTTTGTTTTGAAAAAGATAGGTAAATAAGAACAGATTTCTTTGAAAAAATTTGTTTTATTTTTTTTTTTAAAAAGAGGATTTTTTTTTGAAAAGTTTTTTTAGCAAATAAGGAAAAAGAGTTTTTTTTGGTCGAGAGGCTTTCCCCGGGGACGTCTTCTACTTGCATTCCCGTCTCTTAGAAAGAGCGGCTAAACGATCAGAAGAGACATCTTTACACGGGGTTGATGAAAGCAAGTAAGCTATTAGTCGACTATAAAAGCCTTCTAATGTCAAAGATGCAATTGAGAACCAGTGTTTGACTTACGTTCGCGGAAGCCTCAGAGCCGGAAAAAGTTTTTTTTACCCACCCCATAATTATTGTAGAATATATACAAAAATACGTGAAAGTACGAGCTATGGGTAAAGTATATATGTAATATATACACGCCCCCCTATACTTAGCATGTGCTATGTCCTCATGGCACAAGAAGCGAGAAAAAGACATAGCTCGTGCTAAGCGTAGATGGCTAAAATAATAAACAGAATAGAAGTCGATCCGCCCCCCCTATACTTAGGCTCTGGACAGCCTAAGTGTAGAAGAAGAGCAAAAATGGGGCGGACGAGGTCAAGAGGAGAAATGGATGAGTAAATACACACGGCGGGCATCGGCTCCCCCTATACTTAGGCTCTTGGTAAGCCTAAGTATTGGACAAGAGTAAGTGTGAGAACCGATGTGATCTGGAGAATATGCAAAGAAGGGATAATGTACAAGAGTGATTGAATCTGTATAGGGATCAAGAAGGTTTGTGACGGACCTTCTTGCGGGAGCGAGGAGGTGGATAGTATACATATGTATCGCTGTCAGAATCGTTCGTAGAGGAATAATAGTGAGGTGTGGGGAACGTCCAACGAGGGTCGACACACGGCTGCTTGCTCAAATATGGCTTCAGAACAACCGAACTGAGCTCACTCATGTAGATCACCTCATCCGGACCTGATGAGGACTCCTCAGAAAGTTCCTTCTCTGGAACCTCGAAGGTAACCTTCTTAGTCGGTTTTCTAGAACCTAAAGCATCAAGAGGAAGAGGAGATTGATATGTCTTAAGGAGTTCGGGGGAACACCTCAAGGAATCAACACTCGTCTTTTTCTTACTAGATGACCGACTAGAGGATGGAGCAACCGATTTATCAAGATTAGTCAATTTGGTCCCAGTTGTCTCCTTTGATGTATGTCCTGGATGTGGTGTGTGTGAGGTTCTGACCAGAGGTTCATCATCAGATGAGTCACCATATGCATTGTAATACTCCTGCAGGGTCAGCACACGTCTCTTATAAGGCACAGTATTCTCAGTTGGCTTGACATTGTTGGGTTCTTGTGTCGGATCATCGAAATGATCAAGGCAATCCACAAAGGTCATGTCCGACTCAATGATAGCTTCTGGTCGTGAATCCTCTCTAGAAGCTGTCGCGGTGGTGGTGCAAGCAGTAGGCGGTGTGTGGTTGTAGGGAGTCTCTAAACCAATGGTTGTCTGGACAGTCGGTATCTCAGGTGTAGTAGAGAGACGGGACTCAACTGTCTCTCGAAGGTCACGATTGTCTGCAACTTTATGGGTTACCTTGGAATATCGTGTGTCCTCAAAGATCGGGTGAGGTCGGAGTGCTCCCAATGCAGAGAAATCGATCTCCCGAGTCTCACAATCTATAGTTGCCTTAGCCAAGGCTAAGAACGGCTTCCCAAGAATGATCGGAGACTGGGTGAACTCTCCTCGGTGTTCAATATCAATGATCGTGAAGTCTATCTCCAGCAGAGCACCTTGGAAAGTGACGATAACTGAAATGGTTCCTCTCGACCGTTTAATAGACCGATCCGCCAACTGAATGATCTCTCTTGACTTCTTGGCAGATCCGAGTTTGAGCTTGGCAAACACGGAGGTCGGGATGATATTAATCGGTAAGTCATCATCGATTCTTGCATGGGTGAATGTGGTATCTTTGATTTCACAATCAAATCTAGGTAACCGCTTTACTCTGCGGCTCTTGGTTTTTCTCCCTATCATCAAAGATGTGGCCATAGACACTATATGTATCTCAGTCCTTGTTCTCTTATTGCCCGACCTTTTAAGCATTAATTTACTTCTCACAAATCTTTTAAGGTCGGGAAAGTGCTCAATGGCCATTATTAATGGAAGCTCAAAAATCAACTTTCTATCCAATGCTTCCCTAACCGCAGGATCCAATTTTTTTAGATCATTTCCTTTTTCAATTTTAATGGTATTTTCTGAGTTTTCAATTTTTTTGATCTTTTTGGTAGGTGAAGGAGGACTAGGAGAATGTACAGACTTTGGTTTGGAGGGAAAGTGGTTAGTAGAAGAGGGAGGTAGAAGGGACTCCAGCTGTACATGATGTGTGGTCAATCCGATGTCTTCCAGGTTTTCAATATTCAATCCACGAAATCCATGATCCACATTCCTACCTGGTCTCTTGATCGGTCTACAAATATCATCCTCCAATTTCTCATTACACATCATGAGAGAAGTCTGCTCAGTTGGAGGATACTGCTGAGAACTTGGGATCTTATACTCAACACATCTTGACTCAGACGTGTAACGCTGGGTTGAGTATGACCCATCTGTATGGCAGATGTTGGTCGGGGCCTCATAAGGTGGAGTCAGTAGACAGGGGGTTTGTATATTGGTCGCATGAATCCAATCCCCTGTATATGTCGGCTCTCCGAATGGGTGATATGAAGGTTGGTCAATGTGGTCTCTATCACTCAGGTCAATTAAGTCAGGAAGATCGTTTGGTGTAGGCCTCTCCATTCGGTTAGTTTGATCGATCGTGTTGTACCCAAAGTTCAAGTCAGGATGTGTATAGGTCAAATGTTGTCCAGTCCTAACTCGAGGTGAAAATGAGGTATGAGGGGGCAACTGATTCTGCCAATTATTCATCTCAGCAGTGGCTTGCTCTGTGATTTGTTCCTTATTTCCAGCAAGCGGACGAGAATATGGGTAGTCAATCTAGGGTGGTTGTGGGTCAGGGAGGTAAGAATGTGAGGTAGGTGAGAAGGATGAAGAAGTGGAGAAGTCAGTCGAAGTTCTGACTTCGCGATCAGGGTATGGGTATGAAGAGGAATAAGAGGGTGGAGATGATCGGAATAAGGTCGATGAAGGATGACGTGGATATGATGACCAATATTCTGACATCTTGGAAGGGAGATGGGAGAATGAAGCGGATCAAGGAAGAAAGCGTGCAAGTGCACCGAATAACACACAAGACAAACAAACACAAGAGCAAACCCTGAGTTCACCTACTCAACACAGTGATGGTCGCAAAAGTCCGACCGTTTATCTTTTCAGTTTTAATTAGGTGATAAATCAAGATATAAATCCAATTACGCAAGGCTCAAAAGTAGGTTTTGGGCACTATCCTAGGGATACGTCCTCACCTCTCAACAATCGCAATTAGCCAAGCATACAATGAGGGTTTTACTCTCCCAAAACAATTGTTAGTTTTAGTCAATTTTTTTGATCAACTCTGATTAGCAGTCCCGATTTTAAGTTTGATTATCACTTGATTAGTCCACCAAACAAAGCACGCCTAACGATCAGTCCCGATTTACTTTTAACCTAAGTTTCAAAAACCAAGGGAAGGGAGTCGAGAAAAACCGATGCAAATAATGAAATCAATGATGCATGCCCAGTTCAGAAGACTTACAGTGATCCTCGCGCTCTACATGCGGGATGCAAGGCAGAATTGAAATTTTATACTAAATGAATGCAAACGAGAAAACCGTTCCTAGATAGGCAGTTCTATTAGCGAGTGATGAACAAGTTAAATTTGACTAATAGTCCAGCGGTCTAAGTGCGTCTCGTTAAATGTGATGTGTGGTCCTAAAAGTTACGAGCACAAGCAATAAAGATATTCTAATAAAATGCTCTAAGAGCCGCGAGTGCAAGTCCTATTCTACGTCAATCAACCACACAACCACGAGCGGGTCAAATGTCCAGTCCGGATACAAACGCGAGCTCTCAAACAAGAGCCGCTGTAAAGGGGCAACTACCTAAATAATTACAACGATTTACAAAAATTCTCTCGAAGATAAATAAATTCTCCAAGCTCTTCAGCAGTCGGCGCGCGTCGCGTCCGTCGACCTCCGATGCACTCCAAGTCCACCGGGCCCTCGCAAGGAAAAAGAGATTTATATTAGAGAGATAAAAACACAATATATACAAAAATATGTAGAGAAGAATGACAGAAAATGGATTAATTACAAAGTGGCTCGGGGGTCAGACTACCCGAGTAAGTGAAATCTAAATCCAAATTTTTAAATTAGTCCCTAAGCCGTTTGCCTCCCCGGCAACGGCGCCATCTGACGAGTCGCTAAATACGGTGTTTAATTTGGTCACGTTGTAATACGTGTACTTAGCGATTCGGTCAGAACCGAGAGAAGGATCTCCGTGAAGAGTGTCTCGGCTTTAATTTATATCCCGGGCAAGTCCGGGGTCGAACTCAGGGAGGCAAAGGAACAACTTGGGTTTAATTTGCAAATTTAAGATCTAGATATCCAAATGGTATTTTTTTATAATTTTTTTATGCAAAAACCAAAGCAAATGCAAATGCGGCGGAATTAATACACTAAGAGAGCATACAACTTAGCCAAATTAATTTGAATCGAAAATAAGTCCAATTAAGCAAAGTTATATTTTTCCTAGAGTCTTAATCAAGAGATGAATGCAAGGTACTTTTTTTTGGAATTTTATGGGTTAAAATGCAACAATGAAAAATGCACACTTTTTAAGGGTCTTTTCACAATTTATCACACAAACAGTAAGCAAAAAATATGAAAAATTTACTGGAACTAAAACATAATGCAAGGAGACTACAGTAATTTTTTTGGATTTTTTTTGATAAATTACGAATTTTTTATGAATTTTTTAGTGAAAATAGAGTGACAATGAGTAAATAATTCTTAATTAATCCACGTTATCAAATTAATCAGAGTGTAATTTATCTCAAGTAGACATTTATATGAGCAATCTAGGAGACTTGAAATTTCGTGAAAAGGATGTCTGTGGATTTAATTAAAAATCAAATACGAAAATCACTCAATAATTTATTGTAGGCACAAGACAACTCCAATTTAGTTGAAATTTGGACAGTAAGTTTATCACATTTCAAGGCATCAATTCTAATTTTTGTGGATTTTTCGGAGCAACCGTGTGTGAGGTATAATTTTATAAGTCCAGATTGGGTAAAATATGAAGACTTTCAGTTTGATAATTTTAATTAATTCACAATAACTCACAAAAATACAAATAAATGTGCACAATGTAGAGAATTAGTTACTCAACATGAAAATATTTTTTCATTGCATAAAATGATGCATAAACGAGGTCCAAATTAAAATGCAAACATAGGGGTGTCTATGCAAAGCAGAAATGAGCTTAAACAAGACAAACTATGTACAAGGGCTTGATTGTAATTACAGAAACTTTGCGAGAAATGTATGCAATTCTTACATTAAAATAATAAAAAAATATGAACCTTTCCTCTTCCTTCTTCGTAGACGCAGGAGGAGAAGAACCCAACGGCAGGGAGGCTTCGACGGACGGCGGGCGGCGCCGATCGCGACCGCGGAGGCGGTGGAGGGCGCGGCCGCGCGACACCGGTGGCGACGAGGGGGGACGACGTAGAGGCGAGGTGGAGGAGGCGGCACCTGCGGGTGGCCGCTGGGAGCGGCGGCCGGCGCCACGCGCGGCCGCCCGCTACTGAGGGGGCGGCGGTCGGGGCGCCGAGCGGACGGCGCGGTGGGGAAGAGGGAGGGGCGGCGGAGCCGCTGCCCTTGGGGAAGGGGGCGGCGGTTCTGCTGCTCCGTCCTTTTTTTTTTATTTTTTTTTATTTTTTTTTGATTTCTTTTTTTTTCTGCTGTAATGCAAACTAATTTTTTTTATTTTTTTTGTTTTGTTTAAACAGAAAATGAACAAATGCAAAATGAACAAATGCTTTTAAATTTTTTTTTTAAATAAAAAGATGAAGAAATGCAAAATGATAAATATGAACAAATGCAAATATGAGGGCGGGATTGATCGTGATGATATGAAAATAAAAAAATGATATGGGGTTATGATGGATAGAAAAATGATGGTGATCTAAACGACAAGGAAACAAGATATTAGATAAAATAAAATAACAAGAGAAACGATGGGGAATACTTACCTGATTCTTCGCCGGATTGGCGGAGCAGCTACGCTGAACTCCTGTTGTCGCCTCGATCCGATTGGCGAATTAAAAATCGGAGAAGCTACGCGAGCTCGACTGGGAACTCGTGACGCGGAGTGGAGCTCCGCGGATCTCACCTAAAGGAGGTTGTCGCTTGAGGAAGACACTTCGCCGCTGTCACCAACAAAACACTCCAAGCTCTCTCCTTATTCTATAAGAATGGTGGATGGGGAAAAAATGTGGATGTGGAGATGATTATAAAGAGATGAATAATGGGAGTTAGAGAGGTGGTGGTGTTGAATGAGAAGTTAGATTATTGGTGGAGTTGAATGGGAGGTTATATGAAGAATATGGAGTGGAATGGAGGTTGAAAGAAGACTTGGAGGTTAATGGAGAAAGGGAAGTTATTGTAGAGAATGTTATTAAATAAATAAAAAATGAAATGAAATAAAGTAGGCTACTAAAAAGAGAAAATAAAATAAAGAGAAGAAAAAGAGTGGGGAATTTACAAAAAGAAGATATACAACATGTACATTTTTTGTTTGCTTTTCTTTTTATATTTTTTTGTCTTTTTAATAGTAGCTATGTACAATAGAAAAAATACAATAAAATACTACAATTAAAATACAACACAAGTATGATTTTTTTTTGTATTTTTAGTAATTAAGAAAGATACAATAAAAATTAAAGAAAGAATGAATATATACATGGTATACAATGTACATCTAGGTCCCAAAACCCAACTTTTGCAAACGAGCTCCGATTTTAATGAAACCACTTCCGTTGGATAGATAATTTTCTAACTTGAACTTTAAAAGTGAGTTTGGTGAATTTGGAGTTCATACGGAGCGGGAATTTAGCTTGGAAGTTGGTCTTTACGGCTTTTTCCCATTGGGATCTAGGAGTATTTATTTGAGGTAAAATTTGTTTTGTATTTTTGTATTTTTATATACATTGATATGAACATGTTGGAGAAAGAATTAGCCAAAAAGGAGTTGATATGAAATTACTAAAAATACATAAAGTTTTGGGCTGTTTACATGTATAAAACTCCTTTGATTTTGCGGCTTTTTATGTGTAATTTATTATGTACAATCTAATATACAATAATTAGTGAGTTTTATTTACAAGAGTCATTTTGTTAATTTAATGAATTTATGTACATTTTTATGAGCTTTTACTCGGGGATTTTGCTAAAATCAAGATATTGAGATGATGAATCGTGGATTCATCATCCTGCTAGACTGTCTCTGCTCTGCTCGACATCTACCTCCTCCCTGACTGTAGGCTCAGAAGAAGTCAGATCTGGTAAATACTCATCAAACTCTGCCCAATCAAAATCTGACTCCGAGGGATCTGTATCATCCATGGTGGCCTCAGTACCACCATCATCAGAAAACAAGTCTGTCTCGCGGTCTCGAACCGGCTCTGTTGCCTCAAAAGTATCCTGGACCAGGAATGTGCTCTCCAAGCTGTCCTCTGCTGGCGTCTCTGCATCAGTGGTCTCTGAAGGTTAGAGGATAGCCTATGCGTCTAGATCAGCCCAAACTGCCTCATCATCTGTAATCACAAAGTCGCAGTCCTGGTGGATGTCTGGCCCGGCATCTGTCATCTGCTTTGTATCGGAAGTAGTCTCTGAGCATGCTCTGTCTCTGACTCTGCTGTCCTCGACCATCCTATTTGTACACTCTCGCCCTCGACGCGAAAGTATACCTTCCCACTATCATGGTCGGTCAATGCCTTGGTTGTGGCCAAGAACGGGCGACCAAGAATGATGGGGGTATCGGTCACTGACTCAGGGATCTCCATGTCCAACACTACGAAGTCCACAGGGAATTGCAGGCCCTGAATCGTGACGACAACGTCCCTCAGCAACCCCTTCGGCCTCTTAACAGATCGATCAGCAAACTGAAGGACTGTCCTGCTCTGTCGAAGAGTGCCCAACTCGAAGCGGTCGAGAAGGGCTGTCGGAAGTAGGTTGATCGACGATCCGCTGTCTAATAGAGTACGGTCGAACCTCTGCTCTCTGATATGGCATCTGATATACGGGGCTCCAGAATCTGGCCTCTTGGCCGACAGACGATTCTGAATCGTGAAACAAGTAGCTCTGGTCAGCACATGTATCTCTGAATGGTGGTTCCTCCTCTTCCTCCTGATTGTAGTCCTATCTCTAAGTGAATGCTAGAGTAGAGGGATGTACTGCAAAGCCTCCTGAAGAGTCAGCTGTATGTAAAAACGGTCTATCATCTGCTGGCTGAACTCTTCCTGCTGCCTCTTTTTGGGATTTTCATTTTTCTTCCCCTTTCCCATCTGAAGAGCTCTAGGGAAGGGGATCACAGGGTCCTTCTCAAATGAAGGACTAGGAAAGGGTCTAGACGGCTCGACGGCCGGATCCACACATACATCATGCACCACAATGGGACCAGAAGAAAACAAACCCTTTCCTTTATTTACAGGAATGTCTCGAGATACATCAGCAAAAGGAAAAACTACAGGAATCTCAGAAGAACTGGTGGCATCAGCACCACCCTCGGCTGGAAGACTCGCGGCCTCAGTACCGCGCTCTGGCTCAGCAACATGGGTGGCCTCAGTACCGCTCTCCTCCTCGTCGTGCACTCTAGAAGGATCCTCGTGGTGTCGCTCAGATGAGGCACCGCTGCTGGTATCCTATCGCTCCTAAGTGTGACAAAATCAGTATCAAAAAGATACGCAGACATATCACCAAAAGTATCACTCGGAGTGGCATACTCAGTACAAACTACCTGCTCAGATTTCCTCTTCAGGTTGTTGGGGTTCGGCTCTATCTGGGCAGGGATGGCGGGCTTCCCTCTCACTATGTCCTGCATCTCCTGGCGGAACTCATCCATCTCCCGTCGAAAGGTAGCCTGCTGTTCTGTGAGGAGGCGGGCTATGTCATCCAAGACGGGGTTCTCATAGGATGGCCCATGAGAACCTGACGGGTAGCCTCTCTGGAAGTGAGGCTACTGCTACTGTTGTGTGTGTGAGAGGGGTAAGACTGTGGATGATGTTGCGGATGATGAGGCTGATCACGCCTCCAAGACTGTCCCTGCTGATAGGGACGAGGACCATACGATGGTGACTGCTGTGGCTGCTGCTGAGTGTATGCTGGGGGCTGCTGCTGGTGGTGATCCCTTTGATGGCTGTACTGGCCACCCTGTCCTGACGGTTGCTACTGGGGCTGGGCACCTCCGGTCGCCCAACGGAATCCGGGATGGTCTCGTTGGATACCGAGTTGGGGGCGGTCGTACCAAATCCCGTTGACATCCATCAACGGCTCTGAATCGTACTGGGCTGGAGGGAGTACTGCCAGAGGCTGATCCGGCTGATATACCACCATCTATGTCTCAGGAGATGGTAGTGCCTGGTAGGTGAGCTGCGGCTGCTGGTACGGCTCCGCCTGTACAAGATGGACCTGTCTAGGCTGCTGGTCGGAGCTGGAGCGCTGGGACGAGCTGCTGCTGCTGCTACTCGGATCGCCTCCTGCCTGAAGACGAGGCTGTGAAGCCGTCTGTACCTCCTGGAGACACATGAGTTGTGTCTTCAGATCACTCAGAGTCTGTGCCATCTGCTCCATCTGCATGATGCCCTGGCACTACTTCTTCTCAATAATCTCCATCCGATCCAGCTTCTCGCTGATGATCCCCATGTCTGCGGCTGAACTCTCTGCCTGTGCTGCTGCCGCGGACGAACTGGAAGGACCGGCGTCGACCCGTGATATCCTCTGGTACTGCACGTTCTGTGGCTGGGCTCGTCCCTGAGTGTACAATCGGGTCTGGGACATCACCATGTAATTCTCGGCCATCTCCTCGTAGATGGCCCAGACCTGATCGTGATCCTTGGCGAAATAGGGCCCGCCACAAGAAGCGTTCACCAAGCCCTGAAGCTCTGGTGTCAGCCCGCTGAAAAAGCTCTGAATAAGGTTCGACTTGGAAATATCATGGTGCGGGCATCTGTCGGTCAGCTCTCTGAACCTCTCCCATGCCTCGTGAAACTGCTCGTTGGGAAGCATGGAGAAGTTGCTGATCAGGGCTCTAGCGGCGTTCGTCCTCCCGAGTGGATAGTACTTATGCAAGTACTTGGTGCGGAGCTGCTCCCAGGTGTAGACGAACTTCCCCAAGTGCTTCAGCCAGGTGGCTTCTCTGTCTGCTAAGGAAAAGGGGAAGGCGATCATATGTATGGTATCCTGGTCCACCTGACGGTCGTGGACAGTGCTGCATATCATCTCAAACTCCTGAAGGTGGAGATGGGGCTCCTCAGTAGCCAGCCCATGAAACCGGGGAAGAAGCTGCAAGGTGTTCGGGGGGAACTTGAAGTCCCCCACGATCGTTGGAAGTACCACCCAACGGTGCGTCAAAGTCGATCCGAGGTTGTGTAACTCCCGCATCGGTCTCGGAGGTCCTGCTGCTCCTGCTGCGGCTGCTGCCACATCGTCGGGTCCCCCCTGGGCCGCGCTGCTCGCGATCGGCTCTCATCTGCTCCATCTTGCGCCTCATCTCTATCATAAAAGCTCCCTGATCCCTCAACTGCTGCTGAACTGAGTCTAGGAGGCGATCAGGGTGGAGTTAATCGCACCCTGGTCCAGGACAAAAGTCTGCTCTCCTCGGGGACCTCCGGTGCGACCGTCACTGCTGCTGATCATAGTCTCTGAAAAATCAAAACATCCAAACTCAGGTGCCGATAAATCATCTGTCTGTCTCTCCTCTGGCACTGGTATCCCGGACTCAGAAGAAGGGTGGTCGAGGGGAAACATGGCAGAATCGAACTTGGGTTCGGAGAGCAGGTTTGAGCTCCCTCGAACCGACCTAGATGAGTGGGCTGGAGTGCTAAAAAGCGGTGCAGCCAGAGGCTGCCTAAGAGACATCCTGCCCATCATCGTGATCTGGTGAGTCAGGCGGATGAGATCTGGAAACAAATATGATCACAACAAACCCCCGATTCACCAACGCAACGCGAGCTGAAGACCGTAAAGGCTCGGTCAATTATCTTGTCAATTTTATTTTGGTGATCAGTCAGGATAGCAGAGCGATTACGTGACCTGTTAGGTTACCCGATATTTTCTCAACCGTCTGTCCCGTACAGAAAGAGCCGGTAATCAGTCGAGAAGAATATCGGAGGGCTCTACTTAGTGTTCGATGTCACTCTCTCGCACAAGCAAACTAGACAATGAGGGGGTTGCTCTCCCCAAGACAGAATTTTTCGGTGAGCGTCTTTTAGGGTCAATAAAATTAACCAGTCCTAATTTTATGATTTCTCTTTTTTAGGTATTTTTCATTAATCAAACAAAATTGCATAACGAATTTTTCGGTTCTCCTGATTATTTTAATCCAAAACAGGGGGAGAAGACGAAAAAGCTGATGCACGAAAAATCAATGATGCATGCAGAGTAAGAGATGCGTACCTGACTCCAGCAGTCTACATGCAAAATGATCCGCGCAGAATTGAAAGACTGAAAATAAACTACCTAAATGGTGTAGGCGGAAAACCGAGTCCCTAAACAGCAGTGCTACTCGAAAGAACGGCTAGTCAACCACTAATCTCTAATCCAAGAGTCCGGTCTAGGTCCACCCCTCCTCTTCTCGACAGGTAGAGTTCAGGAGTAGCGCTTAATAGGGCGGGCTCACGGCACGTAGGCTCGAAGGGAGTGAATTGACTATTTTATTAATCTTTTATTATAGGTCAAATTACCGAACTATAGGAACATGCAAATGTATTAGGGTGTTTGGATCCTATGAATTACGTCACAATCAAGCAGAAATTCCTAAGGCTAGGGGTTCGAGAAACCGCGAGAAACCGGAAAGGGTAGTGAAAAATCAAAACCGCGTAAAAAGCCGCGAAGAAATCCGAGGGGTCCCTCGAGCACACCGGTGCTCGGCGAAACAGACCCCGAGAGTCTCTCAAGTCCAAGCATGCTGTCCCTGTATTATTACAACAGTTCAAATAAATACTGAAAAGTAAATCTAATCTAACCCTAATCTACGGCTAATCCCCATGGCTATTCCGTGGCTCCCGCACTCCTGCTCGGCTCCTCGCGCTCTCTTGCGGCTTCGTAGGGAAGGAAGCCGCCTTCGATTCCCGCGGTTGCTTCAGCTTTCGAAGAAAGCCGCATCGGTCCTCGGACCCTCGCAAGAAAACAAATAGAGAATGATCAGACCAAATAAATTTATAAACAAGTCAGATAGAAAAATATATACAAAAATATATATACAGAAAACCGCGAAAAAAAAAGCCGCGGAAAAATCAAATGCAACTACTAAGCCGTGCTCCCCGGCAACGACGCCATTCTGATGATCGAAAAATGACAAAGACTCGGGTGAATAAAATAGATCAAGGGTCGTTGCGATCCTGATCTCGGAGATAATTCAGTCAATCAAGAAAATAGAGATCAGACCACCAAAACAAGATAAAAATCAAAGGAAATCAATAGTGGCCCTGGTTATTGGATTAGCCTGGTATAGCGACCATGGTCGAACTCAAGGAGCAGGGGTTGGCCTCGCGGCCTACGAAGTAGTCAAAAATGAAAACAAATAAAAGCAAACAATTTTTGGTGGATTTTTAATATTTTTATATTTTTTTGGATTTTTAAATTAATAAAGAAAATAAGAAAGCAATGAAACAAGCAACTTGGACAAATTATTTAAACACTCATAATTAATCCAAAAATTCCAACAAAAATATTTTTATTTTTTATATATTTTTTTACTATTTTTGGTTAATTTTTTGACAATTTTCTGATTTTTATATGATTTTATAAAAAATGAAACAAGACAAGAACACAGTGCTGTTGTCCAGCTGGGCTTCAAAGGCCAAAATAATATATATAATGGCCTTCAAATATTCTGGAGGTATTTTTCCTATAAAATATAAACAAAAATGAAAATTCAGAAGCTGAGTTTATTATTTTTGGATTTTTATATTAATTATTAGAATTTTTATTGGTTTTAAATTTTTATCTATTTTATAAGACCAAAAATGACCAAAATTGGTCAGAAAATCAAACACAGCAAAACAAACAAAATCTATTTTTTTAGAATTTTTAAAGATGTTTTAATATTTTTTTGTGAATTTTAAAACTGGACAGTAAGAAAAATGGGTGTTTTTGAATTTTTTAAAAATACTAAAAGTGCTAAAAAATGTACCAAATTTGTAGCGAAAATTTACACAGTGGCAGGAGCCACGTGTCCAATTTTCGCGAAATTTGGACTTGATTTGATATTTTATTAAAATCAAACAACAAGGTATAGTGCATAGGGACCCAAATGCAAGGAAAATAAGTTCTAGGGACTGAATCGTAACAAATATAAGAAACTGGAGGTCCTCGTGCAAAAATTCCTAGATTTCACCGCGGGGCACGTGATCTGGGCACAGAGGGACTAATATGCAATAAAAAAACTTCTAGGGACTTAATAGCAACAAGTGCTAAAAGTCCAAGGAAGATATTGCAAAATTGTCCAATCAATTCAGCACATGTCCAATAAAACCACACACAGGGGTATGGATGCAAATATTAAAAACTAAATTTCATTCCATAACACCTTAAAACTTTAACCCAAACATTGCAAATACACCACAAAAATCACGTGACGATGCACGTGTTCCACGTAGACAGAGGTAGAAATGCAAATAAAATAAGCACGAGGTCCTAAGCGCAAATGTTCCTAAATAAAATGAACTATATAAAATATTTACAGGACTCAACAATAAAGACAAAACAGGAGGGGGCCTAAGTGATATTTACCCCTTATTATGATCCGAGGGCTGATGCGCGCCACATGGAGTATCCAACGGCTGCGGGTAGCGGCGCCTCAACGAAGGGACCCTCGGCTCTGATCCAACGACGGAGAGATAGCCACATGGAAGATCAACGGCTGCTGTAAGCCGTGGCTAACCCTCGCAGATCTGACGGTCCAGATCTATCCTCCAATGATCGGACGGTGGTGGTTTCTCCTCAAGTGAACGGCTGCGATCTAATCTGGAGCTAGAGGGCTAGATGGACGGCTCTAGAGGATCCACGAAGAACAGGTGGCCGGCGAACTTCGTCGGCCCAGTACGAGCACGGTGGTCCTCCTCGGGGGCTACTGATGATCGGAGAAGAAGCGCTGAAGCCTCCCGCATCTGAAGAGCCCTTCCGATGACGCTGAGGAGCTCCGATGAGCCCAGGCGATGACGGTGGAGCTCAAGCTCCAGTGCTGAAGATGGAGGACCTCAGATGGTCCTCCTCAGACCTGCAAAATGGCACAAAAGCACTCCTGGGTCGAGGGCAAAGTGCCTCGACCCGGTTAGAGGCGATGGGGATGGTCGGCGCGTCGGAATGGACGAGCTCCGACGAAGCGACGGCGAGGGAGCTCAAATCCCAGTTCCTATGCGAACTGGGTTGGGTGAAGGAGTGGAGAACGTGCGTGGGAGAAGGGCGAAGGTGAGGGTGTCGTCTGATGATCGAAAGGGGGTCGGAGATGGTCGGAAACGACGGTCGTCGGCGATGGGTGAAATTGGGGGTAAACGGAAATTATATAAAGGGAGAAGGAACTAAAGCTACCTGATGGTCGATGTCGACTGTGCTTGAGCTGCTGAAGCTCCTGGTCCTTGCCTCGAGGGCCGTCGATGCCCGAGGCTCGAGCACCACGCTGGTGGCGGCGCACGGCGGCACTAGGTCGCCGGATCGATGGTCTGAGCACTCCCTCCTCGCTGCGACACTACCCTCAGCCTGCTGTCACTCAGGAGAGAGCAATGGAGGTCATGGGGTGGAGAATGCGCGAGCCAAAGATGCCTGAATAGTGCGGCGGAGCTAAGATTTTATACGAGTGAGGGTCCGGTTAGATCGAGTCGGGCACGGGCGCATGAGGCACGGATCCCTAGGCTCAACCCCGGGCGTGGGTCTCGGATGCAAGAGGAAGAAATGGAGCCCGGAGTTTAGGTGTGTAATGATCGGATCATGATGCCATAATTGGGAGAAGAAGCAGGTCGGGCACAGATCCGCGGAACTGTGGCCCAAGGGGGGAGTTGACCGAGGGGTCAACATCTCCCGTGGACCAGTGGAATGTGGCCACGTGGAAAAGAATTGGAAATTCAAATTAAAATAGAAAATGGCCGAATTTCACAAAAGTCAAAACATGAAAAATGTTCTTTTTATTTTAAACTATTTTTTGTGATTTTTATTTATTTTTTTGAAATAAAAATAAGGTATATAAAATATAGTACTATGTATAGGTATATATACAATATTGATTTTTATTTTTTTTGATTTTTAATTAATTATTTTTGTGCATTTTTATTCCAATTTTATATTTTATTTATTTACAAGATAAAATTTGGAATATTTTGGTGTTTTTATTTTATTTTTATGATTTATTTACAAGTGGTAAATAAATAGGTTTATTTATAGACATATGTGGTATATATACAATGGTGATGTTGATTTTTATTTTTGTTCTTTTTATTTTATTTTTGTTTTTATGGTTTGTATTTTATTTATTTACACCATGAAGTATAGAATATATACAATTTTTATGGGATTTTAATTTGTTTATTTATAGGGCTAAATAAATAGCTATGTGGTCTTATGTACATGGTGAATATATACAGGGAAGGGTATGTTTATTTTCTTTTTAATTTATCTTATTTTTATTTTAAGTTAATATTTACAACTACTTACAAATATTTACAAACTCATTTTTATTTTTATTTTTAGAGGAAAATATTTTTATTCTATTTACAGGTATATGTATAAAGGTGAGCTTCCTTATCTCTCTCTACTTGGGCTTTTATGCAGTCAGGCCCATGCTGAGCCCTCCTTTGGAATTAGGTCGCTCAATATTTATTCGAAATATCTCCCTGTTTTTCTTTTATCTCTTTATTCTTTTATTTATGCACAAAAAATGCTTATTATTTATTTTTACACAATGCATGCTTTTTTATAATTATTTGTATTTACGTGAATATACATGTGTTTGGTAAAGGTTTTGTAGCTAAAATAAAAGAATAAAGAGTGATGAATGGGTATTCATCACTTCCCTATGCATCGATGCATCCCACTTAGACTGCTCCTTCTTGGAGCAAGATCTCAGAGCTCCAAGTCTTACACTCGTCGGTGTTTCTCCCGCTTCGCTTCCATTCCCCTTTAATCGTTTCGAGGTAGTTTTCCCTCGACACGGGTTTGCTTCTTGTGCAGGTTGGAAGACCAAGGTGGCATCTGGAGCCATTTTGGGATCTCGCTGGAGGTATTTGGTGGACCTCTGCTCCGCCGTCCTCCTGAGAGATCTCCTATCATCGTCGGAGTGTTTTAAGGCATTCAGAGGATAGAGGAACCTGTTAGGATCTTTTGGGCCTCTTAGTGGAGTAGTAGGAGGTCGGAGACTCGTTCCATAGCCGATCAAAGCTCGGAGGAACGGAAGTTCTTCCCTGTTCCTCTAAGTGACCTCATAGCCGTCCGACCTAGGTCGTCTTCCAGTTTTGATGTGCGTCGTTGGATGCAGTGAGCCAGAGCCATCCGATCGCCTAGGGTGATATGATCCGATCCGTCCAAGATCGAACCGGTATCGTGCGAGGAAAACACGACACATGTCGAAGAGGAGTGCTCTACGTCGTCGGATCCAACGCATTAGTGGGTATTTTGCAACCTGCGCCTATGCATTTTTGTATTTACTATATAATGCTCAAACATTCCTCCGTAGTTACATATTTTTTGTATTATTTTGAATTTTATTGTATGCATTTTATTTATTTATTAAAAATCATTTAGAGCATATTTATTCCATGTTTAGCCTATAAAATACCAGAAAATATAAAAACTTCAAAAAAATATCAAAAAATATATATTGTGTATATTTTTATTTTGCAACTCTAGGAACTAAAAACCCTAAAATAGAAAAATAAAATATAAAAATTAAAAGGCTCCAAAAGCCTTTATGAAAATCGAAAAATTCCTAAAAATATCAAAAATATTTATTTCTATCTTATAATTATCTACTTATTATTATTATATTAAAATTGAATTATGGAATTTTGGAGTTAATTCGGTATTTTTCTCCCTCATTTCAATTTTGGTTATTTATTAAATCCCTGATCTGGGATATATTTGACTTTAAAAATCCACAAAAATTAGCAAAATTGATTAAAAAATCACAAAAACATTAGAAAAACCAAAAAAAATAAAAAGACTTTTATTTTATTTATTTTGATTATTTTTACCTATATATATAGTACTTTTTGTAGTGTATATATACCTTTATATTATAACTATTATGAATATGATTAATACCTAAAAAATAATTTTAATCCCTTTACAAAAAAGGACTATACATATTGGTATTTTCCTGATTTTTTGGGTGTTTATTATATATATATATTATCTATAGTATAATCGTTGTATATATACATATATATAGCCATATTATATGTTAAAAAGAATTAGAAAAAAATTAAAATCACAACATATAAAAAGAAAATGCAAAAATATAAAACTAAAAACAAAATAAAAAATACAAAATACAAAATTAAAAACCCACAAAAACATATAGATGAGAACAACAATCAGATTTTTGCATTTCATTATACAATCTAACCAGTTTTGCTCCCTGTGTTCGACACTCTACACATACTTATATCTATACACATCATTTGTAGACCTTTAATAAATTTTACCTCAACACTTTAGTCTGAAGTTCTCGTTGGTCATCGCAACGACTGTGTTCCTGCCTTTAATGGAATACATGACCGATAGAATTTTGGGTTCAACATCCCCTTGTGTGGACCACAAGACAATCCCTCGGATATTTTTGGCTATATCAGCTATGTATTTATCTTATTTTTTTCTTTTCCTATCCATATGTAATTATGTATGTTATAATAATTATGTATATATTTATATTGTATGTTGCTGAAAATATTTATCTATGCAATTACGGAGTATTTTTCAAAAGATAGATATTCATATAAGAATATACGCACCTAAATTTATATTGACTTTGCATGTTCTTTGATTTATCTTTTTCAATTTTCTTTAATCCAATTTTCAATTACATTTATATACGTATTCTGCACATATTTTGATTAAGTCTGATTCAACCAGCTAATTAGGCTACTTTGTCCACAATTTGTATAATTTTTTGGATAATTTTAGAAAAAAAGTGTTATATTTTCAAGATATAAATCACCACCTTCAGTTATTCTATCAACGGATGTGAATGTGTAAATCCAAATATTTTGTAGGGATTGTAGTGTGACAAGACAAAGTGTAAATGATAATAATTTACTTATGATTAAGATGAGAAGTGATGTGGACCTGTTCGCTCTTATACATGTTGGTTTTCGATTGAGGTACGAAGATTAACAAATCTATTTAAAGTGGCAAATAGGAAAGGGTTGCTCCATGTATAAGTTTATCCACGATTTCATCATGTATGTATCCAACGTAGGTTGAAAGAGGCATGCCATGGATTCAAAGATCCCATGAAGACGCGTTCAATTGATATCTGTGAAATTATGACAGGTCCATTCGGCAGAAACATGGATGAGAGGACGATGTTTTGGGTAGGGACTAGCATTGGGCCTAACCAGTCAAAAGAAAATTCTCACGTAATAGTAAACTTAAGAAGGACGTCTCACAGTCAGGGATGCTGAATGGATATATATATGGATATGCATTTTTTCACGAGTTTTTTCATAATTCCTTGTGTGGAATCAACGAGTAAAATGAATGAGACAAATCTGAAGAAGTATACCATCTAGAACAACAGTTTTATTAGGAACTTAATTCATGAAAGAACACAGCAATTGATCTCAGCCCCCTAACATGGTCGGAAGGTGTAGTCACCATTGTAGCATGGGGATGGAGGTGGGTGAACCTCCTTTAGAGGTGGGAAAGCTCCCAAACCTTCTCTTCTGATGCTCGCGCAACGTGCACGGAGGCCATCCTTGCGTTTCTCCATCTCCGATCCCCGGGTATACCACAGAACGAGGCAATCGTGTCCGGCACGCTCGGATGCCACGTCGAGCGCGTAACAACATTGGGGGGGCTCCTTAAAGTAGAAAGCCTCCCATGAGAGAGCACGCGATATCATGTCGATGCAATTAGGGATTTGCAAAATTGTGCCATAGCAAATAGGCTCCTCCCTGATGGTCCAA
Source organism: Ottelia alismoides (assembly GCA_037367405.1). NCBI lineage: Eukaryota > Viridiplantae > Streptophyta > Magnoliopsida > Alismatales > Hydrocharitaceae > Ottelia > Ottelia alismoides. The sequence goes on along the minus strand of JAZKJV010011302.1, from coordinate 13,271 downwards.
TCTGTCGGGACGCCCGTAGGCGTCATTCCCGTCCTATCTAATCCTACTTGGGAGCTGCTCGCGTTCGCCGATGCTGGTATCCTCAGAGTTGCAGCTGTAACGTCCCGGGCTTAGCTCCACGGTCCGTTAACGGAGCGTTACTAGCCCTAACAACCTCTTGGGATCGGGTCCATACGGACCCGATTAACCACTCCCAAAATGCTTAAGCCGGGTTGTCAAGTAGTAATCTCGTCACTATTTATCCCACCCGGAAACTTCTTGTTTCCACGGTGTGGGACTTTCATTTTTGGGGGGTGTTACAGCAGCGCATAGGAGCAGCAATGCGAGGACGGAGGTGATTCGAAGAGCCATTGATGATGATGATGATGATGATGATGATGGGCCTTCGATTAATCGAGATGAATGTTTAATTGATTTGTGTGTCTCGAGAGTATTGGATTTATATAAAGACTCTTGTAAGTTGTTTACTTGGGAAACGGATTCCCTTTTGAACCGTTTTCTTTCGATTGATTTTATTGCATCAGTTTCTTGCGTAATTACTTGTTGATCGATCGATAGATGTTACTACTTGACCTGGATTTACAAACCGAGAAGATAATTAAATACGTATATAATTACTTGCTAAATTAATGTCCTCGTTCCCTTGTTATCTGTTATGTTTTACTTTTTGATATTTACATGACCACCGGATACATATATTTAATGTACTATATATATGATCGTGTGATTGGGTATGACAATTATGATCCATCCACATGTAGATATTTGTATATAACACGTATATATGCCCATGTAAATTGGATTTCATAGCATTTGTGACGGGTCAAATCGTGATTTATAAAAATAAGCATATATGCCCATATAAATTGGATTTGATACCATTTATGCAAACATAAATGATGAATAGATAAAGAAAAGATATACGTTCTGAGTTATGTTTGAGATTACTTAAGCAGGTAATTAAAATGATGTAAAGAAAATGTTAGAATGATCGTACAGGGCGTGTTTAGTTACTGGATTGTGTAGCGTTGGAATAGCCTCCTGTGATTAGTACTTGTTTAGATGTTTAAGAGGGTTAGAATGATAAATGTGATATGATGTCACATTGATTATGTGTTATTTTAACTTTTTTGCGATTATAATTGATGTTAATTTATTTGTTTTAACATGGTTAAAAATATTGTAATAAAGTAATTGTGAGGTCCATATAACCAATTCCAATCGAGGGATGCAAGGGGAGGGTTATAAATCCGCGATTCATCATCGCAATATCTTGATCTTAGCAAAATCCCCGAGTAAAACCCATAAAAATATCCATAAAATCAATAAATTAACAAAATGATTCTTGGAAATAAAACACACTAATTAATGTATATTATATTGTACAAAATAATTTAACAATAAAAAGCCGCAAAAATAAAGGAGTTTTCCCCTATAAATAGCCCAAAACTTCATGTATTTTTAATAAATTCATTTCAACTCTTTTTTGGCTAATTCTTTTCCAATTGTTCATAATAATGTATATAAAAATACAAAAATATAAAATAAATTTTACCTCAAATAAATGCTCCTAGTACCCAAAGGGAAAAAACCGTAAAGACCAACTTCCAAGCCAAATTCCCACTCCGTATGAACTCCAAATTCACCAAACTCACTTTTAAAGTTCAAGTTAGAAAATTATCTATCCAACAGAAGTGGTTTCATTAAAATCGGAGCTCATTTGTAAAAATTGGATTTTGGGACCTAGATGTACATTGTATATTTTGTATATATTCATTCTTTCCTCATTTTTTTATTTTATCATTGTTGTGTTGTATTTTAATTATATTATTTTATAGTATTTTCTTGTTGTAAATATCTCTTATTAAAAAGAAAAAATACAAATTAGAAAAGTAAACAAAAAAATTGTACATGTTGTATGTATTCCCTTGTAAATTCTCCACTATTTATTTTCTTCTCTTTTATTCTATTGTAATTAAAGTACCTACTTTATTTCATTTATTTATTTATTTTACATTCTCTACAATAACCATCATTCAACTCATCCTACCACCAACCTCCATTCAACCCCACCATTTTTTAAACTTCTCATTCAACTCCATTAATAAAATAACCTCCCACCATTTTAATAACCTCTCATTTCATCATCTATATATACATCCCATCCTCCTCAATTTGCCTTTATGTGAGGAAAGCCTAGTTCCCCAGAGTTGAATCGGTGACAGCGTCACAACCGCGGTCGAGCGACGACAACCCTCTCTCCGGTGAGATCCGTTGGTTTTTTGGCCAACATCGCAACCACATCCGTGCGTTACTCGAGCTCATCGCTCGCCGGCGATTCGAGCGAAGACCGTGCTCTCATGAGCACAACATAGACGACCACGTTCATCGCAGGTAAATTTTCCCTTCATTTTAACATAGTTGTTATTTTCTTAATTTTTTTTATCACATTACCACCACCACCATCATTTATCACATCTTCACATCCTCATTTATTTTCCCCCTCTCCTTTGTGTACATATTGTTACCTGTTATAAAAAATTAAAAAAATCTAAAATCTAAAACACAAAAAACATCACAGCAAAAAAAAAATAAAAAAAAATAAAAAAATAAAAAAAGTTGCAGGTGACGGCCGCCCCCACCCCTCCACCCGCCGCCGCCCCCTTACAGTCGCGCGGGCTGCGCGCCTCCTCCCGCAAGCGCGCACGCTGTCCACCCTCCGCCCACCGCGTCCTCGCCGCCTCTCCGCCACCCGCGGCTCCGACTCCAGCCGCAGGAGCTCCTCCGCCGTCCAAGCGCCATCACGCGGCGACCTCCGCCGCCCCCGCACCGACCACCGCCTTCCCCCAACGCCCTTCGCTGCGCCTCCCTCCGCGCTTCGTCGCCCGCCCGCGTGCGACGGCGCCGCCTCCAGCCCAGCGGCGAGCCGCCGACCCTTTTGGGTTCTTCTTCCCCTTGTGCATAGCCGTCCATCCCAGGAAGGTCTTTCTTTTTCATTTTTTTATTTGTAAAAATTGCATCTTTCATTGTATAGTTTTCTGTAATTACAACTGTATCGCTGTGCATGTTTTCTTTGGTAAATTGTTTTCTGAAATTTGCACGGATAACCCTATGTTCATGCATTAACTTGGACCTCAATCTTGAGTCATTTTATTAAATGGAAAATGTCTTTGTATTGAGCAACTAATGCTATACCGCGTGGATATTTATTTATATTTTTTGTATTTAAGTAATTAATTAAAATCGTGAGACTGAAATTCTACATATTTTACCTAAATTGAGCTCTTAAATTTATATCTCACACACAGTTACTCTGAAATCTCCACAAAAATTAGAAATGATGCATTGCTATGTGATTAACTTACTACCTAAATTTCATCTAAAATAGAGATGTCTTGTGTCTGAAATAAATTGTAGAGTAATTTTAGTATTTGATTTTTAATTAAATCCACATACATCGTTTTTGCGAAATTTCAAGTCTCCTGGATTCTATATGAAAATATCTTTTTAGGATAATTCGCACTTTGATTAATTTGACATTGTGGATTAATTAGGAATTATTTACTCACTGTCACTCTGATTTCACTAAAAAAATTCATATATTGTCAAAAAATTCCAAAAAATTATTGTAATCTCATTTAATCATGTTTTAATTCCAGTAAAATTTTCATGATTTTTGCCTACTATTTGTTAGAAAAATTATAAAAAAACCTATAAAAATTGTGCATTTTTCATTGTTGCATTTTAACCCATAAAAATCCAAAAAAAAGTACCTTGCATTCATCTCTGGATTAGGACTCTAGGAAAAATATAATGTGGCTAAATTGGACTATTTGACATTAAAATTAATTTGGCCTTGTTGTATGCTTTCTTAGTGTCGTAATTCACTCGCATTTGCCTTTCACCTTTGTTTTTGCATTAAAAAAATCTAAAAAAATGCGTGGAAATATAGATCTTAAATTTCAAATTAAACCCAAGTTGTTCCTTTGCCTCCCTGAGTTCGACCCCGGACTTTCCCGGGATATAAATTAAGCCGAGACACTCTTCACGGAGATACTTTTCTCGGTTCTGACTGAATCGCTAAGTACACGTACTATAACGTGACCGAATTAAACATCGTATTTAGCGACTCGTCAGATGGCGCCGTTGTCGGGGAGGCAAACGTCTTAGGGATTAGTTTAAAAAATTTGGATTTAGATTTTCATTTACTCGGGTAGTGATGAGCAAAAAATCCGAGCGACTAAGGTAAAGGTACAGAAGTGGTCGTTGCGACCTCGGTCACTCAGATGCACTCAATCAAGAAAAATGAACCACTAATGACAATAAAATCGATCAAAACACGAATAACGGTCCTGCTATTGGATTAACCTGGTATAGCACCCAGGGTCGAACTCAAGGAGCACGAATTGGCCTCTCGACCTACGAAGTAGTCAAAAGAGATAAAATAAAAGGAGAAAATGTTTTTGGTGGTTTTTGAATATTTTATATTTTTTGGATTTTTTTAGTTTACTAAGAAAATGATAAAAACAACCAAGCACACAATTCAACAATTTATTAAAAACACTAAAAGTCAAGCAAAAATTCCAACAAAAATGTTTTTATGTGTTATATATTTTTTTAGTGTTTTTGGTGAATTTTTAAGAATTTTCGGATCTTTATTTAATTTTCTAAAAATCAAACAGTGGCTAAAAAGAGATGGTACTGTCCAGCCAAGCCAAAAAGCTCTAGATAAAATATCTAAGAGCTCCGAAATGGCCTGGAGGTAATTTTCCTACAAAGAAGACAAAATGAGGAAAATTCAGGCACCAATTTTATTGTTTTTAGATTTTTAATTTATTTACTAGAATTTTTATAGATTTTTGAGTGTTTTTTAAGTTTTTAGTGATTTTCAGTAGTGAAAAATAGCCAAAATTGGCTAGAAAATCAAACTAAGCAAGGCAAACAGTGGACAATATTTTTGTAATTTTTGGACACTATTTAATATTTTTTGTGATTTTTAAAGTTAGACAATAGCAAAATTGAATGTTTTTGAATTTTTAAAAATATCAAACGAGATCGAAAATGTCCTAAAAAATCCACAAAAATCCTACACCATGGCAATAGCCTTGTGTCAAATTTTCATTGGATTTGGAGGTGATTTGATATTTTATTCAAAAATAAAGGAAGGGCACTGTGCATAGGGACCAAAGTGCAAATACCCAAAGTTCTGGGGGGTCTGGTGCAATTTTCCCAGCAAAACACGCGCCACGCACGTGCCTGGGGCACTCAGGGACCCAAATGTGATAAAAATAAGTCCCGAGGACTTTTTGGTAACAAGTACCAAAAGTCCGGGGGCTTATCTGCAAAATACCCAAAATATAACGCACATGTGGAAATAAATCACGCACAGGGGTATAAATGCAAATAAGTAAAAGATTTCATTCATTCAATAACATTCAGAACTACAGGGGTCTCTATTGCAAATAAACCAAAATATCACGTGTCGATGCACGTGTCCACAACTGGCAGGGGTATAAATGCAAATACGATAAAAATAAGGGTCCACAGTGCAATTTTCACAAAAACTAAACAACTACACTACGTATTTACAGGACTACAAACTAAATGCAGAAAGTAAAAGGGGTCTAAGGACAATTTACCCCTTATTTAATGTCGAAGGCTGGATGTGCGCCACGTTGACGATCTGACGCTGGAGAGAAGCGAGCGCTCAAACTCTAGAATGCAGGCCTGATCGGACGGTCAAGGGCCCTCCACGTGGAGATCGAACGGTCACCGTGCTTTGGAGGCCAAGCCCTTGGTGTATCGACGGAGGAGGAGGGGGCACGTGGCAGATCCGACGGACGAGGTGTGCTGGTGCCTCTTCCTCCTAGCGGATGGTCAAGATCTGTCCTCGAAATGATCTGACGGTGATGCCACGCCTAGGATGAACGGCTCAGATGACAACTGGGGCACTGGGGACGATCGGACGGCGAAGGAGGATGCTGGAAGAACAAGTCCCCGGCGAGACTCGCCGGGCTCGTGCGTGCGCGGTGCTCCTCCTTGGAGCCCTCTGAAGGTCGGAGAAGAATCGTGGAAGGCTCCCGCGTCTGCCGGTGGCCTCCGATGATCGAGCTGAGCTCCGAGGAGCTCGGGCGAGGTCGGCGGAGCTGGGTCTCCTGGCTGGATGACGAAGGGCCTCAGATGGCCCTCGTTTCGACCTGAAAAGTGAACCAGAAAACTCACGGGTCGAGGGCAAATTGCCTCGACCCGGTTAGGCGAAGTGGGGATGATTGATGCGTCGGGATGGCGAGCTCCGGCGAAGGTGGTGGACGGAGGAGCTCGGTTCCCAGCTCCTGTGCGAGCTGGGTTGAGTGAGTGGGTGAAGAAGGTGCGTCGGAAGGAGGCGGACGTAATGGGCGATTCCGATGATCGAAATGGGTAACGGAGTGGTCGGAATCAAAGAAACGCGGCGGCGGAGCGATTTGGGCGTAAACTGAAATTAAAGGAAAAGATAGGCTATCGGAGCTACCTGGGTGGTTGGAGAGGCTGGGGATGAGCTGCTGAAGCTCCTGGTCGTTGCCTCGAGGATCGTCTCGCTCCGAGGCTCGAAGCTCACGCTGGTGGCGGAGCTACGGCGGCTGGGCTCGCCGGATCGATGGCGAAGCTCCCTCTCCTCGCTTCGACAGGCTCAGACGCGAGCTGTCACTCTCACGGTTGCTCTGGAGCTCACAGGAGGAGGAAACAGCTAGCCAAAGATGGAAGAATTAGGTCACCGGAGACGACATTATATATGGTGCGGGATCCGAGAAGAAAGAGGCCGGGCAGGATGCACGGGGCTCGGATCCAGCAAACCCACCCCGGGCGAGGGTCCTGGATGATCGGAGGTTAATCGGAGCCCGGGGTTTGAGGTGCTGGCGGTCGGGTCAGGCGGGCAAAAAGTGGAGAAAATGGGTCGGGCAGGACAGACCCGGCTCTGGTGGTCCTGGGGGGAGAGTTGACCGGGGGTCAACAATCCCCCGTGGACCAATCAGAGCCCGCCAAGCACAAATTTCTTATTTATTTATTTTAGGGTAGAAAAAGGTCGAATTAATAAAAACTTAAAACATGAAAAATATTTATTTTATTTTTCTCTATTTTTTGTGATTTTTAATTAATTTTTCAAAATAAAAATAAGGTATTTACATTATATAGCTATATATAGGTATATGTACACTATAGGGTTTTTAATTTTTGATTTTTAGTTATTATTTTTATGCAATTTTATTCCTATTTTATATTTTATCTATTTATATTATAAAATAAGGAATAAAAGGGTGTTTTTATTTGATTTTTCTTATTTATATACATAGGTAAAATAAATACATATATACATTTATATACATGGTATATTTACAATATATTTTTGTGTTTTTAATTTTGTTATTTTTATTTTTGTTTTTGTTTTAATTGTTTTTATTTTATTTATTTACATTAAGTAATATAGAATATTTACAAAAATTTTAGAAATTAATTTTATTTATTTATGAAGTTAAATAAAGGTAAAGGTGGTTCTATGTATAATGTGATCATGTACAAGATGTGTTTTTGTGTTCCTTTTTAATTTTTAAATTTTTGTTTTGATTTTATATTTATAAATATATACAAATATTTTACAAGCCTATTTTTGTGAGGAAAATACTTCTATTTTATTTACACAAATATTTACACATGAGCCCCTATCTCCCTATACTTTGGCTTTTATGCGGTCAGGCCCATACTGAGCCCTCCCTTGGGTTAGGTTGCTCAATATTTATTCTAAATATTTCCCTCTTTTTCTTTTTAATCTTTATTCTTTTATTTTTGCACAAAAACATGCTAATTATAGGTTTTTACACAATGCATGCTTTTGGTAATTATTTGTATTTACACACATCTACATGCATTTGCAAAGGTTTTTGTAGCTAAAATATAGGAATAAAGAGTGATGAATGAGTGTTCATCAGGTAGTCTGACCCCCGAGCCACTTTGTAGTTAATCCATTTTCCTTTCAATTATTTCTCTTCATATTTTTGTATATATTTTGTTTTTATCTCTCTAATATACATCTTATTTTCCTTGCGAGGGCCCGGTGGACTTGGAGTGCATCGGAGGTCGACGGACGTGACGCGCGCCGACTGCTGAAGTGTGAGGAGAAATTATTTATTTCGAGAGAAATTTTGTAAATTCTTGTAATTATTTAGCCTACTTCTTTATAGTGGCTCTTGTTTGAGAGCTCGCGTGTGTAAAAAGACTTGGACATTATTTGTGGTGTATCGAGACCTGTTTCATTCTCCGGTGAGGGTGGGGATCGACTTGAGTGGCGAATTTAAGGATTAGGCACACTGTAGTATAGAATCAAATTTGTTTATGCCCATCGTAATTTAGGCCACACAAATCTTAGAAGATTCGCATATCTTATAAGATTCATAATGAGACGCACATAGACACGTACTACTTAGCTCAAAATCAAATTAATTCTTCCCCGCTAATAGTATATTGTTTAGGTGCGGTTTTCTCGATCTGCATGTATTTAGTGTAAAATTTATAAATTCTGTTCTGCATAACGCATGGAGAGTGCTGGGATTCATTGTAAGTATACCTTCTTCTGAGCATGCATCATAGTTTCTCGTTTGCATTCTGATTTTCTGATTCCCCTCTTGTTTTACAACTTAAGGTCAAAAGGAAATTGGGACTGAACGGTAGACGTGCTTGTGTGTTCATATAAATTTCAAGTGATAATCTAACTCTAAAATTAGGACTGAATTGAGAAGGTCGATTTAAAAAATTGGAATAAAAAGAACCCCTGTTCTCGGGTGTATAAAGCCCTCATTGTTTGTTTTACTTGCAAGTGAGAGAGAGACGACCCTAGAATAGAGCCAAGTCTGGATTTCTTACTTACTACTGGTTCTTTATTTTTAGGCGATTAGCTACTTTTCAGTGAGGAATATGGGTAGCCGTATTTATACGGTCCGGACTTCCTTAGCAGAGTGGGAGGTTTAGAGGGCGCTTTAGTCCTCAAGGAACGGGCTTCGGCTTGTACTTACTCCTATACTGGCTGAAAGTACGCCAAACTAGTCGTAAGAACCAGGTCAGTCTGTAGGAAAATACGGGCACCTAATAGCTCGTTAATCTTTAAATGATTGTATTCTCACCAACTGAAATTGACAAGATATTTCCGCCAAACTCTTACGGCCATCACGTGTTCAATTGGTGAAACTGAGGGTTTGAATTGTGTTTGTATTGTGTGAGTTTACTCCGCACATTTACGTGCACCGTAGAACTAGTGCCTCATTGAAATATCGTGTTCTAGATCGGTTCTTTTGACATCGAAGATGACTGATTGGGGGGATATTTATTCGAACTTTGCGAATCTCCCGTTGAACCCTCCAATAAGTATGTCTTCACAGGTCCATGCGCGACATGGACCAACATGGACTCATGACCCTCTTGAGCCCAGGATCACCCACTCTCGGGATGGTTACTCTCAAACCATTCCCTTTCTCTCTTCCCACCACACCGAGGAAGACCTTCGCCTCGATGAGAATATCATGATTCATACATCCTCTTCTAATCAAGAACACCTTGCTGATTCAGGACCTAAAGAAGACACAAGAAAAATGCCTCCAAAGAAGAAAGAAGATGAAGAAGATAACCAAGAAGACCCAATGAGAATGATACTTGCCAGATTAGCTGCATCTGAGCAACAACACGCATTACTGAGAGCTCAGTTAGGACAGCTAAATGTTGGGGTCGAACCACCAATGGATGCGGCGTATAACCCCGGACAATATTAAATTCAGAATTACTTGAGTCCGATCGAACCACCTGTTGATTTTGAGTTGAAGCCACATTTTCTGAACCTGCTGCCACACTTTGATGGGAATGCTTCTGAGGAGCCATATGCATTTCTAAGGGACTTTGAGCTCATCTGCGCTAACCTCAAACATCAAAATGTTAGCCAGGATTATATTAGGCTCAAAGCCCTTCCATTTGCCTTGGGTGGAAAAGCCGACTACTGGGTGAAGAATCTTGGAATCATTGTCACCACTTATGCCCAGTTCAAGGACCTATTCCTAAAAAAGTTCTACCCGTTGAGTAGAACTAACATGATGAGGACGTGCATTACAAGTTTTTCCCAATTACCCCATGAAGCCTTTTGTGATGCTTGGGAAAGATTCCAGGACATCCTGCAGAAGTGTCCCTGTTATGGACTAGATGATAACATCTTGGTCCAATCATTTTTCACTGGTCTCAACCCTGAGATGCAGGGTTTAGTGAGCGCTGCCTGTGGAGGCAGCTATACATCACGAGGAGCGGATACCGTCTGGAGGGTATTCGAGCAGATGGCTGAAACTAGCCGCTCACAGATGGCCAGCAGGGCTTATACACCATCCCCCAGTTCACTCTCGGGGGGAAAATCAGCTGTAGTCGATCTCTCTCAGGATGTGATCCCTAGCATGGGACTCCTTGCTGACAAGCTTACTGTAGTCGAGAGGATCGACAGGAGGATTGATGAGTTAGACCGGAGCGTCTCCGAACTTCCAAAATAGATGGAGGAGTTGACTGAGAAGGTATTTAAGATAAAGATACCTGTCGTGACTGCACCATCTGCTCCCGTATACTGAGTTCACCATGTTCAGGAGCAGTTAGTGTCAGGGCAACCCCAGCCGTGGGAGCAGAACCAATCCTACACCCACTCTTTCCAGCAACCACCTCCATTAGCAGAGACAGTCCAGGAGGAGCCTCCACCAGTTTGGGAGGTGAATGGAGTATGTTATACTCAGGACCCTGCCAGGCAGGGAAGTACGGGAGACCGACAGACCTACCAACGTCCCCCGACCTTTCACAACACCGCATTCACCTCTGCACCACCTCCTTCACAGAAGAGCCCTGGATTCCAGTCACCCCAGCAGCAGAGGCAGCAGTACCAGCAGTATGGCCGACAGGGCCATTACCAGGTGGGCCAGCAGGGTCCGCAACCCCAGCAACAGCAGCAGCAGAGGCAGTACTTTGGCCAGCAGGGCCAGTCTTCCTGTTCTTCTTCCCAGTCTTATCCACTTCCTTCTTCGTTTAGTCCCGTGGATATTCAGCAGCATATACTCGACGAGCTACGTTCCTACAGGAACGAGATTCATGACTTACGGGTGGATGTCAACCGCCTCTCCAGATGGCGAGACGAGCAGACTGCACCCTCTACCTCTATCCCAGCCCAAGTTCAGGCTAACCCCAATAGCCTGAACAGATCTAGTTCTCAGCAGCACTTTGGTCAAGTATACTATTCAGCATCTCCTAGATCTGAACATGAGATTCTTTCGTGTGACGAGGCTAACCACATGTCACTCAGGAGCGGAAGGACCGTGACCATACCTGACCAGGCGAGGGATACGAGGAGGGGCATCTCTGAAGCTCTACTTGAGGAGTCTTCAGAGGACGAGGAGAGGGGCATCATATTTCAGAGCCCCATCAGCATCATTCGAGGATTTCTACTCATGGAAACGAGAGGAGAAGGAGAGCACGTATGCAGCATCGGCAGCATGGATACACTTCTGAGTCTACGGAGGACCTTGCATCTCCGGTTGTGGCTGATACCACTCCATCTTCTATTCCACAACCTGTAGTAGATAGTTTTCATTTCGATCCCATGTTGCATCAAAAAGATTCGTGTATGAAGAACTATGTTTCCGTTAATGCCAAGAATGATCTTTTAGTTCATGATTCAGACTCTTCATCTTCTGTTTCTCTAGCTTCCATCCCTTTCCCCCATGCTGTTACGGCAGGAAAACACATCAAAAAGATTCAGAAAGATGACCCTGATATGGCACGATTTTGTAAAGAAAATATCACAGTTAAGGTGCCATTTGATGAATATGTGGCTAACCATCCTGCCTTCCAAAAATACCTTAAGGTGAGATGCACACCTACAAGGGTTAGGAGGAAGAAAGATAACAGAAATATAAAGACACATGTCTTATCAGTAGCCACAACCTATTGTCTCAAGAATCAGACTTTGCCAAAGAAAAAGAGAGACATGGGTGCTCACTATGTGGAGAGTCGTATTGACGACATTGCGTTAGCACGCACACTCCTAGATAACGGTTCTTCGATTAACTTACTTCCCTTAGCATTATATCAGAAATTGGAGTTGGGACCACTTCGCAAATCTAGAGCTTTACTCCAATTTGCAGATCGTTCAGTGAAGAGACCTAAGGGAGAAGTGAAGAACGCATTTATCTCGATTGAGGGGCAGAACTATCAAGTTGATTTCACAGTCTTGGACATGGAGACCCCCAATCAGTGGAGAGAATCTCAGATCATTCTTGGGCGGTCCTTCCTTAGGATCGCAGGCGCAACTTTCGATTATGGTACGGGAATGATGAAGTTCCGTTCTCTAGGCGGAGAAGTAAACCTTGAGATGAAGCAAACTAAGTGTCAGCGACCCGATTCAGAGAGTAGCACAGAGTACTCATCTTCAGAGGCAGATTGTAGTATGATTAGCACAGTTGGGATTTGGGGACAGATTCCTTCATGACAGAGCGAGTCCCTTTCATCTGGAAAGGGTATAGTGGATGATGCAGTTTGCCAGGTGTTGTCTGATCTTGTGAGAGATGCATCTACCTATTCCAATGATGACACAGAGATCCATCTGGATCTGTCAGTTCCATCCCATTCGGAACGATCATGGGATATAGATGATGAGTCGGACGCGGCTTTGGCCAAACTACCGCGTTTCTTTGGCGATCCGACTCCCTTTACTTCTGAGTTGGTGGCGAGTACTACTCATCTTATCCCGCCTTCATGCAGCACGGAACCAGATTCAGATTCAGTTCAGCCAGATTTGCTTGATGATACCACATTGCCAGAACTGAAATCACTACCTCCTACACTCAAGTACGCCTTTCTTGCGGGACCCAAAGAGAGATATCATGTCATCATTAGCTTAGACTTGACTTTAGAACAGGAGTCTAGGTTGTTAGAGGTCTTAGAGAGGAACCGCAAAGCAATAGGCTGGATAGTGTCGGATCTCGTGGGCATCAACCCCGCTCTTTGCTCACACCACATTTTTACTGAGGATAATGTGAGACCTTCCCGTGAGTTCCAAAGGAGACTTAACCCCAATCTACGGGAAGTGGTGAAGAAGGAGATTGAGAAATGGTGCAAAGCAGGGTATATATACCCTATTTCTGGCTCCAAGTGGGTGGCCTCGCTTCATGTTGTCCCGAAGAAGTCGGAAATTCAGATGGTCACCAACGAGGAGGGGGTAGAGATCGCGACAA